>VZTG01001348.1:363380-436087 GCA_013397845.1 Melanocharis versteri | reverse complement strand
CCCGCCGCCATCCGCGCCGCTGCGCCAGCCCGCGACAGCTGCGGGCCGCGGCGCTGCGGCCCGGCCGGCGGAGGGGAACTTGCGGGGCTCCGGCCGTAAGAGGTACCTGCGCAGGGCCCGCGGCCTCCCGCGCCGAGCGAGGCGCGCTCAGGGCCCGGCAGCGATGGCAGCGCGGCGTCGTCCTGGGGGGGAACTTGGTAAAAATTGAGGGTGTCGTCATGAGGGCTCCGGCCGGCTGCGCTCCCCGGTCGGCAGCATCGGCGGCTGCAGCTGCGTGCGAGAGCGGCGCGGGGGCCCTGTGTGCCCGGTAGCTTTGTGAGCCGCAGGCAGCGGTCGGATCTCAGCCCTCTGGTGAGGCAGGAAGGAAAAAGGTGCAAGCGGGGCTTGCAGTGGTTTTCTACATCGCTCGGAGCCATGTAAACAGCAGCCAAATGGTGAAATCAGTGCTGTGAGAAAGGTGAAAAGTCAGGGGTTCGGGGAGGGCAGACACCCAGCTCTCAGGGGCAGAAGAGCTGGACTTGATTTGGTTTTGAATGTTGAATCGCAGTGTGCGTGTTACCTCCTGTGGCCAGACTTTCGGTCTGCTCTGATGTGATTTTGCTGCGAGAGGTGTAATTGTCAGTGTCATAAAACTTCCACGCTCGGAGAACGCACCCTTTCCCTGCGCGTTTGGGGTGGTAATTACACGCTTTAACTCTGAGGTTGAAAAGGAGGAGGACTTAGGGGGCTTTTGGAAATTCTGTGTTCGTTGTGGTTTGTGACAATCTCATGTTATTTCAGGAAGCAATAGGGAATAAATTGAAAATTAATTTAGTGAAAAAGTGCTTTTTAGGGTTTTAGGAAGAAGCAGAGCTCTGGGGTTTAACTAAAAAGTTCTAAATGCAATTCCTTCTTGTAGTGAAGTTATATTCTTCCAATTTGACTTTTTTCTCTGTTTCTCGTAGTGGATTAAGTTCCACTAAAATTGGCAATAGACAGGCTTCAATGATTCTTACAGGAAGGACTTGATTTGAGGACTTGTTTGAGATGAGAATATACACAAATTCAAAGTTACACAGGAAATGCAGGGATTGGAGCTGGCAGCTTCCATCCGCCTGTGCCATAGCAACAACAGAAATTGTAGACTTTGAGAAATGCTGGGCAGTTTGTGTAATGTTCCCGTAAGTTAGAAAGGTTTTTTTGAAGAAAATAAAGGTTTGGTAATGTTCTGGGATATTTTGAATACTAGAGCAACGCCACGATGTACAAATAAAGTCGGATCACAAGCAGGAGCTTAGTATTAAATTTTTGATGTAGGTTTTCTTTTTGTGAATGACATAGGGAGCTGTTGAGTCTTTCATACGTAGTCATGTTGGCTCTGTCCTTACTGATCCTGAGTACAAGTAGTATTGGTGTTAATATATGTGTATTCTACATACAAAAAAAACCCCTAACAAACCCTTGGTAGAACAGGTTTACAGATGAAAGTTATATTTGCCAGAAAGGATTAAAAAGCCTAAACTGCTCCATTCTTTTTTTAGTCTTAGGAATAAAGAAGGCATGCACGCAAAATGTAGAGTGCTTGGAGGTGTCTTGTTCTTTCTCTGTGACAACATCTTGTAACTCAAGTAGGGGAGGAAGACTTGATAGTTCCAGCTTTGTGTTTTACTTTGTGTGAACTTCGAGCAAAATTGTTAGCTGTCCTTTTCTAGGCTGTGGTTCTGCAACCTCAGTCTGTCCAGTCCTGCTCCCTTCCTTGCACTGGAACTAGTCTTGGCCATTGGGGATGTGTCTCAAGCTGATAGATGGAAAACTAGCCATCCTTTATCCAGGAATCCTCCAGCAGAGCCCAGAATCCTGGCAGCCAGCTTAGCTGATCCAGCCTAGTGAGGGGTTGCAGTGCAGGGATTGTTTGCCAGCTGCGTGGCAGTTCTGTGTGGGCATTGATTGCAGCTGCCTGCAGTCCTGGGCTGCCATAAACCCCTGCCCTGGCCTGAGCAGGCTTTTCCTCCTTCCTGGGAAAATGCAGTGACCTTTTTTGAGGTCTTGGGTGACTGGAAGAAATTAAGTACTACCTGCCAGTACCAGTACAGCATGGGATGCTTGTCTTAGACTTTATAATATGAGCCCCTTTTTCAAACAGATTGTGGGAGGAGTGCCTGTCATGTGGCTTTGGATGTGCATCAATTGGCTTGTTTGGTGGCTGAAGTTTTAACGGAACATAATGTTACTGAGACTTTAATTGTCAGTTATTTGAAGAGCTGAAGTGTCATGAACTGTTTTCTTCGTTACTTAGCAGTGGAAATTACTTCTTTTACATTACAAGCTACCAGGCACTTACGTATTTTAGTTGTATTATGCTTTGACTGGAAGTCAAATGCATGAAATGCAGAACGTTATTAAGATGGTAAGTAACTTAGTAAGTGGAAACTGGGTCATTTGTACAATTTCATGGCAAATGGCATTCTGAAAGTGTTCCAGAATGGATAGATGTTAAACAGTGCAATGGCTGAGTGCGAGTCTGCTTAAGATCCAAGAAGGAAATCATCAGTGGACCACAGTAGTGTGCTTTAGCCAAGGTATTTGGAGATTCTTCTCCAACTCTTGTGATGGAATTGTCATAAAATGAGCACAGAGTGGCATTCGGTAGATCTTATTCTGGTAGTGTTTCTGCACAACTTTGGAAATCAGGAGTAAGAAAATACGTGTGTTGCAGAGGAACGTGCAGTTCGTCTCACAGTGTTTGCATTGATCTGTGGGTTTTTACATTCATCTCTGTGGAATGGTTTTTGAAAGCAGGGTTTCCTAGAAACGTGCTTGTTCCGAGTGTAGCAGGAAAAGCTGTGTGCAACACGGATCCAATTGGGAGTGCTAGAGCTTCAGCATTAGCAGTGGTTGGCCTTTGTGCTCAGCCTCTCAAAACATGGATTTAAGAGGAGGATGGTTGTCCTGGTATCTGTACCAAGATGAGATCTAACAGCCCTGATGAAAACTGAGTTTGATTGCCTGGCTTTGGCAAGAGTGAAAGGTGAAGGTTTGCACTTCCCAGCATCCTGGTGTAGTCTTTAATCAGAGCATCTTTAATAAGTATGATTGCCTTCATTTCAGCTGAAAGAGTAATTCGTATACAGTTAGCACTGTGCAATTTATATACAGATGATGCACTGTAGACACTTATTTGCATATCCATTAACATGAGAATGCTTTGGAGGGAATGCCAACAAAGCAGTTGAAAGACACGGATTCTTTGGGTTCAGTCCTCCCTGGTGTTTGATGTGGACTTGGAGCATTCCAGGGAAGTGGACTGCAAGGTTCCACATCTCCGTATAACAGATGCCCTTCCAAGTGAAATTATGGTAAGAGTGGGATGATTGCAGCCACTGGGTAATACCATATAATTATGCTTACACATGTTGGGTCCTTCAGAGAAGACCTGAAAATAATTATTTTTAATTAGAAGTGGTCTGGCGTTTTGTCTGCATTACAGACTGTGAGCACTTTGTGTAGGCTGGTGGCTCTGACTTGTCTGTCAGTGGTGAAAGCAGGAGTGGTGAAAGTACATCCCTGTCCCACCAAAGTTGAATTAATTTGTGTGTGTCCACATGTGAAGTTGGAAGCATGGATTCATTTGAAGTGGGAGTGAACAGCTTGAGGCTACCAGTGTCATAGGTTTTTTTTTTTCCCCCATTACTTAAGTGCAGTTCCTCTCTCTGTCTGTACTTCCTTTGAGATCAAGTCTGAGTTGTCTGACATTTTCTATCCATTTTCTCTACCTCTCTCATTTTTGTGGGGCTTCTCTTTCAGTCATCTCCCATAGTGTATGTCCATGCCTTGTTCTGCAGTCATTGTCTACTAATATTTCTGATAGTTGGGGTTTTTTTGTGTATTTTGGCCTAAATATTCACAGGAGGCGCTTGCTGATTTTCTATCTGGCAGTCTTCTTTTTGTTCACTGCCATTCAGGATGGTGAGAAGGTTCCAGAGTCTTTTCTCCTAACTGCTGTAGAGACTGCGAGGAGGAGCAGCACATTTGTAGGGTGTGAGGGTGTGGGAGAGCGCTGTGTTCTTTGAGTAGAAAGGTTTATCCATCTCCTTGAGACTTTTACCCCATAACTGGGAAATGCTGAAACCGGAGTGAAGCTTGAGCCCCTCAGGATTTTGTAAAGTTAGAGACAGAATGTGGCAAAATCAACATTGAAAGAGGAGCAGAAATGCATATGAGAAGAAAGTGCAAGGAGATGTAAAGGGAACAGACTGAAAGTTTTCAAGTAAATGAGAGTCATAGTTTAGAGAGAAGGATACACTGAAGAAAGTATGGGAGAAAAGAGCAGCCTTGCTCAAAGAAAGTGCTGGTCCAGCAAAATACACCTGTTGATTATAGCACAGAAGAGTTAATGCTGCTAAAACTCCACAGGGCTTCAGTGGATTATAGCACTTTATACTTGAAGTATAGCTTGCTGTAGAACATTTTCAAAGAGATTTCTTTCAGACGGTGCTTGATGTGGGTCAGGTGATTAAAACATGCTGCTCTGGGGAGCTTTTTTCATACTGAGCGATGTAAATGGCAGGTTGTTTGGTTTTTAACTCAGTGGATTCTATTTTCTTGATGTGTAATTAAGTATGAATCTGAACGAAAAAGGCAATTCTGTGTAAGTTAGTATTATTGGAAAGTGAGGGGAGGAAGCCCGAGAAACTGGTAAATCTTGTAATTCTCTTATATTGATTTTGAGTGTTTTGTGAAACCTGATTATAAACTTTCTGACAGCACTAACTGATTCCTAGTTTTGCACAAATGGCTGTTGTATATCCGTTGTGTACTGGGTGCTGCTAATTCTCTTGGCACAGAGCTGGTTTTAGTGTTCCTTTAAAAAGCAAACTAATAATGCTTTATAGAGTCACTTAACATAGGTTTATCAGTGCAGCTGTACTGATAAACTCCACTTGGATTCCTGTCATAACATATTCTGTAGCTAAGGTAGTGCGTGTGTAATTATACTTCCTTGTTTCATGAGCTTTATTTACAAAATTTCGTTAAACTGTGTTAAAGTGCTTAACACCCTGTTAGTTTAGGTAAGGCAGCATCTTCAGATGTGGAAGAGGAAGCAGCTCCAGTGTCAGCTATTAGCAAGTAATAAGAAAGTCTGGTTTCATAGGGTGCCTTTCTGTCTTGGGTGCTTGCAGGAAGAATCATAGAATGTCCCGAGTTGGAAGGGACACACAGGGATAATCAGTCCAGCTCCTGGCCCTGCACAGGACGCCCCAAGAATTCCATCATGTCCAAACACTCCGTGAGCTGTGTCAGGCCTGGTGCTATGAGCACTGCCCTGGGGAGCCTGTTCAGTGCCCAACCACCTTCTGGAGGAAGAACCTTTATCAGATATCCAATGTAAAACTCCCCTGTGAAGTGGTAAATCTATATCCATCTATATCCATGCAGAAAATCAGATGGTTGAAGATACTGAGCTTTAAATAAGTGGATTTTTTCCCAAAATACTGTAACAATAGTTGCGAATAGTATTCCTGTATGAGGCACTTGAGAAGCATCTTCAATGCAATTTTATTTTCCTTGGTGTTTACATACAAGGTTCTTTTTAAAACGGGATTTGATTTTATTCCTGTGGGTGATGCTGGCTGTAGTTTTGTGTGAATGCATCATTCAGAAATGACTGGACACGGCTGTCGGCTTGTCATAGGCTCTGAAGAACTTGGCAGGAAGTAAACAAAGAAAGAAATGTGGGCTGGCTGGCTGCATGCACAGAGTCTTCTGCCACTTGCTTCGGTAGTAGTTGGATGTTTGGTAATTCAGGGCTGGAATGCCAGGCTCGAAATACCAGTAGGAATAGACCATGAGTGTTTGCATCCCTTGGCTGGAGGCTTCAAGAAAGAAATGGGAAGAAAGCAAGATTGATAGATGGCAGAGAGATGCTGAGTGATGGACAGGTGGCACGAGGGGAGAAGTCCAGCCCACGAGAACCCCTGCAGTGGGTTTTGGATCTGCGTGCCACGGGGGAGCTCTGGGCCGTGAAAATATTTTGAAAGCGTGCTCCGCAACAGGAATGCTTCATTCCTGAGACATTCTCTAGCTGATTGAGGGTTGGGGTGCTTTGAAACTTATTCCTGCAGTGATTCTTTCCTGCCTGTAGCTACAGCTTTAATATTGAGAAGTAGTGGAATTGCTGCTTCTTCCTTTGTTACTTTTTCTTCCAGTATATTTCCTCAATTTCCAGTTCCATGTTAGTTGTTGAGATTTCAAGCTTTCCCTATACTTAAGTAAATACTGGTTTTCTTTTTGTTTCCTGATTCAGTTACTGAAATCATGAATCCTGTGTATAGCCCTGGATCTTCTGGGGTTCCCTATGCAAATGCCAAAGGAATTGGTTATCCAGGTAAGCAACTCTGTCTTCTAATGAGTTTCTTATTACACTACTCTTTGCTTATGATCAAGAAGAAACAGTCACTTAGGAATGCCCTCATGTAAATCTGTTTTGGGATTGGGATGAGGTTGCTTTTAAAATTTAAAAAATGACATTTCAAGAGTGATGTTATTTCTTCTATTATATTTCTAACTTCAGTATCTCTTCCAATGCAGCTTATTTTAGGAGCTCTAATAATTACGCCCTGCAAGAAGAGGAGGCAATCTATTTCTGCTGCCAGTTGACTGGCACTGCTAACCTTTCTATCCTCTAATTCTTGTTCATGCTATCTGTTCTCTGACTGCCCAAAGCGTGGCATCAAAGGTGGGACCAAGAAAATGGCCAAAAATGTTTTTGAAGCGGAAATACATTTAATTTCTTGTTTTATCTGTTTCTCATTGAGTTGAAGTTTCTCGTGAGGTTTTTTTTCCCCCCCCTTGTCTCCTAATTTATGTGCAAGGAGGCTTGATTTCTGATGTCTAAGTAGTCTAAAAGTTGGATGAGGCAAAATTAGATTTAGACAGAATTTTCCAGGAAGGCTGAAGAGAAGCCTGTATGCCTCTGGGAGACATTTCAAGCAGCATTTCTTGATGCTGTCTTTTTTTTTTCTGTTATCTCTGACAGAAGGGAGTTTCCATCCTGGGAGAGGCTGCAGGGTCTTTTCTGCTCAGCTTTGTATTTCATAAGAAGTTAAACTTCTTTAGCTTTTACAGGGAGGCTGTTCTGTGATTTAGTTGGTGTCTGTGTTGGGAGGCAGAAATTATTCTGTGCTGTTACTGTTTATATGCTTGGTAGCTGTACTATATTTTCCTACTGGTATTTACCATTCTTAGATCTGTTTTTCACCTTGGGTAAATCACTAGAGTTCCTATTTTCCTGTTCTACTTTTCTCTGTTCCTCCTTCTAAGTAGTGGTGCATAAATGAATTCTCTTTATTGGCTTGATTGTCTCAAAAGCATTTTAATTTTATTTTTTGCTTTTCACATTCCTCAAACTAGTGTACCTTTCTTGATTTCTACAGTATTTATAAGGGAAGGCATAAAATGTGTTGAAATGTTTTAAAGTCTATTGAGTGACTGGAAGGATGCAGTAATAAATTGTAAAGCTGACACTGTGTAACCATAAATCCTGTAGGATGGTTTTACTCTCTGTAACTGTCTGAGTTATAAAGGCTGTGCTAATCTTATAATAAGGCAAGCAGCAGAGGCTTACTGATTAATATCCTGTATGGGACAGTTATTTCTATATTTATAATAGATTGCTTTTGCCAGCCTTTCTTTTGCTTTAGATAAAGATTATTATGGATTATTTGAATATAACTTCATATCTTTAATTCTGTTCATTTTCTCTACCCAAATCTATATTAACCAGATTTTCATTTGTACTTACAAGCATCCACATATTGCATTGAGACTCTTGTCTATATTAAACTAAGTTGTACCTGAATTTATTTAGGAAAAAATACTATTGTAGATTCATAAATACCTGTTTAAACAACGTTACAATCTCTAATCTTTTATTCTACTATTGTATATACTAGACTATATATTAAATGATGTAAATTAAATTACTTTATATTTGCCAGTCTGTGTAACTAAAATATATGGAATTGAAATAGAATTGTTACAGAAGTGCCTTAAATATCATGCTACAATGTGGTTACTTAGAATTCTCCTTTGCAGCAGTCAGTTGGGCAGTTCACACAGCTGTGACCCTTGAATTCAGCTTAGTCAATAATGTTACACCATCAGATAGTTTGCTGAGCTGCCTCATCCGGGCTTTAAGATTGTGGGATAAATACAAAGCACATTCTCCAAAATGAAAAGTAGACTTGCATTTTAGGATTTTTTTTTTAGAAAATGTTACATGACTAAGTGCCCCTTCTTTGCTTCTCCTGATTTAAAAGCTGCAGATTCTCCGCTCAGAATCATTGCATTTACATGGGTTGCATGGTAATAGAAAGTGAGGAACACGGCAGTAGGTGGAATGCATTATTGAAAGGCAACGTGTTTCTAAAGCTGTTGCATGTTTAATAACTGTTTATATTATACTACACCTATTTTAGGCTGTTGGATAGTTTTACAGCAGTGAGAAATCAATATTCAAATGCTCTCATATGGATGGAAGTTCCATGTAGGAGCTAAAACTGCTGCTTGTTGTAGTTACATTTTTCACCAGTGACCTGTTTCTTGGGTGGCTCAGAGTGCCCCACAGTGCAGCTAAAGCTGTGAAGGAAGAAAGAAAGGACTGAAAATGTTTCCCACATACGCTGGTGCAGATGTGTAGTGTGTTCGAGTAAGGTAAAGCTGTACTAAAGCTTTCCACCAGCTGCTTGTGAGTTTGAAAACCGAAGAGCTATTTACGCTCTGAAAAGTTGTTACGACTTGGATATGTTATTTTTAACTTCGGTTTTTAAGCCTAAGGCTTTTCTTAGTCTTCTCCATGCTGACCACCTAATAGTAGTGCCAAGTGTATGTCACTTGATATGTTTACAGAGTGCTTTACAAAACTGGGTTAGCATATATAGTCCTGGGCTAAGTGATTCTTACTGTTGGGAATAATTGCTGAGGACTCTGGGATTCACAGTGAAATGAAAGCCCTTCAAATCTGAACAGCAGTGTAAAACTAAGCTCTAAGTGTGACAGTGGATATGCAAATATTAATTACCTTTTATCTGAAGAAGCTGGAATCTTTATATGTAGAGAGCAGAATATGGTAGTAACTCCATCTCTGTGAATACAGACACTACTTGGTTTTACAGATTTGAATAATGTAAATAGGTTCTTGGGGAAACTAATAGATATGATTAATTCAGAAATTTCGCTTACTAAATCTAAACAAGCTTCGTGTCTTTCAGGTAACGAGCTTTTGCTAATGCTGTGCCTTACAATGGAGTGTATCACAGTGTTCTCTGGTGCAGAAGTGTTTCACTGTCATTTTGCCAGGACCTCTGTGAATAACTCGTTGCTGTTGTCACAGTGGGTGTCTGAAACTGGGGAGCTTGTTTGATACCCAGTGTTGTAGCAAATATGTGTCAAGTTCAGCAAGCAGTTTGGACTGCTACTGCTTTGAACTTTCTACTTGAGATATCTCTGATCTGGAGAGTCAGAGTCACTCTAACTTCTAGGGATTTATTTCTGTGAAAAAGGCCATTCAGATAAGTACTGTATGTGATGCTTTTTCGGGGCTGCCTAAAAACAGAGGCCAGGCAAAATTCAGGGAATAAAAAGCAGTTCTATTTATTGAAGGGTCTTCAGGTACATTTAGGGCAGATGAAGCTCCCCTGGGGGCTACGCCCAAAAAATGGATTATGGGTCACGGGTTTTCACACTTTTATAAGTTCGGTCCATTTGCATATTGAGGGTTAATCTTCCAATTACAACTTCAGTTAATGAAGTCATTTACCCCTAGTTTGCTCCCCCCCAACTCACTTTTGTTTCCATTTCTCAGGCCTGAGACAGTGAGGTGTCCTTGATTCCCAGGCCTGGAGAGGAATCATTTTGTCTGACCAAAATGGGGAAGCAGCAGCTGACACCGTATATGGAGTTTAGAGTTACACACTAAAGAATTGCAGGATTACAAATACATGAAAAATATAAAAGCTAAAATCCTAAGGCATCATTTGTACATCATACCGGGGGGTGGAGTGCAGGACAGTTACACAAAACTTTGTTTTCCAACTAACTTAAAGAGTTACTTGGCCAATGGAGGTCGCTGAAAGAGGGGTGTAAGAGAGAATGGACTTGTGCAACCTGTTCCTTTCGCTTAGCACTCATCTTCAGGGGGCTTGGGGGAAGAGGATTGCAGTGTTTTATTCGGGGAGGTGTGATTGAAGGCCGTTTGCTTGCCTCAGGTAAACCATGTGCAGTGAGAACTTTGTGAGTAAAGTCAGTCTAGAAAATAACTGTGGCGTGTTCTTTCTTCCAGCTGGCTTCCCAATGGGCTATGCAGCGGCTGCTCCTGCCTATTCCCCCAACATGTATCCTGGAGCAAATCCTACCTTCCAGACAGGTACGTGGAATGGGTGTCAGGGCAGGAGCTGGACGTTTGCAAGTGCTTAGAAGCAAGAATGAGGAAAAGCTGTAGGGGCTTACAGTAACACTTGTACTGTGGGATAAGTTTTACATTACCTTGAATATGATTCATAAGGAATCATCTGATAAATTAAAATTATTATAATCTTAAGTCATACTTCATGCACCTTCCAAGAAGGGAACAGCTGAGGTTTTAGCTGTTGTTTCTGTGTTTCCGGATGATCCTTGAGGTTTGCATTGCATTTCCCTTCACTGCTTCCTTCATGGTTCTGCTTGCTTTGCATCCTACTGGTCATTTCCAGATTCCTGTTTTTTCTTCTGTCTGTTATCCTCAAAATTATTCTTTTTCATCCCTTTCTTAAATCATATCTTTCCAAGTTCAGCTTGCTGGCTTCTCTGTGCCCTTAAAATTGTCTTGCACAAGCTGGTGGTCTGGAAAGCCTGGTTGCTGGGTAGAACTGATTGACCATTGTGGATACAGGACAAGGACCTGGGTAACTGCACTTGTATGTGTGTCATTTAAGAAAGGGAATGGGATGAGCCTGGGAAAAGGGAGGTGTGAAAACAAGGCACTCACCAAAGTTATTTTTGTGTAGTTCTGCGTTCACTAATAGAACATGATTTTAATGTCCTAGTCCTTGAAACAAACCAGAAACTGGTAGCATTTAATTTCCTCTTAAAGCAGGAACGTGCACCTGATACAACAGTATTCTCCCTAGGGTTATTTTGTATAGGAAGGAATTCCTTACATTGCTTCAATGTAGAGCTGGGCATCCTCAGAACTCTTTCACTTCCATGTATTATGCCAGTTTTCCAGAGATACATGTGTCACATAAACAAGTGTGTCCCTGAATGCCCTTGTGTAATTTATGGCAATAGGAAAGGATTCTGCTTGAAACTGGGAAGCTTACATTGTGGAGGCTTGCTTGGTATTGAAGTTCAGAGGTTGTAATGGATTGATTTCATTACCTATTGGGAGAATCTTATGGGTGTGGCAGCAATTACTGAGGCAAAAGACTCATCTAAAATGTGTGCCTGCAGAACCTGTTAAAAGTGTGCAGCTTTCCTTGGAACTGTGTGGGATTCCAGTTGGTACAACCTCTGTCACTGTTCAGTTGGCTGCTTAGAGGCAGAGTGAGTGCAGACTCACACCTTGTTTTGTCTTTGGCCTTGAATTTAAGGTAAGGCAGCAGATTAATATTACAAGTCCCAGGAAATAAAAAAAAAACATCTATCCCATGGTTGGGTATTGCCGCTGTGCCAGTGTCATATCTGGAGATGCCAGCTTGCATCTGCACTGGATTGCTTCAGAACTTACCCCGAGAGCCCTGTTCAAGGGAGAGCAGTTCCCATCAGGGTATAACTCTTAGCTGGAGTGGCACAACCCCTCGTGGGCTTTTATTATTCTATCTTTTATTATTATTGGCTTTATTGCTGTCAGGCCATTCAGTTTCACTGCCTTCTGTGCTGCCCTGCATATATCCTGCAGCTGTGCTGAGCAGGAGCTATAGGCTTTGGTTCCAGGATCAGGTAACTGAAAGGTAGCTCCAGTCTTAGTACAGGTTGCACTTCACAAATCCTGCTGCAGGAAGGTGAGGCCAAGCTGCATGGAGTCAGTTTAACAGATCGTGGGAAATCTGGCAAAGATTCTTGACCTGTTAGACTTAATCATGTTGTAATATTAGTTTGCATTGATTAATCTTGGAATAAATCTCATGCTATATAGCCAAGTCAAAGAAAGAACCTTTTTACTTCAAAGAAAAAACAGTAAAGATGTATAAAAGTCATATACTGTCATTGAATGCCACTAATTTTTTAAAACCTAGTACTGTTAGTCTTTATTGCTGTTGAATAGGAAGTAAGCTTTTATTTCAGAACTAAGAATAGCTTTAATTTTTAGCTGCTCTTCAAGCTGTGAACAGAAGTTCAAAATGTACAGACCTCTAATTCAGGCAGATAACAACTTGGAGTACTTTGTCCTAACAGCTGGGATTTTTTAATATTTCTTTTAACCTTTCTGATATAACAGCTTGTTTGTAGAATCAAAGCTTTTGTAGATTCATATTATGCAGCAGAGTTTGAACGTGCTGTGCCACTGCTATGTTATGTTATGAAAGGGTACTTTTTTACAGGTAACTGTCCTAAATTACTGTGGTTTTGACTTATCCTGTCATTTACTGTTAAGGTCTTTGCTCCATATAAGGGAGAAAAAAAAAATAAACGGGAGGGCAGAATACCGCTTGTGCAAATTTACCACTTTGCAAGAATGAAAGAGAAATTGCCTGTGCAGCTGTATCAGTGGGTTTTTAGAATGGAAGTGGGCTTCACTGAGGACATGGTTGTAGTGATTCTTCATGGTCAGCATTTTGTAGCTGGGTTTTTCACCACAAATAGCTCCCCATACTAATAGAAGTTACTTCCTCAGCATGCCGGATCTGTGAAATACTTAGAATCTCTAAAAGCAAGAGCTCTGAGTAAGTGCTGTGGTGCAGCTTTTTTAAAGGCAAAAATTCTATTAAACGGTAAACCTATTTCTTTGTTAGCTGAACAAGTTTTAGTTTGAAGGGTGTAATGAAATTGCAAAGAAGCCCAGACTTCTTCAAGAAGAATGAAGGTCATGTGGCATCATGCTGTTTGCACAGGCTGATTTTTGACAGCACAAATGCCAGCATTCTCTCTGCTATGCAGCTTCAGATCTGTTCTCTGTATTGAAGTCAGCCCATTCCAGACAGTTTTTAAAAATCAACCCAATCTCTACTCTGATATATCAGTCTCATTTTTTTTTCTATAATTACCAATGTCTGTTCTTCCTTGCACTGCCCTGGTACTAGTTTGTTCAGTTTCAGCTAACTACAAATTGTACCTGTGGATGTTGTGTCTCCTGGTGTGGTAGACCTGCATGAGATCCAAGATCTTTTCACAGCAGCACAGGCAAGGGCCTTGATGCTTTCTCCAGGCTAGGTCATGCCTGTTGTTTGCTCCCCTAAATGTTACTGCTGTTGGATGCTGCTGCTGAGGGGTTCATATTCCCACTCTGGCCACAGAATAATCTTGGGAGTGTAGCACGCAGAAACATTATAAATAAATATATGTGTATATCTCACAATCTCCTCCATGCCTCTTCAAGCCCCTGTTCTGACCCTGAGACCTTGTCTGTTGAGGGCTGGAGAAATTATGGAAAAGCTGTCTTTGGGCAGGGTCTGAGCCAGCAGTTGCTACTTATCCCTGCAGAAATTCAACACTTTCAAACATTTACAAGGCAGACTGATTTTAGGGGCCTTGTAATAGGGATGCCAACAACTTTCTGATGGCATCTGAAGTCTTGCTGTAAGGTATAAAAACAATAAAAAGTGATGTTTAAGGAANCTCTTCAAACCCTTGTTCTGACCCTGAGACCTTGTCTGTTGAGGACTGGAGAAATTATGGAAAAGCTGTCTTTGGGCAGGGTCTGAGCCAGCAGTTGCTACTTATCCCTGTAAAAATTCAGCACTTCCAAACATTTGCAAGGCAGACTGATTTTGGGGGCCTTGTGATAGGGATGCCAGCCACTTTGTGATGGCATCTGAAGTCTTACTGTAAAGTATAAAAACAATTCTTAAGTGATGTTTAAGGATATGTCTACATACATAGTACTCAAAAAGAAGATTTAAGGATCTTAAAGTGCCTTCCAAGTCTAATTTGCAGTGGAACTGAACTCTGCAGCGTTTGTGTTTTAAAGGTACAGCATTTCATGTTTATTTTAGCCAGTTCAGAAAATGCCAAGAAACAAATAGAAATATAGGTAAGTTGAAGTGGAGGTTGCAGATTTTGTCTCTGTTCTCTGAAAATCCATCGTGAGGTCTTTAGATGATTCTGGCTTTTGAAATTCTTCCTCTTGTGCTGTATCATCTCCTACAGCAGGTTAGTTGACTGCTACTGTGTTTTGCCAGTATAATTTGGGGGTGTGTGGAGCATTGACTCACACTTACATGTGCCAAGTCCTCCTATGTAGGGATGCTGCCTGATGTGCCAAATCCTGATATTTAATGATGTTACTATGAAAATGCACTTTTTGCCCCATATCCATAGACTTGAGAAGTAAATTGTGCCAGTATACAGGTAACTTTTCATGCTTAGTTGACACAGTCAAATACTATTTCCAGACTGTTGCCAGTATTAGGTAAATGATAGAACTTGTGCTTGGGTATTGAGACTAACTTACCATGAAGCTTATGGGAAAGTATGGGAAATACGACAACCGTTGCGCCTGGCTTTGGAGAGCAGCGTGCTGCTGAGCGTTTTCCATGTTTCAATGCAGATCTCCCTGTGTTGCAGGTTACACGCCAGGCACCCCGTACAAAGTGTCCTGTTCACCCACCAGTGGGGCAGTGCCGCCGTACTCGTCGTCACCGAACCCCTACCAGACTGCTGTGTACCCAGTCCGAAGTGCCTACCCCCAGCAGAACCCGTATGCACAGGTACGTGGGCAGAGCCAAAACACAGCTCTGCGTGAGCTCTTCTGACTTCTCACCACATTCACTTCTTCGTGCACCCAGAGAGTTTTTAGCTGCCTGCAGTAAATACAGTGGCTTAGTGTGCGTGCAGTTTTACACTCTCTTTGCGTGCCAGTTACTCAGCACTTACTGGTAATGTGTTCGGTCTTTGAGGAGACACTAAATTCAGCAGGTAACTGAACATGCTGGATCCTGTAACTACCAATATCCTGATTTTTGTTTTCTCAAAAATTATCTTTTTTTTTCTTTTTTTACGCAGTTTCTATTATAATTTCTGGGGTTTACCAAGTCTCATGCTAGGGAAGCTGTTAAAACTATTAGAAAGGATAGAATTAAGACACCTCAGTAAATGTGATATTTTGGAGGAGAGTTGGCCTTTGCATAGTGGAAACTCACCTGGCATGTAAGCAGTAGCTGAAGAGGATTAAAAAGCATGTAACAAGTTTATTCAGTCTGCTTAGTGTACTTGGATTTGCCAAAAACATTGGTTTATTTTACTAAAAGCAACTGAATAAAAAGTCGTGAAAGAATGAGAAATTCTGTCATGGATTAATATATGAAAAGAATCAAAATGAAGGGAATGAATGACAAATGAGCCATTATTGTCAAAGATGCAGTCAGCAGCTACAAAGGTCCCAACTTCCAATGTTATCCTAAACTCCTTAAAAAGGGATAAAATGTTGAATTGCGAGTGAAACGCAATTGTAATAGTTAAAATTCATTGTATCTTTAGAGTAATACATTTGTGAAAGAAGATATCATTTCTCTTCCGCAGCAGATACACTGTAATTCCTTCACGTGCTGGTTTTTTCTCCCAACAGCAAGGCACTTACTACACACAGCCTTTGTATGCAGCACCACCCCACGTAATCCACCACACCACAGTGGTGCAGCCCAACGGAATGCCAGCGACCATGTACCCTGCTCCGATCCCGCCGCCCCGAGGGAACGGGGTCACCATGGGCATGGTGGCTGGGACGACCATGGCAATGTCAGCAGGTGGGTGCACTCCCAGCTGTTCCTTTTTCTCAGTGCAGCTCTCCTTTGAGCACAGCTGCGTTACAGAAGGTGGTGCCACAGGTGAACTTGGCAGAATTATACAAATGTCAGTTGGGTTGTGTGTCTTCTGAGTGAGTCCAGCTGGGTCAGGGTGTGTTCTTGTTCAGCAGTACCTTGATCAGCTCTAAGGGTGGAGGTACCGCATCTTCTTTTCAGAGTTAGTATTATGGGACAGCAGTTTTTCTTCATATTTGTATAGAATATCACTTACTCTTGCACCCTTTGCTTCTCCTCATACCAGTGCCAAGAGTGTGACTTCCTCTTCCCAATGCATTTCTCTGTGCCAGTGGAAAGCAGCAGCCTCTTAGAGCTGAGGAAAATGCAGTGTTCTGGGCCCACCCCTCGTATCACAGACCTTCCTTGTCTTCAGATACAACACTTCATGTGTTGGCACTGCCTGCAGGTCCTCTGTGTCATGGGAAATGGTTGGGGATGTCTCCTTCCTATTGCCACAGCCTTTTGATGGTCATGTTTTGGAGAGAATGGTGTTTAACCAATAATTCAGTCTCATCTGTGAGTGTTTGCTGAGGGGTTGTCATGCTTTGTTACTCACTGGGTGTTAACTCACAAAGAAAAGTCCACGTTCACTCAAGGGATGCTAATTTAAAAATCTAAGAGCCGTAAGTTTGTTTTGAGATTCTGGTTTCTATCCTGTCAAAGTTATAATTTAATTTAAGAAACCTCAAAACTAGAGGTGTTAGGTGTCACAAACTGAGCTAACATCAGAGCTTCAGTCGTGGGGGAAAAGCCTGTCTGTAATAATGCAAACAAGAACTAATTTATTCTGATTTATCAGTCAAGTTATTTCTACCATCAAATATTCTTAATGGCACGTAAAGCCTGCTGTGGGAAGAGTTGCTTATGTTGCAGGGTTTCTGCTAGAGCTATTTTTGAGTAATGAATATCTTTGTCTGCATTGGCCTAAACATCCACTGGGCTAAAATGGCCCCCTTGCATAAATGTTTGAAGAAGATTGGGACTGGAATGCAAAATAATACTGGTAATTTGGAAGATGAGCAAGTTGAAATTGTCTTTAAAATTAACTTGGTTTTTTCTCCCCTCTCCCTTTTTTTTTTTTTTTTTTTTTTCCCCTCCTACTAGAATTTTTGCTCACTGAAAAACTGTCCTCTTCATTCCAGGTACTTTGTTGACAACTCATTCCCCAACTCCAGTAGCCCCTCATCCAGTTACTATGCCCACGTATCGGGCTCCAGGAACACCAACCTATAGTTATGTGCCCCCACAGTGGTGATCATCCTGGCAGTCAGTGTAAGTTACATTGAAAGCTGTTCATCCTTCTTACAAACAACAGCACTGCAGGTTCTTTTGGGGGTGTTTTGCAGTTGGTAAGCAATGGGGGGTGCTTCTACAGTGTTCTAATTGAGCAGGAATACTCAAAAATCCTGCTGGGGTTTCTTCAGTGGTCTGTGTCTTCACAAGTCATGAATCATTTTCATGAGGCGTGATTGTCAAATATGAAAGACTGAGCCTGAAGTTGGCCTTATTAAAATACATTTGGAATTAAATCTGTTCAGTGTTTTGGAATCATTGGTAATTGTTGAATTCAGCAGTACTGTGATTCCTGAATGAATTATTTGACTTTGTAGTCAAATTATCTGTGAGTGGCTAAATATGTAGGCAAGGTGTTTTGCCTTGCTCAGAGAGTGAATATTCCTCACAAGCTGCTGACACAGATAACCTTGAGGTAATTTCATATATTCACTCTGTTTCAGGTAAGTATCTGTTCATACTTCGTGCAGTCAGCATGGAAAAAGCATTTTTAGCGCGAACCAAAATTTAGATCACGGGTTTCAAGAAAAGGAGTTTAATTTTGAAATCTGCTATAAAGTAGGATGGATTTTGGGGGTGTAATCTGTGTGAAACTGACACAAGGACTAATGTTTTTGTGATACCCACTTTATTTCTGCTTTGTTTGGTTATCTTTAGCATAAGTTGAAAACAGCTTCATTTGAAATAATGACTTGTCAGACCAAATGAACTTGAAATTTTCACTTTTAGTCCATTTAGTTTATGACAAAAGTTAACTTTGTTTTAACTTTCTCTGGATTTCTGTTTCAGCAGTTAGAGGTACAGAGTTCTGAGATTGCAGGTGATTGTTCTCTTTGAGTTAGTAATGTAGCAGCCATTTCTCATTTTGCTGTGATGCTGCACAGCTGTCTACAGATCTGAAATGTTTCACATGAAGTATTTCAGCCAAGAGTCTCACATTGTATGAATATAAGAAGTGAAAATTATGCTGCGAATAAACTCATGACTGCTGGTAATTAAATTTAGCACAAAATACCTTCTTAATATTGCATCTTCTGCACTAAACACAACGGTGGTGGTGACAGAAAGCTGGACTGGACATGACAAGAGCAAGTCCATGTCGTGTGTTCTTACCCCAGAACGTGTCAGGTGGCAGGATAAGTGCTTGGGTAACATTATTTCACACTTAATATTTGCTGGTGTATGTGGTGCATGCAATGTTAGTGTGTTCTGCCACACTCAGATAATATTTCGCCTAATTGAGAGTATTTCCCACTCTTTTCCCCCCCCCTCTTAATGTAGGTTTAAAGATGGGAGATATGCAATCAAGAAATTGAGGTTTAAAAGTTGGTGCTGAAGCCCTCATGCCTCCAACCAGGACTTTCCTTCTGAATGCTTTCAACACTTGGCTAAACACTACTAATTCCTGATCACTGAAGATTTTCCAGTGCTGCATATCTTACATCTTGGAACTCCAGCAGTTAGTCTTAAAGCAAATCCTGTTTTGTGGACTGTCTTGCAATTTTTTAGCTAATTATAATGATAAAAAGGGAGTATAAATTTATTCTGATCCATATCTAGTTGAATGCATGTTAAAACACAAAAACAAAGCTTGCTCAATCTACCTGCAGTGACTGATGCAAAAACCATCATATGCAAATCCAAAGGAACCGAAAAGTATTTTACAACTTGTATCACTAATGCACTGTTGTAATGTATGCAGGGTCTGACAAGGTAGAATCATGAAAGTGAGTTTCTTTCTAGAATACCATAACCTACATTAGATGAGTGCTTCAGCCTGTTTCAGGTTGATGGAGTTGCCAGTTTAAAAGGGGCATATTTTTATTTAAGTGATGTGTTCTTTTCAAATTCAGCTAATAAATTGGAGTGACTGGAAAATGAGTCGGACAAGCTGTAGAAATCCCGCAGACCATTAGTTTCCTTCATACCTTTTCATTTTCATTGTATGGAATCAGTGTTATACAGATGTTCTTGAGGATCAGAATGAAATGACAAAGGTAATGCTGTGTGTGCCAGTAAATAAGGCAAACTTCTTCGAGGCAAAACTGGCTCTTAGGAATAGTAGGAGGTGATATCACCTGCAGAATGAATAGCATGTCCTGGGGAGATTTCTATCCAGTGCTATCTTTCAGGTAATGCAAGATGTGTCAAAGTGAGACTGCCACACAGACTGATAGAAAAACACTTCCTTTTAGTTCTCAGTTGAGCAAATTCGTGCTGTTTTTCCTAAAGAATGTTGTAGTCAGTTGAAAACGTATGTGCAGTTGATCCAGCTTGCTTTCCAGAAACTTAAGAAGTGCAAGGGCTTTCTGCAACAGAGTTCAGCTGCATGTTATTCTGAGGAAAGCTTGTGTGCCTGATGAGTGTGTTAAAGGGGAACAAATCATTTTAACGCAATTTCCTTATTATCTACTTGCAGTATGGACTATGGATACTCTGCAGTAGGGCTGCCAGAATATAGAGGGTTTAAATAGCAGTTTCGTTTGGGGTTTTTTTCATGAAAATATTTGTAATTGAAGTAGGAGCCATTTGTTGGTTACAGCCTTTTGATGTGTTTTCTCAGTGTTTTCTTTTTTTTACTTCCTAAAATGCACTTGGAAGCACGTAAAATAAGACTCGACTGCAGATTAGCATTTCATTGCAATGAGTCATTTGTGATATTCTTTGTTGCAACTTCAATTTTTAAAGTACCTCAAAGCAAATGCTATGGGGATAAAGGGCTAGCCTTGGAACCCATTTGTATACCAAAATTGTTATGGGAGAGATTTTAAATTTTTAAATTTGAATATTGCACATTAAAACCGAGGTTCTTCTTAAACCTGCTTGATTTACAATTCCAGAAGGATGCAATTTTTTTTTTATACATTCTGCCTGCAATAAATTATGCAGTAAATGGATATAAAATGTTGTTCCCTTTTAAGCATTTACACAGAGGTATATCAGGCTGTCTTGTTCTCGTAGGTTAACTTCCATTCGGAATTAAATTTTTTGAAGTTGTGTATCTTAGTTATGCTTTGTTTTGGGGTGTTCTGCTCCCGTACAGGTTTGGCAGCTGATTTGGGGTAGCATCAGTGCTGATTTAGTGCTGCCATCCCAGTACTCTGCCCTGGTGAGAGGCTTGTGTACCTTCATACCCCGTTGGTGGTTAGAGCCTTCAGTAACTTTATTTTTTACAGTAAGCACTCTCTGTATTTTGTACCCTTTTTTTTTTTTTTAAATAAAGTTTAGGTTTATTTTGCATGAATCACTGTCAGTGGATGGCCCCCTTATTTCTAATGCCTTGGACATAACTATGTTGTTGGAATAAGTACTTTCAACCTTACTCATGAGCACTTACTGCAGCTTAGGGATTTCCATATGTTTTTATATGGAGCAGAAGATTATCCAGGACAAACTTAGTTGAATCTGTACTGCTTTGTTCGAGTCTGTGTAACAATTCCATTTGTGTGTTAGATTTGCAGCTGTGATCAGTCAGGTGTGGCAGAGCACAGTGAGCACCAACGCAGGGCGCTCGTCCTGAGCGTGGTTCTACCCAGGAGCTGAGGCCGTGTTGGGGAGGAGCTGTGAGGGCCAGGCTGGAAGTTTTGCTGTCTCCTGTCTCATCACCATGAACTGAAGTCATAGGAGAGAACTTCCATGAATGCTGCAGTAGAGAAATAGTTAAGGAATGAATATAACTTCCTATATATTCGCTCTAACTTCAGATTCCTAAATGTCATCTTGGAATTGGTCTCCGTGTAGTATTCCATAACACTTAGGCAGTCTCACTTACTTGAGCACTTTTTTTTTCTAAGTTGCATTATGGGATTCATCCAGGAGGGAGAAACTGTACCTTTTTCAGAGGTACTGCACCTTCCAGTCCTGAGCGATTCTGATCCTACTGGGAGGCTGGAGCTCGTCTCCAGGAGTTGTTCTGAAAAGTAACCAAAAGCACAGTGCAGGGGGACAGGGGGAATATGTGTATATATAACTATCTTAATGGTATTTTGTTGCAAATAGTAGAAAGCATGGATATAAAACTGCAGTGGGGGAAACTGTACATCATTAAATAGGCGTTTACACAGTGAGGGTCTTACGAAACATTCTCTCCTGCTTTTTTATATAACATTCCCTATTTAGAATTCCTTTATAAATGAAAACGCAGTATGTGTTTGCACTAGAGCTCCTCAGCAAATGAAAAGAGCTAGTGCAGTAGAGACATTTCAGATCAAGCTTCTCTTTAAAAAAAGAAAAAAAAAACTTTTATGGCAGCTTTATATGATTAAAAAAAAATACTACTATAAACCTGGGACTGAAAATAATTGTTGCAGCAATAACAAAGAGAAGTCCAAGAATTTTTTTTTTTTTAATTCAAATTTCAGGTGTTGCGTCTAGATAAAGTATTTTTTAAAAACCGAGGTATTCCCTATGTCAGTAACAGCTGATGAAAATGTCTTTTAAATGTAGCAGCAGCGAAAGAAAAATGGCTAATAATTGGCACCAAAAACACATAGCCCTAGCCAGCGTGGTGGTGGTTCATAAGCACTAGGAAGGAAAAGAGACAACCTACTGCTGAATGTTGCTTATGCTCGTTGTAACCCTCTCCTGTTTGGAGTTTCTAGGAGACGTGCAGGAATGCTGTTCAAGAAAGCTTCGTTTTGAGCATACTATGCAAGTTACATGCTTAGATGCAGTGGTAGATGAAAAGAAGTCCTTTATTTTAGTTGATGTTCTTCCTTGTATTGCTCCATCCGCTGAAAAAGCTAACCAAACAACAGAAGCAAACCACCACCCATCAGTACCACCGTGGCTTGGTGATGGCAGGAGAGCTGCTGGTGCAGAGCTGTTCACCAGGGAACTCAGCGTCTGCTGCTCTCCATGGAGCCTTCTGCCTTCACTGCTCTTGGGCAGTGAGGCAAGAGCATTGACTTGGAATCACTCCCCAGTGCTCAGCACAGTGTTCCACACCGCTCGTTTGGGTTTTGCTCAAATAGGTAAGCACAGCAGTCTGGTACCAGCACCGAGCTCTAGGCTCAGTCTGATACCAGGAGTGGTAACTCCTGTGTGTGTGCCACCTCCCGTCTTAGGAACGTGAGCAATAGTGATGCTTCAGCTGGAGCTCGAGGCACAGGACAGAGCCCGTGGCTGTGTTTGTGCAGTGTTCCTTAGGAAACAGCCCCGATCTGCCCCAGTCTGCTCCAGAGTGTCACTCCAGGCTCCTCAGCCCTGTGAGCCAGGCTTTGGGAAGGCTGTAAAAGAGTGGCCATTTCAGCTCGTTCACATTGTTCTCATTGAGAAGCGTCAGTTTCTAATCCTGCGCTGTGTCAGCTCTAGGCTTCCTGCAGAGCCCCTCACGCTGAGGAGGTGAAATGCCACGGGGCAGGAGCACCTGCAGCAGGGTGGGGCAGGTTGTGCACCAGGGCTGGCCCAGAGTGGGGCTGTTCCCATCTGCTGGGAGGACTCTGGGCAGGCTGGAGCCTCTGCCCGGGGTGCTGAGGCCAGGCAAGGCGGGTCCTGTAGGCACCAGAGGGGGAAGAGGAACAGTGCTTCTCTGGGGACAAGAAACCTTTTCTTGTGCAGGTTGCATATAACACTGAAACATCTGAATTTCACACGTAGTAAGGGTCCATTCGTGATTTTTAAATCTAGACAATTTATGGGCCCTGAGCTTTCAACATCGAGAAAATGAACATGATTTTTCTAAACTGGTTGTGACTTTTGGGCACTTAGCAGGCAAACTGGGAAAGCTTTTTTAGCTGGCTGCTGTACAGACTTGTTTTAAGTAGAAGGGATTTGTTAGTGAGTTTTTTTAATTGTAATGCTATTATTGGCTGCCCTCCTGTCTTAAGATCTAAAAAAGTGAGTGCATGCAATGGAAGTACAAGAGGCCCCAGTAATAGTTCTCCATGTTTGTTATGAAATAGACACAGGTTTCCTTTTTATGACTTTTTTTAAAACTGTCTTAGGAACAGTTGTATTGGTACTTTTTTTTTAAGTTTAGGTCAATGTTGTCTTCCAGAATAAGTTTTAAGGCATCACTCACTCCTGCATTGAACTATCGCATCAACACAAAGAGTGGAGATTCCATTCTGAGCCAGTTCAATTGTGAAAATTCATACTTTTTTATTTTTTATGCAATTCAATGAGTAGATGAGCTCAAGTTTAAATTCTTAAAAGCACGTTTATTGTAACAAGAATTGTTATGTATTAATACTTCAGTTTTCAATAAAGATTGACTTGTGTTGCTTATTGTGGTTTCTTTCCTGCTGTCTTTGGTGACATCCTCCCAGAAAACATTTTGTGCTGGAGAACAGTATGGCACATTTAGACTCTTCAAGCTGATGGAATCTGGTGATTGATAGAAGCAAAGCAAAATGTTGAAATGGGTTTAGTGACTTTCCTCAGTAAGGTTTCTTGATGCCTAACAGAACACAGAGGCAAAGGCTCCCCAGTGGGGAAGAAGCTGCCCTAAGTTGTCCTGTCTGAGAGTGTGGTGAAGATGTGCAACCCTGCCTTATTCCCTTCTGAGACATTTCCTGGGGTTTGAGAGGTTTTCTTTTATAGCTTAGAACAAAGGAAACAGAACAGATGTAAAATTTGACAATACTTCAGCATTTGCTTTATACCAATCCATGCTGTTTGATTGGAGAAGTGACATCCCCTGAGCAGAAAGCTGTTATAAGTCAGTGTCTTGAGTGTTCCCCAGAAGGAAGAGAGCAGAGTAGGTGTGAAGTGTGGGTAATTATCCTATTTCTTTAGTGTGTGGGTGGTTGTAAAGCTCTAATGTTAAAATGGAATTATGTGTATTTCGGGGGAACAGAACTAAGCTGCTTGAACTAACTGGCTATTTTCATTTATTGTAGGTCTCCAAAAATAACAGTAACTTACCTGGTAACCTTCTGGAAAAAAAGCAACACATGTGGAAGAGGAAGGTGCAACGTGACTGCATCAATCTGCAGGAATAGTGTTTCGTTGTCAGGATTATTGCTACAGGTAGTTTTGAGTAGTTGAGCCTCTAAAATTGTAGCTGAGCATCAGGGATACCACAGACAGTTTTTTTTTCGGTGTGTTTAACCTCAAGCTAATTGTTGGTCAGTTATCCTGGGATTGCTTTCATGTTACAGGTAGATAGGTTTGGGAGTGTTTTTTGCAGAGCACTGCAGCTGATGAAAATTCATAATCCTCAACCAGTGGGTTGCTGAAATCTGGGATGCTATAAAGGGAAAAGCTGTTCTTCAGAGCGGTGCTGCTCACTCTCGGGCTAGAGAGATTCTGATGTAGCTGTTCTCCTGGGAGTCTGTTGCTGTGAAACATGACTTTGTACTGTGTTCAGCACTTGTGAGGACATGGCACTGAACTCTGCAGTCTCTATACAGAGTTTCTTTCATGGTGGGTCTAAATGTATCCATGGAACTGCCAGAATGGTGGGTCAGTAGCGGTTTGACTTCTCCCTCTTTTACCAGATGGGTTTTGCAGTGGCAGTGTAATTAATGTGTGTTACCCTCCCCTCACTGATGAGTGGCTGTTGGTTACTTGCTGTGGAGGTCAGATGCATTGATAAGAACTGTCTCATTTAGGGGCAGCTTTGAGCACCCAGAACAGCCAGAGCCCCTTCCAGGAAAGTATCTGCTCAGTTAATGATTGGTAGAAATGAGGCAAGAAGATTAGAGTTTCAAATTTTCCTGTAACTAATTAAGGGCAAAACCAAAATTTGCTGTTTCTAACGTCTTGCTTTAGATCCCAAACTCCATGGCTTGCTGTAAGCAAAGTCAGATAACAGAAATAGTTTCATTGGTGAGCCCCCTTGGAATCAGGAATGATGTAGTCATTATTATTTAGATGGGAATTTTTTTGTGTAGGAAATGTCGGTGCTGGAGTGGAAGATGTTGCTGAATTGCGTGGATAAAATGCCTGACTCGTGTGTAGGAGGCTAAGTGCTCTCCAGGATTTTATTTCAGTATCCATCAGGCTATTTGCTATCCTGTCTTAATCATCCAGAATAGAATGGAGGCCATGTGACCACTTCAGTTTTTTAATGTTTATTTTAAACAGCAGCCAGAAGTCTTTGGTAGCTGTGGGAAGTTGGGTTGTGTCACAGGGAGAATGGCAGGTGTAGAGGGGAGACTTTTGGGCCTCATGGGCACAAGGAACCCCCAGCTGTAGTCCTTGGTGGGCTAAGAGATACTTCAGTGCAAATGTGACAGAAAGAACTTGGCACTGAGCAGCTCAGCTGTCAGCTGAAATTACCTCAGCTGGACCTTCATTTTTGGGCTGTAGTGATCTACTTTGTAGTGTTTTACAGTAACTTTTTCTTTTCCGGGCAAGAAAGGTAGAAGATGTGGACAAATTGATGCTTCAGAAGGGGGGAGGGGAGCACATCTTCCCCGAGTTTTGCTTTTGCCAGCCTTGTAAGAATTGTAATCATACGAAATTCCCAGCTCAGTGCAGTTCCCTCTGCTTCAGTGGACACGTGGCTGTATTTGGGGGTAAGGTTTTTCTTGATGGTGTGATTTAGATAGCAAACATATTTTTTCAGGTTGCTGGAGGTTTAAGAAAAAAAGCCACAAATTATTATCAAGCCTGCGTAATGGGTGGGTGCTGTGTAGGAGAAAAGGGAAAGAAGTAGGGGTGGAAGGATAGAAGGAACTTCTAAGCAGAATGCTGTTACATTGCTGTATAGTCAGCAGTTAATGCTTTATGGGAGGATCACAGAATTATACAAGGCTTAAAGTTGATAGCTTGTTTATTTCCCATCTCACAACTGTAAATGTAAGCAGTCACACACAAAGGTACACGGCTCTGGGGTAAGTACCACAGGTATTTCATTTGCACAGGCTGTGAAACAGGGAGCTGCTTTGGTAGCAAACTTGTGCAAAAGAGAAGCTCAGGATGTGCGGAGAGGAGGGCTGTAGTTGCAGGGGGAAAGATGACAGGAATGTTAAGCAAAAAGAACAAGCAGCCTGCATTTTTCCTAGAAGTGCCAGCACTGCCAAAGCCATGGGATTTTAGTCATGTAGCTTGTTAAAGAAATGTGTGAGAGACGGGAGAAAAGAAGTGTGAGGTGTTAATGGCAAGGCAGGGCAAGCTGGGATTGCAGTGTGGCTGGGAAGGAGCACCCTTCAGCTTCTGCAGAGCCTGCAGCTGCGTGGCTGCGAGTGGAAAGGAGGTGACTCCACGCTGCTGCCTGGAGCTGCAATCCCCTGCCTGCACAGCACTGGCAGGGTGTGCAGGAGGCATTTCTGTCTGCTGCCAGGTCACACTGCTGGCTGCTGCTTTGCACTGCCTCCACTCTGACACTGATGGGTCTCTGCAGCCTGGAAGATTGATTCCTCCCCTCACTGTCCAACTAAAGAGCACCACTGTGCCTTCAGGGGATTAAAATCAGCCGAAAACGCTTCCATTTCTTTTCAGGTAATTTTTATCCACTATCAAAGTTCTTACTCTTTAGCCCATTACTTACCTGAAGACCTGACCCTACGGCTTTGCTTAGGCTGGGAGCTCTGGGACAGGGAGTTTCTGCTGGTAGGCTGGTACAGGACACTGTAGTTGATATTTTGGGTTGCACCAGTGTGGCACTGCTGGTGTCAGTAGCAGTGGCGAGTCCTGCCCACTTTGGTAGAGAGTGGGAGTAGCAGCAAGCAGCTGAGGCTCCAGCAGTGGAATGAGGTGTGAGTAGTTCCCTCTTTAAATTTTTAGGAGTTCCTGTTCTACCATATTCACTGTCCAGATGGGCTTTGCAATGCCATAACCCTCATGAGCAGGTATGTGGTGAAACTTGACAGGAGAATTAAAACAATTGAAGTAATAACAATAAAGAAGAAATCAGCACTTGCTGGATGCTGTCCCACCTGCCAGGTGCTGACAGCTCCAGAGTCTGGGTGGTGAGTGGTGCAGTACTTGTTCAAAAGACTGATTCTTGCATACCAGCCTTGCCACAGACTTCTTGAATGATGCTGTTACATGAAGATGTGCTTCCACTACAGTAAATCTGGAGGAGCACAGCCTGATATTTTGACATATCAGGTGAAAGGCCTTTTTATTTAAAAAAAGCTAATTTCTGCCATTCTGGCATTGCAAGAAATGAAGCATTTTCAGTCTGAAGCTGATGAGATTCTTCAGTTACTCACAGGTGTCTCGATTCTGAGTTAATCCTGCTGGTGACAGTGAGGCCTGGTGTTCAGGTGCTTTTGGGAAGCTGTTGGGACACCCAGGTGCAGGTGGTTGGCACATGGTTGGCTCCTGGATGACAGAGTGCTGTGCTGGCTTTGCAGAGCAGAGTCCTGCACAGTGGGAATCTCCTGCAGTGCCCTCAGTGAGGCCATGGGCTCTGCTGGACACAGGTGGGGCTCCTCCCCAGCTGACACCCCACTGTCCTTCAGGGAACAGACAAAACAGGACAGATATTAAAGGCTGCTTTGGGGGAGCTTTTCTCTCCATGGGAATTGACCTAGTTGTTACTTTGAGTTAGCACAAGGACAGTCTGTGCTGGTTTTGGTGCTGTTAGAACTTGAACAGTGTCTGAATCAGATACTCTAAACTAATAGTTCAAAATAGAGGGTTTTTTTTTCCTTTTTTTTTGGTCAGAGCAGAAACAATGTTATTTAGCAGCCACTGGTTCTCTTCACTTAACTGGTAGCTTCAGGAAATCATTCTTTTAATTGATTTGCATGCTTTACGTAATTCTGTGTTTTATTGGACCAAATGAAATCTGGGCAGATTTAGGTCATTAAGAAACATGGCTGTTTTTACAAGAAGCTTCCTAAATGGATATGTACAGAAGGAGAGGAATAGATAGAGCCAACACCCCTGAAAAAAAAACCCAAACCACTCCTGACTCAATCTCTTTGTCCTCTTCATGTAACTCAATGCAGAGCTGTTTTTCTGAGTAGTTCAGTTGGTTCTACGCTAAAATCCAGAAGGATTGGTGTTGTTCAGACTCAGGTCAGGAGCTTCAGTTTGTTTTGTATGCAAATCTGCATTTCTGGCCCCTGTTGAAGGTTCAGCTCCAGAGAAAAGGATGCTGATGTCTCGCAGCTCTGATTCTTCATGTTTCAGATGGACATTTCTCGAGGAACTGGCACGGTGGTGGTGGTGTCCATTTAGCTCAGAGGGCTTGTCAGAGGCTGTGCTTGACCTGTTGTTCATAGCCAGGAACCCCACTGTCCCAAGTTTAGCTGATGCCCTTGGGATCTGCTCGCTGTGCTCACCCCCACTCCAGCCTGCACACGTGTTCACCCCAGTTCTGTCCATTGGCAGAGCAATGGGAGCAGCTCCAGTCCAAATCCAGATGCCAGGGGCAGCAGGAGGGAGAGCTGGGCTTGGTT
The DNA here is from genome assembly GCA_013397845.1 of Melanocharis versteri. NCBI lineage: Eukaryota > Metazoa > Chordata > Aves > Passeriformes > Melanocharitidae > Melanocharis > Melanocharis versteri. Next base: position 407,517 of record VZTG01001348.1, on the reverse strand, counting down.
AATGTGTTACCACCATCTCACACACGGGTACACTTTGCCATTTAATGAGTAACTTGGGGGGTGAGACGACTTGTGAGTGTCTAATCACTGAAAACCTAAGGAGGTTGCACGTGATCTGTGACAGTTTGTTCAGGAAACACTGGGGGTTGTGGTGAGAATCGGGAAGTGGTGCTGGGTATAAAACAAAGGATGCTATTTTGTGATGAAATCCTCTTCAAAGCAGCCTGGGGGGTGGGCGTGTTGAGCACAATGGGTTTGAGCCTTACCTGTTTCTCTGTGTTGCTGCTGTAACTCCACCACGTGGTGTGATCAGCTTCTTTACCTGATCTCAGTCTTGCATAGGGGATTGGATCCTAGCTCCAGATGTGGTGTGCAAGACTAGAATCCCAACTGAGGACACTTTTTAGAAAGAGTACTGGTAGTCAAGTGGAGACTAGAGTTCTTCCAGAAGCAATTAACTGTCCATTGGCTGGGATGCTGTCTGGCCAGAGAAGTCTGGTTTGGCACTTCAAAAATTTCTGTAAAAAAAAGTGTCTCTGTGAATCCTTTGTGCTCACTGGTCAGAGATGAAGGCAGTTCTGGAAGAGCTGATAAATGATGTATTTTAACCACTCGATGCATATTTGCTGTTCAGAGTATTGCTACACATGTAATTAACCGTAGCCAGTTCTTGTGTGTGTTTCAGCAGGGGAGGAAGGGCAGGAGCAGGGTTGTTGCACTTCACAGCTGCTGCACTCCAGGGTCCTGTGCCACTGTCACCCCATTTCCCTTCGGAGAAGAGGTGAGGATTTCCATCAGAGAGACTTCATTGTAGATGTAAAGCTGAGTATCTTAAGCAACATTCTGCCTAAAACCAGATCAGACATTGCAGCCAGGGGAGCTTTGATGTCAGCACTTCCTTCACAGTGGGGACAGAGTGGTTTTGAGCAGGGATATAAAGGGGGTTTAGGAGAATCCATCCTTGAGTGTACCCAGGTAGCAACTGGACGAGACTGTGAGCAACCTGATGCATTGTCACAGCTGGTCATGCTCTGTGTCAGGGATGTGGGGTGTGATCCCATATCTGTGTTGGGGAGGGGATTGTCCTCTGCCCCTCTACCCCCTCCACTTACTGCAAAGCTGATGATAAGCTCAGGAAATCGATCATTTTAGTGCCAACAGGTTTTCTTCCTGGCCAATCAAAACAAACATGCCATGGATAAGGAAAGGAGGGTGCAGACACTTAGGGTAAACACGGAAATGACAATTGCCTTCTGTTCCTGGGTGGTGCTGGCTGCAACTGATACACCTGTGTGTGTGTGTGTGTCAGGGTCTCTTGGTCACCATCTCCCCCCGTAGCTGTCTGTGGGTGTCTGTCCATGCCTGGCAGTGCCTCAGTGTGTCTGCTGGGTGTCTTTCAGTGTCCCCATGTCTTTGTTTCTTAGTGTGTGTGTGTGTGTGTCTGTTGTGCTGTATCTGCCTGAGTTCAGTGGCTTCTTAGTGTTTTTAATTTTTTTTCCTTTTTCCCACCCCAGCATTGAGCCAGTGTCCTCCCCAGAGCAGAGAGTGACCCCTCTGGTTGGGTCCCTGTGTCCCCACTGTCCCTCCAGGGGATGGCTGCTCTGAGGTCACCTCCTGGCATGGCCTCTATGGCCGAGCAGCCACTTGTGCAGCTGCAAGAGCACAATCCCCACAGCGACTTTGAAAAGCAACAAGTTCACACAGATAGATGGGCTGGAGACAAACACAGGCTGAGAGTCACTTTTACAAGTTTCTTTATGAAATTAAATGTTGCCCCTGGTCTGGGGGGAAGATATAGTGCAAGAAGGACTTTGTACATGCTACTGAATTCAGATATCCCTGGATGACCAGACTTTGGTCAGCTACAGCATCAACAAACACTGGATTTCTGAGCTCTGCAGACAGTTAGTGCTCACTCACACGTGAGTTGGAACGAGCAGGTGTCTTCCTTCTACTGTCACAGGATGTCTCCTAATCTAGGGAATTCAGTCAGTATGGCTTCTAACTCTCGCTATGGTAAGGCAAATCTTTCTTTTTGCTAACCAAGGTTTAAATTCATTCTTTTTGGCCACCATTTGAAACTTGGGTACTTAAAGTGAGGCTCTTTATGCCAAATTTAGGCCTTTATAAAGTGGTTTCCCATTTTTAAAAGTGTCAGTAACACTCCTTGGATTTGAGGGTCTGTGGGCGTTTGCATAACAATGACGTTTCAGAGTTGAACAGCAGACTCTGACTTCTGGGAGCTAGGTTTGCAAATATTGACCTTTCTTTAAAAAAAAAAAAAAAGAAAAGGAAAATTAAACAGACAAAACAGGCATCAAGTTAACAACATCTGACAAGAACAATTACAGACTTACAAAATACACAGTTCTGATTTTTACCATAAATAAACACATTACAAACAATGAGCATTTTCATTGGCCAGGAAATATGGCAGAATGATGGAGAGACGAGAATCTACGGAATTGAGTATGGTATTAATTAGGCACATTTTTCTCTAACTTATGTAACTCAAACCCACTAGAGAGATTCTTCGACTTGACTCATGCTGCAGGTTGGCACAGTTTATAATGCAGGACACCGTTCACTGGTGCTGTTGGACTGAAGGGAGGGAGGAGGTCACACTGCAGAGCTCACTGTGCTCTGCCTCAGTGCCTGCAGAGGCTGCCCAGTCAGGTGGACACGTGGAGGAGGATCAGAGCTCTGAGAAATGCAGGGCACGGGGGTGGGCAGAGCAGAAGGGTTCATCCCTCCTCATCATGGACTCTGAACTGTTGTTCTGAGCACAGCAGTGGCCACGAGGCCGTGGCTCCCTCAGCTGCCATGCCCTGTGACAGCTGCCAGCCAGCACTGGTGGGCACAGCGGGAAGGAGTGAGTCCAAGTACAGCTGACAAGCAAAATCTCTCGGGCTGGAGCCTGTCCTGCTCCCTGCTGCTCCTGGAGCTTTGCCTGCCGGGCAGTGCAGGGCTGGCTCCCGGCACCGCTGCCTCACCTCGGAGCCAGCAGGTCACTCGGGCTGCAAAATAAATAGGGAAGGCAGGAGCACATGTGCCATCCTCTGTAAACACAGCATTGGATGAGCCTGGGCTCCACCTCCCAGGACTGATGGATAAAGTGCTTTCTCAGAAGGGGTTCAGGCACAAACACGGGGCTGCCCCTATTTCCGGAAGGGCGTCAGCCTGCTGATGTTCTGCCAGAAGTTCGAGGGCTTGCGCTTGGGCTCTGCCAGCATGAAGACCTGCTGCTGAGGGAGCGTGGTGGGCAGGGTGGGGTGCTTCTGCCGCATCAGGAAGTCGTAGTAGGGCCTGGTGACGGCTGGAGGAGGAGAGAGGAAGCACGTTAGTTGAACACAGCTCCTTTCCCCCCACTCTACTGTCCCCATTAAAGCTGCAGGGCTGTGAATTGCATTTGTCTTAGTGTTACCCTTCCTTTAGTTTATCCTTACTTTCAGCAGTGCCTTTTAGGATTGGAGCTCATGTGGAAGGCCCAGAAATGTGCTGCACAACTGTCAGGTGTTCTGCCAGCATGAGAGCAGGGCTTAAAGAGCTGCAGCTCATAACTGGCCACAAACTTAACTGGTGCTTTTGGCTGTGCTGGGAGAAGCAGGTGCTGTGCCTGTTACAACCTCCTGGGCTGGGTTTCTGAGTAGGAATGGTCAGTGCCTGCGTGGTGGACAAGGCTGGTCTCTGCAGTCTCCCCCCGTGCTGTGCCCCAAGGGCTTTGCTTTCTTAGTGTGGTCTGGCCTCCTTCCAAACTTCCCCCTGTTTGCAGCCAAATCTTATTTCTGACCTATTTTGACATTCAGCCAGGCTTCCTTTCAGGAGACGTGGCTGGGCTTTAAGTGCTGGCTGGTGCCCCCAGGAGGAAGTGGTTGCCTCTGTGGGCTCAGAGGAAACCAAGTAACACCTCTTCCTCTGAACAGAGAGAAGGGGAAGGTAGCATCAACAGGGCTCTCTTCAGCCAACAGTGCTGTGGGCACAGGAACCTTCGTTTTTTTTGCTTGACTTCACTCTCCCCTGGCTGCTGCTAATTGTCCTTGTCTCTGACAGGTTGAACAAAGAGCTCTGCTCAAGCATGGTACCTACCCCGCCACTCTGCCCAAAGTGCAGGTTTCAGAGCATCTTCCAGAGGCACAACTGCCCAGGCAGGAGCAGTCCCTGCTGCAGTGACTGCTGTGGCCCTCTGTGCACCATGGGGATTACTACAAAACTTGCCTTTTGCCAGAGAGAATGCCATACTGCTGGGAGAGCCTGGCTCCCGGGGAGAGGCTGTGCACTGGCCTTGGAGCAGAAGCTGCTGGGTTTTGGCAGAGTGCTGATTATTTGCAAAGTGGCTCTCCTGGAGTTAGGAATAGTCTGAATCTACCAGGAATCATAGTGCAGATTGTCACCATCTGGCCTTCTCAAGAGTTTGTTAATGCCACTTCATCGAAACCACTCCCATGTAGTAAATACAGAGCCACCCCCATTCTCCCAGTGTTCCCCTGCTCAGGTGTGACTCACCCTTGGGCTTCCCAGCATGGTGCTGCTTGCTGGCATTCAGCATTGCCTGCTTTTTCTGCACCTCTGTGATTGAAAAGCCTGGAAGATAAAGCAGATTTCTGTCAGCAGCAGGTCAGCAGTTGGTACCTGAGGAGAAGACAGGGGGAGGCAAATGCCTGGGGAGAGAGGCCACACTTCCTGCCAAGGCTGGGAGGGCACAGCCTGCTCCCCCCAGCCTGTGCTGTGCTGCACTTCCTCCCATGCAGGGTTTGCTGCCTGCCCCTCAGCCCGTGCTGCACTGGGGGGAGAAGCCAGTCCAGGCCTGTGGTGGCTGAAATCCCACAGATGACACTAGGCTGAATTAAGAAGGATTTGAAAAAACAACACAAACTCTCTTGTACAGTGAGAACCCTTGACTGAACCTGTTCTGTACAGATACCTCCAGGTTGGGCACTCATGTTGTGCCGGACCTTGGATGTGATGTATTGACTATTTTGTCAGCCCTGCTTGAACTCCTTGAGACACATCAGCCTCCCTGAGGACAAACTGCAGCGTTGGCTTATGGTGGTTTGCAGTTTTTTAATTGCACAGATTCATTCAGAATATGCAGTTCAGGAGCCCAGAGCTGCACTGGAGCACTTCCCCACCCTTTCACTCCTCAGGCATTGGCCAATGGGTAAATAAAAGATGAAAACCCAAAAATAATAGTAATAAATAAAAAAATAACAGTCTCCCAGCACTGCTCTTTCCATACCTGTCTCCTGGTCGAGCTGCACCTGCCTCCTTTCATTCTCAAACGCCTTCAGCCAGCGCTGTTTCTGCTCGGGCTTTTTTGCACAGAATAAATGGACTTCCTCAGTGTCTCGGCAGTGCAGCTTAAATGCATTTTTCACACTGATATTGAAGTCCTTGTCCTTCCCATCTTCTACATCCAGTATTTCCATGTCATCCATGCTGATCCGACTCTTGTAATACAAGATGTCCCTGCGCAGAAGGTCCTGTAAGAGAGACCACAACAGATGTTGCTGTTTCTGGGATATGGTGGAGTATTTAACCTTCCTGGTATCATTACAGTCCTGTAAAAGAAATGAATACTGGATCTGAATCTGTGGAACTGCAGAGAGCTGAGCTGCTGTGGGCACTGTTGGGAACCACTGGTGGCTTCTTCAGGCAGTGGGGTCAGGACAGGCTGGAGTCTGCCCTGAAGATGTGAATGAGAAGCAAGCTTGGGTATTACACGTGATCTCAAATCCTCATTAAGCTTCTGTTAGAAAACACTATTCAAATCCTTCAGTTCCAGTTAAAAAGCAAAAAAAAAAAAATACTAATTAGCGCTTGGTTTTTTGTTGACAATGAAAAAGTAACTTTGAGAACAGTGATTTTCATGCCTAAGTTACCTGGAGCTACCTGCATGCCATGGAATGTACAAAAAATAATTGGCACATTCAGTTCTGAAATTCCAGAGGAAGATACTGTTCATTGGCTCCAAGAAGGAAGATTTCTTTTATTTCTCAGCTTATTAAAAACAGCATGAGCTGTGCTTTCAGACTTACATGTGCTGTTAACACAGCCTTACTGACTGCCAAGGCCCAACGGTGTTCATCAAATCTGCAGTTTTTTCTGAATACAACACTGAGGTGGAAGTGCAGTTGAAAACCAAGAAACTGTGTGACAATGCTCATAACTGAGTTGTACAGAATACCCCCACACTAACCCCAGAAGCAGTGCAGTGCCTTCCTCTTTTGCTGTGAGAATTAGGCCAGGGATTGCTGAGCTCAGGTGCACAGAACACCCCAGGACCTCACAGAAAACACTGCAGGGAATGCACAGAGAAGGCTCAGTGCCAGGAGCACATGAGGCCAGGAAGTACTAGGGAAACAAAGGGATGGAGAGGGAGCTCACTTAAATCCATCAGCACAGCAGTAGCCAGCATTCATGGGTTACCTTCTTGCAGCAGACAAGCTGGTGATCAAAGAGGAAGAACATCCTCTGTTGGCTCTTGGCTTGAGGGTGGGAGATTTTGGCTAATTCCCCGGAATAGATGAGTTCTGAGCTTCTGACGAGGACATCTTCTCCCTGAGAACAGCACAAAGAACAGGTTGGTCTCAGTCATCTGAAAGCAGGAGCCTGTCGTCTCACAGGAGAGCCTCAGCTTGGCTGAGGGGCCTGAATTCCTGCTGACAGAACTCATCTGGGAGTGAGAGAGAGCCTCTGTGCCAGAGGACAGCCCTTGGCACATTAGGGAGACACTGCCCTTTGAACCCAGGGAATGGGAACTGAATTTGATAAGAACAATAGTGGGTTAAATTTTTTAAAATCTGCTTTTCCAGGGAGTCTGCTCAGGAAAGCTGCTCCATCCCAGACATAAAAGAGGCACATAAGCAGGGAGCTAAGAATTTAGCCTGACATCCTTGGGCAGGAAGACAGTGTGGGTTTATTGAGTCTAGGATTTAGAAAATTAGTGTTTTGTTCCTTTTATTAAGCAATTTTTTTAAATGAGTCTACAGGGAACCTTGGTTTCCTCTGTCACTATGCCAGAACTTGCCTTTCTGCAACAATAACCTGGCTTATTAAGAATTAAGGGGCAATTCTGCTCATCTTGAGGGTTTGAAGTCACTCAAGATAAAATGGGGAGCAAGAGAAAAATAACAGAATTTCACTAACCTACATGCTGATTTCATTCTGCAAGGAAAAACAGGGAAGCAAAAATCCCAGGGAACATGCAAAGGCAGCTGGTCTAGCCGGGTTATATGCTAGACCTGCTCACCTGTACTAAGAGATCATATCTGTTTAAATAAAAAATAAAAGACTCCCCACAAACATGGGCAGAGAGCTGAGGTAGGGCTGGGCAGTGAGATGTCACTGCAGGGAGGAGCTGTTGGAAGGGCAGAAGAGGAACAACGTGGAATTCTTGGGCAGGGAGGTCTCCTACCTCCCAGTCCTCGATGGAACTCTGCCACTGGGCGATTTTGTCGATGTTCTCCAGCCGCCGCTTCCTCTCGTTGATGAGCCGAGCCACGTTCTTCATGGCATTTAGGGCAGCCTCCACGTCCTTGAAATCCCTGGGGAGGAGCACAGGCGTTAGGCTTGGTGAAAATGGCCTGTGGGTGTTGTAGCTGCACTCCACAGGAGAGCAGCCTGGCACCAGCAGCTCCACTTGCAGTCTGTCCCAGCTGTTCTGTGCTGGAATCTGTTCCTGTGGCAGCTTCTCAGACACTCGCTGGCTTTGACTGTGGTCTGGTAACAAATCTAGGCCACCTCTGGGGAAGGGAAGGGGGTAAGCAATCAAATTTAGCTACAGAGGTGTAAATAGGAATTGCTGGAAGAACCTCCAGGGCTTTCCAAGTCTCGTTTTCTTTCTGCAGCATAATACAACATATTCACAATGCTGCTGTTCCCATGCAGGGACGGATCTGTGGTGCAGAGGTGAAGCAGTTCAGCAGTAACTGGCTTGTTTCAAACAGGAGCTGCTGGTTTATCTGGCAGGGTAGGACAGAGGCTGATCTGCCTTCCCCCACACACCATCTGCAGCCACCAGCTACCTCTGCTGAGTTCAGAGCAGCTGGGAAGGAGCTGAGCTGCACAACTGGGCTCTAAGGCAACTCTCAAAACATCTGTGCACTTCATTAAGGAGCTTTCTGCTCCAGGGTCAGCTTCAGACAACACGCTTAGAGATTTAACAAGACACGCTTAAAACCATTCTGGGAAGTACCACGGCTGCAATTAGGAAGGTGAAATTAAGTCAAACCACAATGGATCAATATCAACACTTTCATACAGATTTTTCATGTTTTCAGATACTTAATTAAGTGACAGTTCTTTGAGCCAAAGGTAGTGCCTTCACCCTGAAACTGAGTGATGGATTTGGAGGCTTTGGAGCTGGCAGAGATGGGCACCAAGTGTGCATGGCTTGGCTGCTGCAGGGCACAACTCCCCACTGGTGAAGTGCAGCTGTATGGACATTTTGGGATATATTCAACCAATGCTTTTGGAGGCAAAGTTCTCAACACCACCACCACAAACACGCAGCTCCAAAGTATGTATGTGCTGGTCTCACAGATACATGAGCCAAATAAAATAGAAAAGGCCCATTATAAAGTGGACCTTGTAACTCTCAATCTGTGACAGGAAAGCTCAGTGCTACTGTAGTGGAGAATTAATGTATTTGACATAAAAATACTATTTTCCCCAGTTTCTGCAAGGTAACCCATAAGAATTGTGGTGTTGCCTGCAGTTAGCCTCTGCCCTCCATCCAAGATTCAGCACCTGTTTCCATGAGAGCAGCCTGGCTCCTTCCCTCCCCCCTGCTGGCCTACCTGTGCTGGGGGTTGGTGTACTTGAGCAGCTCGGCCAGTTGCAGGGGGTATTTGCAGATTTTCTGCACGGGGGTGAGCAGGAAGCCGTCCAGGGAGATGTCGATCATCTTCTGCAGCAGCCGGCAGGCCTCGAAGAAGTAAACGTACTTGTTCACCTTGGTGAGGCGCGACAGCTCCATGCAGGCGTTGGGGTGGTTGTTGCAGTACTCGGAGTAGATCTGAAACTCTGTTTGCTGCAAGGTACAGGGAGGGATTCACTGCTCGTGTTCCCCCAGCACAGACTCCTGCGTGTGCTCCCTGCACAGGGAGTGTTTGGGGATTTGTATCCTGGAGCTGGAGCTGTTGGGTGATTTGTGTCCTGCCCAGGCTCTAAAGCTGGGGTTGGGCGGGGTGTGTTACAGGTTCAGCACCTGCAGCTCATCTGAGAGACCCAGACATTCCCACATATCCTGGCCTGGGCTCAGCTGAATGCTTTTAGTGCCCAGACCAGCCACAGCTGATCCTGCACTGACCTGAAAATACCATCACTGCAAACTCGGGTCCTGCTCAAGATTTTGGAATCTTCCTACATTTTGCCTGAAGGTCTGGCAGGGATTATAGTGTCCAGAAGATAAGGTGCTTTGAAAATGCTCTTTCCACAGCCACAAGAGCTACAGGATATTTCTTTGGGAAGTGGGGAATGGTTGAACAGGGCCAGGGTGGGGGCTGGTGGCATTTAGTTTGGTTGGATGGATCTTTCTAAAGAAAGCTTCAGTTCTGTCAGATCAATTTCTAAATCTTCTGGCTTAATCCATGCTCAGCTACCCCTTTCCCATGAAGTCAAATTTACTTACATATTCCAAGAAGCATGAGCCAACCTCACTTAGATGTGGGTGGTCTTTGTTAAATTTCTTCTCTAGTGCTTTAACAAATTTCTTCTGGCACCTGTAGATGTCCTCAATATTCCCAAAGATTGTCTTCAGCTGTTCTTCTGTAAACATGTCGGCTCTCTTGCGGCACTGCTTAATGTAACCCTAGGAGAAAACCAGATTGGAAAGCTTCCTGGGCATCTGCTCTGTGGCAACAGAAAGCCTCAAGGATTGCAGTCAGGTGTACCCAGGTTCCTGTACTCCCTTCCTGCAGAGATGCACCCATCTTTAACTATTATCTCCTCTAATGTTTCCCTAACCGTGGCAGAAATAGAAGCCAAGCCACAGACTCGTGGCAGCCCTGGGCGATGCTGTAGCCCACACCTGAGGGAGTCACGGAGCTGCTTTCTCTCTCGCTGGAAAGCCCTTTATGTGTCTGCAGGCAGCGGGGTGCTCTGAGCCCAGCACTGGTAGATCAGACCAGTTAAGCCCGGTTGTGGATCTGGTTTGGGTGCCTGTGTGAGGAGCTGCCCAGCTGACTCCAGGCAGAGGAGAGCCCCAGGGATGGGGGGACACTGCAGCAGGAGAGGATTGTTTGTAAATGTGTGCTCCTTGCCCCAGCTGCCTCTACTGGGAGCCACTGCACTTTTGGACCATTGCCCTGGAGAATCCTGTCCCTGCAAAAATTCCAACTACCTTCACTCGCCCAGTGTACGCGATGGATCTCTTTTAGGAGAGGTGTCACAATATTCAGACTATTTGGCAGTAAAAGACCCAACTGGCTGAGCATCCCCCAGTTGTTTTGATCTGAGCATGACTTGCCTGAAGGCTGGAGTTGCTGATTATATTACCTCAGAACACATATTAGAGAGGACAGCAGCGCTAGACATTTACTTTTCTCTGGCTTGGGAAATTCAATTAATTCCATTTAATCAGAGCACAAGTGAGTGCTCCAACTGCAGAGGCATTTGGGATTTTGCTGTAATGAATTGTCTTCTGTTTTCTGAGCATGTAATACCATTTAGCAGAACTGATGAAAATACAGTCTCATTTTCAGAGAAGTTACCTGCTTAGGGTCCCTTTCTGGGCAAGAATGGGACATACTCCTTTATCCTTCAGACAGGTTCTTACAGTGCCTTCCCCCTTTATTCCTTACCTCACAAATGTCCTTCAGGTGCTTGATGTAGTCTCTCTCTGTGCTTATGATCTCATTGATGACGTTGGTCCTCATTTGGTCTTTGGTGGTCTGGCCCATCGCAAAGCGCCGGGAGTCGTCCTCTCTGCCCCCCTCTACCTTCAGGGGATAATCTTCCATGGGCTCATCCTGGTTTACTCGCAGCTGTGCGGGCACACAAGATTTTCTCTGTTTGTATTGCTAAATAGCTCTGCCGAGGAAGCTTGGGACTGCATGGCACACAAAGAGTGAGCTGGGATAAGGTGTGAAGAGGGTGTGTGTACTGCCTGGAAACATTTTCCCCTCGGGGAAGCTGAGGCCAGACAGACACTTTGGGGAGGGCACTTTGAAGCCACGTGGCAACTGCTCCCACTGTGACATGGGTGGTTTTAGGCAGGCTTTTCTTGTGGACAGAAGTCACAGGAATAATATGGAGTCCTTCAGGAAGAATACATATAAAATCAGGACAAAAATGGTTTATCGAGTGAAATTTTCTTAAATATTTGAAGGAGCACTTCGGGAGGGAGGGAAGGAAGAAGCAGTAAATGGTTGGGTTTTTATCTGGCTTTATTGCTGTCAGTAACAGATGGCCCCTCGGTATCTGCTTCCTCAGGATTATTTAGAGAGTTCATCGCTGAAGTAAAAGCAGCTGCAGCTGCCCGTGGGCACTGCCGTGGGAGGGAAGGGCACACACGGCAGGGCTGTGTGTGACTCTCGGTCCCCCCATCAGATGGCAGCACAGCTCGAGCAGAGGGGAGCACCGGGCTGGAGCCACACCGGGCTGGAGCCACACCGTGCTGCGGACTCCGCTCTGTGGGACCCGAGTTCAAGCTGGCACCCACCAGGGCATTTCACTTAGGGGCTTTCTGTTTTTGTAGCTCTCGGAGCGCCCGTGGGAATACTTTGTACATGATTCAAGGGATCAGTCCCAGCACAGAGAAGGAGTGAAAGATAGGAAGTTAAAACACACGTAAGTATAGGAATTTTTAGTACAATGACACAGAACCGCTTTAAAATTTAATGTAGTTTCCTCTAGGCTCTATGACTTACCACTTGCTACAAATACACCTACATATAAAAACCAGTGCATACCCCTCCCTTGTCAACACAGGCACAGATCACATTTACTCACTGCTGAAGCCCTCAAGATGTGCAGTCCTGGTTCTCCTTCACTGTGAGCAGGACATCGGCAACTCTTAAACTCAGACCTCGGCCTGAAACTCATGTGGAGTGACTGAGAGCCCTGCAGACTGACCCAGCCCTCCCTGCAGTGAGCCTGAGAGCCACTGGTAATTAGCAGGAAATTTTCACCTGGATGCTTGAATAACTGTTGTAATTCCTCCGTTAAAAGAATTTCTTACTCTGCATCCCTAATGGCTAGTACTAGTCTGCTTTACTCTAAGATATTATGGCAGGTTTTTGCCAGCCAGGACAACAATTCAACTTATCAGAAACGTGAAAGAAAAAAAGTCTGTGTTTTCATTGAAAAAAAAAAAAAAAAAAAAAAAGGCAGCTTTGTCCCCACCAGTGCTGAGGTCTCGGTAATCTTACTTGCAAAACATTCCACTGCTTGTAATAATTATCCAGCTGAGACCGTCTCCTGCAACCGATAACAAAGCATTTCAAAACTGCCCCACTTCTCCAAGGACTTTTGCTACAGACACCAGATGACCTCGTGTCACCTCCTTTCATGCTTCACCTGGTTTTGGGTCACTTGTGATCTGAAGTGACCTGGATAAAGAGCTAAAGGGCTGAGAATCTCCGCCCTTAGGCACCTAATTGCCTTTGCAGCACTGAGGAGCCTGCCCCGAGGTGTCAGGCACTCACACCGACAGTCACAGTCAGGGGAAAGGAAAAAAGCCTTTCTCCTCACAGCAGGGCACAGCCCTTACCACCCTCCCACACTCCTGGTCCCCCCCACTTGCCCCGAGAGTTCAGATGCGTTTCAGAAAGCTCTGTTGGAAATGAAGCCTCTGCACAGCTCTTCTGTGTGGGCTTTGCAGCTGGCACCAAGGGACAGCCTCGGCCCTCAAGCACTGAGTGTCTCACATTGCCCCTGATGACCGCCGAGGCATTTTTTGTGTTTTTCTCCTCCATTTTTTAGTGCCTGGAGCACAGCGCTGTGTGACAGCCCAGCAGCCTGGTGGCTAGGACAAGGTGTGAGTCAGGCGGGTGCATCCTTTGGCCGTGGCATTGCACTGGCCCCAGCACCGGCTGGAGAGAGGTGCCTTTGGTTCTGTGCTCATCTGTATTGGCTGAGTGGGCACTGGGGTGAAAACCTCTGCCAGCTGCATCAGGGGTTCCTCCAGGAGGGTGCTGCTTGCTGCTGGAAGCGGCTGCCACGTGCTCGGGCACAAATCAGCCAATCTACAGATGGGTAAGCAGGAGCCAGGCTGCAAATCACCAAACAGGGCAGCTCCCCAGCTGGCACAGCTCAGCTCAGCTCCGCTCCAGTCTGGAGCTGAACCCTTTGCCCTGATTTACTCATGTGGAGGGAGTTCTGCTCGGCCAGGAGGGCACCCTGTACTGTAGCCACTTGTAGAGGAATAGTAACAAGACACGCTGAACCATCTCTAGCAGTGAAAGCACTGAGGAGTCACCACAGAACATTAAACCTGGAGAAAAAGAACAATCGCCTGGTGCTAATGGAGAGGGCACAAAGAAAGATGGAGATCTTACCCGAACAAAGCTGGCTGGAAACCAGCCTTCACTGTCCAGAATCCTTCCCCACCACCACTCTTTGTTGGTGGCATCCATTACTTCGATGACATCTCCGGCCTTGAATCCCAGCTCCTGGTCATCCATGGTGACGTGGTCCCAGAGGGCTTCTGCGTACACCACGCTGCCATCGCTGATGAGCTGTGGGCAGAGCAGTCACAGTCAGTCCCTCCACGCCAGCAGCACCGTGTGCCAGCGTGGCTGCAGCCCTGGCACCATCACTGCTAACTCTGCACCCCCCATGGGCAGTGAGGAGTTGTGCCAGGCTGGCAGTTGCTTCACCTGACCCTTCTCTTAACAGCATTTATTCAGAATCATTTGCACACCCTACATTTACTACCATAAAAACGTAAATTCTGGTGTTCCATACTGCTGGCTTTGCCTCAGCCAGTAAATGAGGCTCAGTGGTACCTTGTTTGTGGAGGAGGCTCTGGTGCTGCCAGTGCAGCTCTGCTTTGGAAAGCCTTGAAATAAAACCTTGAGCATCAATATTTAGAGACACAGTTTGGAGCAGAAAGCATTCAGAGGCCTCAGAGCTACTCGGGGATGGGCAGAGCCTGAAGCCTTTAAGGTGGTTAAATGTAGCACTTAAGATACTTAAAATAAGACTCCTGGACAGTTTTAAGCAATTATACTGAGGAACAACAGTTGTTACTACATGCTCCATAGAGGCCCTACTCGAGGAAAAACAGGACCCCCAACAATTTATAAAAACCCAAACCCAAACCAAAGCCCGTGTGGCTGGAAGCTTCGAGGAGGCTCTGAGCAGTGATGCTGTGCCTGATGCCATTCTCGACTGTTCACACCTCAGCTGTGGGGCAGCCAGGTAACACTTGGGGCTGTTGCAGTGGTGTTTCTGTGGGCTGGTCCTGCTGGCCACCACAGCAGGAGTGCCTGATGCCACTGGTTTATCAGGTCAGAGCCTCGCTTGGATTTCAACAACTACAGCTACACACACACAGTTCCCAGGGCTTGAATGTTCCTGGGACTGTTTGAACACCAAAGATTTCCCCAAGAAGGTGGAGTGCATACTGGAGCTCTGCTAAAAAAGACTTGGCCATTGTGGAGTGGCAGTGAAGGCCTATTTTTCTCCAGGAAAATGGTGCAACGATGAATTATGGGAAGACAACAGGAAGACAGTCTGTGAGGCACACGGAAGAAGAGAAAAGCTGCAGGAAAGCCACTGTCCCTGGTAGGTCTCCCTGCACTGCAGCAGTGTCACCACAGCACACAGGGCACAGGCCATCCACGCCCCTTGGGCTGCTCAGTCACCCGGAGCTATCCCCTGCTCTGGGTTACTGCTTCTGCCTCTCCACAAAGGAGGGAGATGCATGTTGGAAAAAACGTCAGGGTAATCGTGAACGGAGTAAATCAGAAGAGGGTTAACGAGGCATTTGAAAGAAAATTGAAATGCAGTCTGCCTTTGGATAGCAAATGCCCCTTCACTGAACCAGAAACAGCTTAATGCAGCGTTTCCATTCTGACAAAAATAACAGGATGATGGGGAAGGAGAGGGTGAGAGGTTCCCACTTATCTACACAGCCAGAGTGTATCCAGAGCTAGGTGGGATGCAGTGGAGTGATGCTATGTATATCCCTGTGAAAGCAGAGGATGGATCCATGTGGCAGCAAAAACAAAAGGGTTATTGATGTGTTAAAAACAACAGAAGTGCCTCAGAATGGTCATGTAGGAATTAGAGCCTCTCCCCCCCCAAAAAAGATGGTGGGATCAGCCCAACTGAAGTGCATCTACACTAATGCACACAGGATGGGAAACAAACAGGAGGAGCCCAAGGCTATGGTGTAGAAGGAAAACTGGGATACAGCTGCCACCACAGCAACATGGTGGGATGACTCTCACAGTGGCCGTAAATCCCTCAGCAGGATCAGGCATGGAAGGAGAGGCAGTGGGGGAACCCTGTCTGTGAGGGAGTGTTTTGATGATGGTGATGACAGGGTGAGTGTTCCCCCTCTCCTGAGGGGCAGCAGAGGGGCAGGCACTGATCTCTGCTCTCTGGGACAGGAGCCACAGGAATGGCTGGAGCTGTGTCAGGGCAGGTTTAGGTTGGATATCAGGGAAAGGTTCTTTCCCCAGAGGGTGCTGGGGCACTGAACAGGCTCCCCAGGATCACAGCCCCATGGCTGCCAGAGCTCAAGGAACGTTTGGACAACGCTCTCAGACACAGGGTGGGATTCCTGGGGTGTCTGTGCAGGGCCAGGAGTTGGACTTTGATGATCCTTGTGTGTCCCTTCCAACTCAGGATATTCTGTGATTCTCAGAATATATTTATCCACGATCTGGATGAGGGGACTGAGCGCACCCTCAGTAATTTGGAGGTTTTAGTTTTTTAACATAAAGCAGTGACAACTAGGGTAGGGAAGAGAGTGAGTGTAAAAGTGTATTTTTACAGACTTGGCTATCAGACTTCATCTGTGGGTGATGGTGGGTGCAGCCACTCTGAAAGAGCTCTGCTGCTGCTTTGGGCAATCTGCCTGTGCACAGCCCATCCGTTTGCTTCGGGGCTGCAGGGATGGTGCCTGTGCAGACCACAAGCTGAGCCCAGCTCCTGCTGCTGCGGGGAGGGAGAGCAGCACCAGGGTGATGGGGTGGCTGGAGCCCAGCACCTGGCCAGCCCTGTGCAGGGAGCTGATCAAACACCTGCACTCAGGTGAGCCCCAGCCCAGGTCACAGCAGCTGCTGCCAGGCCTGAGTTACACATCCCTGTGGGGAGGGATGGCTGCTGCTCAGGAAATGGGCAAAAGCTGCTAAGCCTTTGGAAGAGTGGCATCCAGCAGGCTTTTCAACATCCAAGCTGTGGCCAGCGCATGCAGAACATGGCTCTTTCTCAGACAAAATCCCTTTGCTCTGTGCTGAAATACACCAGCCTGGGTCAGTGCTCCGAGATGTGGAGGCTGTTCCACACACCATGGCCATTACCGGAGAGACACTAAGGGGACTGCCTCTAGCACTGAGAGGATCCCACAAACAGCCCTGATGATGTGAAGGCATTAATACCACACAGTACCACGCTGTCACATCTTGGTGACTTGATGAGAAGACAAGAGACCAAGCCTGACCTAGCACACAGGGCTGATACACTCAGCTCCCAGAGCCACACGGTTCTACTCAGAGTCACTGAAAGCCACGGGGCTGAGTAGAGAATCCTCAGCTGGTATTTTAATCCATCCATTAATATTAATAGCTTAAATTTTCTCTGTTCAACAACAGACACACTGTGGATATGATTTGCAAAATACAGGAAGTCACAACTGTGGGATCACCAGCCTGGCCAAATAGGCAGGCAAGACACTACATGCAAAGGAATAAATAAAATACACCTGAACAGCAGGCCAGGATTTATTTAACTGACAACAAACACCATGTTTCTAGGGAGGAATGACCTATATGGAATAAAGCATGAAATAAAGAGCAAAAAGGTATTTCATCTGTCTTTGGGATTATCTCAATTAGTGTAATACAGCAGCACTGAACACAGCTTCATGTGTTCAGGTGGGCAGGGGCAGAGCTGGATGCTGAGCAGTGCTCACCCTGGGCAGGGCTCTGCTTCTCTTTGCCCCCAGTTCAGGCTGTGCCTCATGCTGTTATTTTCCACTGTATCCAGTCCAACTCCTAGGCTGACACAAAAATACCAAATACACCCAGTCAAACCGCCCCTTTCCCAGAGCAGATACTGGTGGGTAGCTCTGAGCCAGGACTGGCATTTCCATGGCACAGGAGCACCCACAGTGCCACGTGTCCCTGCAGCAAGGAGAGCTGCCCCAGCTGGGGTCCGAGCGCTGCCCTGCTATGGGGAAAGAGGGGCAGGAGTCTCCCTCCCCCAGGAAGGATAAATCACACCAGCAGATAAAAGGGTTTTGGCAAAATCTGTTCGAGGTGGCACAATCAACCAGCTCTGCTGAGGGAGCTGCCTGGCTTCCAGAGGAGCATGGATGGAAGGGAATGATCGCCACTGCCAAAAGGCTCAGCTCACCACACCTTTGATCTTCGCAATTAAAGCGAGGTTTGAAAAACAACTACTGATTTCCATATGAAACAACATTTATGTGCTGGTTTTGTAATGTCAAGGACAACTCAGTAGTGTTCTTGAAGAGGCCCAGACAAGTGTATAGCAGAGAAAAGTTAGAAGACAGAGAACACAAACCAGCCACCCCACAGCTGCTCCAGCTCCTGCAGCTGGCAGTGGGGAAAACAATCAGAAATCAACTTTTTTTTCTTTGTTTACAAAACATTTAACTTCGTAGACAGCAGCATTTGCAACCCAAAGGCAGCACTAACACAGGTGCTTTGAAACTGAAAATCAAGGGCAGCTCTGCTACTGCCCTGGCCTTTCTGTGTCCCCAGTGCAGCCCCAGGCTCCTGTCCCAGCCCTCCCTGCTGTGAGAAGGCACTGGGGAAGGTGCTGGGGCTGATGCCTCGGAGTGGCTACCTACAACAGAGGCTAGACAAGATTAAGAGAATAAAAGCAGGTGTTTATTAAAGGCCTTCCATAGATACACCTTGGGCAGTCAGAAGCCTCCCAGAGGCTGCACCCAAGGTGGACGATGGTCACGAGTTTTTCACACAATTCTAGGTTTGGTCCATTTACATATCAGGGGTTAATCATCCAATTGCAGCTTCAGGTAATGAAGTCATTTACTCCCAATTTGCTCCCCCTCCAATTCACTTTTGTTTATACTTTTCGGGGCCTGGGTGTTCTTTGATCTCAGGCCTAGAGGGGAATTGTTTTGCCTGACCAAAATGTGAAGACAGTAACTAACACTCTCTGTGGAGTTTAGAGTTATGCACTAATGCAGTACAGAATTTGAAAAAAATAAAGGCTAAAATGCTAAGGCATCAGGGCAGCTCCTCCCGTGGCACAGATGGAGGGGGAGGATTGATGCACAGCTCAATCCTCACAGAGGCTGCCAGGGAGGACACGCAGCCAGGGCTGTTGCACAGAGCTGCCCCAAATTTAGCCCATTACACGTAGGCAAACAGACCTGGCACGTTCAGGCCCATTCCATGGGCTCGTTGGCATTGCAGCTCCTCGGTCCCTGTCTGTCTCAGGCTGGACACCTTGACATAATTACCTTGAATGTCCTGGGCTTGTTCTGACAGGAGCTCCAGGCAATATTAACAGAGATGAAAGATCTCAGCAATTTACAGAAGGAGGGATGAAGGTGCCTTTAGGAAATATTTATCTTTGAGCTACTCGTTTCTATTTGAATAAAATTTGAATAGCTTTCTCTTGACAACGCCGAGTACACTGGATCATGCAGAGCTGAAAAATAAACCCAGGAGCATCAAAAGAACTGGGGAAAGGGAAGTTCAGGGAGAAGGTGCCAATAGAATGGAATTTATTTTTCAGCTCTGTGACCCTGAAACAGACGTGTTCCACAAAGAGCACCTGAACCCAACCCTTCCTGGTGAGCTAAAATGGGAGCCTGTGCTCACTGCTTGACCCCCCCGAACTTGTGTGTTACAGGCTGAAGCTGAACGGGTCCAGCACACTGGACTGAAGCCATTGAGCCTGTATTGAAGCCCTGCAGCAGTCCTGACCCCAGAGGCAAAGCCCTCCCACAGCTCCAGTTCCTTCACCAGTCTCTTTGCTTCCAGAGCTTCTCCTCTGCCTCTCTCATGAAAGGTGCAGCAGAGGAGTGAAAACAAAATTACTTACACACTTGCCCCAAAGCAGTGCTTCATTTACACAAATACTTATTTTCTCTGAACACGGGCGGAAGCCAACAGGCCTCTGCCTTGAACTGAACCCATTGAATAGTTTTGAAATTGTCCTGACAGCTTGCTCTTGCTTCCTCTCAAAACTTTTAGCTTCACTGTCTAACGATGGACAACAGAGATTGAATTTATCTCACAGAGCTTCTGTCATCTGAGCAGCAGGCAGTGAGTCTGAACGAGTTATCTGGGTTCTTTTCAGAGCATCTCCCCTGGTGGGGAGGGACAGGCACCCCAGGGAAGAGCCCATCTTCAGCACGATGAGCTGACCAAGCCCTGGGGTTCCTCCCCTCACTGCCAGGCAGGGATTTGGGCTGGCTCTGCTAGACTGGACTTACTGCTGCCCGGCTGCAGGGAGCCAGAGCCACCAGCACAGCCCCAGCAAACACTTCAGTGCTCCCTGCTGCTCCGCTGCCCACGTGTTGGGGTGACACAAGCCCTCCCTGCCCGTGTGACAGCGGGCACGTGTCCCCACGTGGGCAGTGCTCGTGCCATTGCTGCATTCACAGGCCCACACGCCGTGCCCCCAGCACAGCCATGCCCCTGGCATTTGCTGCCCTTTTGCCTGCACTGTGAGCTGCGTATTTCTCAGCACAGATTTTTGAGACTGATTGAGAACGGTGGAGGACTCTCAGGCATTTACCAAGCACTGCATTCCAATCTCCATTCAAAATATTTTAATTTGACAGTGATTCTCCTTAACAAATCTAAAATGTCAGTCAACAAAGATCTTAATCCAGCTAAGTGTGCTACACTGATATTCCACAGTGCTGCTTTTTTAATCAGTGCCTGTAGTTAAACTCCTCATGTGACATCTAGTACAGCTGCCTCCATTTACCAAACATTCAAAATTTGCCATCACATTTATTTGGTAAGAACTATTTTCCACAAAACAATTCTGACTGGCATTAATTATATTATTCCCTTTATTTATATCATCTGAGTCCTGATTCCCCCTCAGAAGTGATTTAAACAGATGGGAAGAGGAGGAGGGTCCCCCCCACAGCGGGCAAGGAGAGGTTTTGAAATCTCCCTTTATGCAGTGCTTCAGGAGGAGGGAAGGAACCCTTGTGGGAGGTGGAAGAGGCAGAGCTGTGCTTCGTGTTGGGTGAACCTGTGTGTGAAGAGTGTGGCGTGGGAAAGCCTGCCAGGGTTTCATCCCCTGGGTGCCATTAAATGTGATCCTTCCAATGCCAGAGCGATGTGAGAACCTCCCGGTTCCTCGCCTAAGATGTGGGAGCTGATTATTACAGTGCAAAAGAAAGCAGCTTGAAAATTGCTTTCAGCCGTTTGACTTTTGGCTGAAATAATTCAGGAGAGTTCTTACAACAGAGTGGGGATGGTCACCTGTAGCTGAGCAGGACACCTAAATCACCTCGGCCCTGTCAGTGCCCTCAGGGCTGCAACCATCACTCTCCCATGACCTGTCTGTCAAGGGAGTCTTGCTGATTTGGGGAACTAAGATCCTTAAGTTTTGGCCTAAGGAAAAACCGGGAGCAAAGCCCTTCTCAAGCCTCTCAGTAACTCTGTGCCAGGTTGTCTTTGTGTCACATTTTATAGTTGCACGTTGCAGTTGGTGACACGAACAGTGAGTAAAGCTGTAAAGCAGCTTCCATTTTAACCTGTCAAGCAATTTTCCAGAGGACATTTGTTGAAACTTCTGTATATAACACATTTACTTTCTTGTATAAGTGGAATGTATTTTCACTCTTTCTAAACAAGTAGATACAAGGGTGACTGGCAGGGTGACAAAGTGACAAAAGAAATTCTACGCTGACAAATGTAACACAAACAATATCTAACACAAGTGGCTGACTAAATGAGCTGCTCCTCAGGAAGGTCTCTGCAGACCCACTTAAGAAAACATCGGCCCTCTCCATCAGGGTCAGAAAGCCCAAATATCAGGAATGACTCAGAAAGAGAGAGGAGAACCAGGCAAGGCACAAAGAGCAGCGTGAATCAAACGTGGGAAGAGTTTCTAGGCCAGCACAAGCTAAACAGACCCTGAAGCTGGAACAGAGACAGGTGGATGGAGGGTGGCCGTGAGCTGAAGGCTCACAAAAAGGTTATTTCTAATCCAGGCTGCTGGGTGCCCAGTGAAAACACCAGGCAAGAAGCTCAGTACAGAAGCAGGACATTTTCCCTGTGGTGCACAATTAATCTGTGCCACAGGAAGCCCCGCAGCCGAACACAGAGGTGATTTTAAAAAAGATTGAGCAGAAGTATGTCCTCCAAGGACATTTAAACACATCCTGTCTGGACACAGCCCATCAGGGACCTTAAACACACCTGGGAAGGCACACGAGGCCAAGAGCCAGGTCACTCTTGCCTCTGTTCCTGAGCAGTTACCCAGTTCACAGGTAAAAGGGTCACTGGCTGGCCCTACAGACCTGGGCATTCGGATGGCAAAATTTATCTCAGAGAGCTTTAGGACGGTAGGGCAGCAAAAAACACAGAAGGAAAGCAATGTTGACTATTCATATTACCCACAGATGCTTCTTAAAAGCAGTGAGCCCTGAAAATGTTAACCTGGCAGGCACAGCTACATCCCCTGAGGTACAGCAACACTGTCATTCAGGTGGAAAATTAGCAGTTGGCAACACAGTAATTACAGGGACATTAGGATGTCCCCTGGGGCAGGGCTGTTTCTGTCCTGGCTGGGACTCCCCAGCACTTCCACACACGTTTGATATCACGGATCCCACACACTCCATCCTACACGAGGGAACACACACCTGGAGCAGCCATTCATCCCTACACGTGGATGTCTAACTCCTGGCAGCCTTTATTTTGTTCTCCAGAAAGGAGGATGAAGGTGAAGCCAGGGAAACCTGGCTGCCCAGATATTGCCTGGGAGAAAGAGTCCCTGAACACAGGTCACAGAAGCAGGCGTGTGCCACATCCTCACACAAAATGTCCAGAAAGGCCTTCGCAATTTAGAGCTCAGAGGACCTCAAAACCTCCTTAAAGACAGAGAACTTAAGTCATCCCAAAGCTCTAAATCAGCTTAAACAGCTTAAACTCATCTAAGGCCCTACAGTGTTTTAAGCATTTTAAACCCACCTAAAGCCTTAAAGTGGCTTAAGGAGCTTGAAATACTCTAAGGCTTAGAAGTGGTTTAAGAATCTCTGACTTTTGGCTTGGCCACTCCTCATACTTCTCCCAGCTGTGGCACCCATCACTCCTCACCCAAGCCACACAGTCCCATTTACCCCAAACAGCCCAGAGCCCCTGGAAATTGTCCATTTACCCTTCACCTACTTTCTTTGGTTTCAAAGACTGGAAAGGTGCGAGGCCTGGGGTTGAACTCTCAGGTTTGAACAAGACTCTGACCTAGGCTCACACATCTACAGAGTTTGTAGTTTCTGGTTCCAGCAGATGAAAATTGTGTCAGACTGCCTGACTCCCCACTCCACCTCACCAGGAGTTCTGAAGTCTACACTCACTGCAGAGGATGAAGCAAAGCTGGTTAACACAATTTTTTTGCATTTTCTGATGCCCTGATTTTAACTGTACCACCTTGGAATGGAAATGGCCCAGGGTGGAGGAGTTTGGTTGTTCACACGTTTAAGAGTGATTCCTGTTGCATCTTTTTTACACCCATCATTTCTCAGACACCCGAGTAGAAACTATTTTCATCAGAAAATTTTATTTAACGCTACATTAACACATTTCTGTGTCACTTTTGCTTTCCCCATTCTCCTCTTGCTGCAGCTGCAGGACTGCCCTTCCTCTGTGCACTCCCACCAGCACATTCCCTTGGGATATTTCCTCTCCTTTTCCCTCTCTGCAGGACAGTTCCTGATTCCACCGCTTCTCTCATGAATAATTTTGGAATTTTTTGTATCTACCTCCTCTTTTGCTTTCTCTTTCATCATTATTTCTTTGCACAAATGAGGAATATACTCTACAGACCCCTCAGGATAATGTATCCAAACCAGTTCAGCTGTAGCTGTTCTGACACACAGATTTGTTGAGGATAAATGCTGCATCCTGGCTCCTTGAAAAGGGAAAGGAAAAGGAACCATGCAGGTCCCAGGTTCTCTGCCTGCTGATGACTCTTCCCCCAAAAGATACAGCAAGTCATGGAATCAGTTATAGCCTGAAGGCAAATTAATCTGAATTTGTTTTACAAATAAGGTTAAAGCAAACATTTAAAAGCAGATACAAATTGCATTGCTAACAAACCCTCCTGAATCATCCAAAGGTCGGCATCAAGAAACACAGTGCATGGCTTTCCTTTTCATGTGTGTGCATGAGTTAATTGCAATGGAACACACTGCAAAAAACACGCTGAAATCATTTTTATTGCTCCTATCTCCTGTGCAAACATCTCCCTTGCATTAAGCTGTGCCAAAGCCTGTACAACACTGGCAGCTGCTGGCAGGCGTGCTGGGCCAACACAGATTGTTTATCAGTTTCCATGACGTGGCTCAAAGATGTTCTCCCTGCCTCAAAGGAACCATGCACAGTTCAGGATCTGTTTTCTTTCTTCACTTTTTCCTGAGAGGGAAACCCTGCAGGGTTTTGGTGACATAAAACTTATAATTTCTACCACTACCACCAGCACCCATCCCCTTTCTGGTGATCTCTTTCCATTGTGCACACACTGGGCTAGATCCTTTCTTCACAGAACTAGGAATTGCTGTTTGTCCTCTTGTTTGAAAATGGGGCAGAGGAAAGTCTGAGTAACAGAGGAGAAGAACAAAAAAAGACCTTGATAATGTCTCACTGTCAGGCAAAGGAGGCTGCCTGAGCCTTTGTTTTTTGGTTAGTATCTGTAAATATAAAAATGAGTCATTTCTTTTGTAGTCCCTACAGAAGGTTTTTCAAGTTATGTACACCCTAGAAAAAAACACCTTTTCCTACTGCAAGTGTCCTGTGCCAGGTAAAGAAGACGTTCAGGAAGCAGCAGCTTCCTGGGATCTTCTGAGGCCCTTCACTATTATGCTTTAGAATTTATCCATTTTATTCATTTTTCTCACATCCACATCATCTGGATGATGAGATTCAATGGCTTTTATGTTACAAACAAGCCCTGTATCTACAGGAGACCAAAGCAGCTGCTGTTCCTCCCGCAGGACCAAGAGGAGATCACAGAGCTCCTGTTGGGCACCAGTTCTCATTTCTGCCACCCTGACTCCCTGCACGACCCTCCCACAGTGGCCACGGCTTTCCAGCAGGACAAAGCAGTTCTGCAGAGGCAGCTCAGTTTAGCTGAACACGTTCTGGTAGGTCAGGCAGTGATGGGCTCCTGCCATTCCTGGCACTCCTCCCTTGGCATCCAGTGCAAATCTTCTCACTACGTAATTAGATAATGCTTACTATAATGAGTGCTGGCTCCTGGGCACTACAGGTGTGAACTGGGACGCTAAAAATACCAAGCCATGACTCCTTAGCAGCCTGTCTTTTCCTAATCTCCTGCTGGAACTATTTCATTTGGTGAGGTGAGGAAAGCTGTGCTGGGCTGCTGCTGAGAGATCCCGGTGTAGCTGCTTGGATTCGCACACTGCCTCTATCCAGTGTTTTTATTTCCATGTAACGTTTGCCCCAACACTGCAGATCCTCAACCTGCCAGGAATGGACCAGATCACGGTTCAGAGCAAGCAGGAGCAGTGGAGCCCTGCTGCACCTGTGCTGCTTGGAGCTGCAGCACCACAAAGAGCACTCACGGACTGCCCTGCACAGCAGCCACTACAAACCAGCCCAGCTCAGCAGGAGAAAACACACTGATCTGATCCCATTCCTGAGCTGATATCCTCCATGGATGCAAGCACAGGATCCTCAGGTGTGGGCTCTGTGCTGTTTGCCCCACGCCCTGTGTCTCCTTGGCTTTGCCCAGCTGCCTGCTCTGGACAGCAGCGGCTGAGGAAGGACAGAGGGGCTGAAGGCAGCCCTTGTTCCCCAGCTGGGGGAGGCTCTGCTCTGCCACCAAGGGACAGCACAGGTTCAGGTGTCCAGCGGGAAACTGGTGCTCTCTGGAGGGAGGAGCAGGCTGGAAGGGGCTGTGCCGGGGTCTCTCTGCAGGGAGGGAGAAGGGGAAGACAGGACAGGAGCTCTGTGCTGCAGCAGGATGGGTGAGACCAGAGCCCTGGACCAGGTCCTTGTTCCAGAGGGGCCAGATCCCCTGGGTAACTACAAAGGGAGAGCAAACTCCCAAATTTCCCTCTCTGTGGTCCTTCACACGTGCCTGACTCCTCTGCTGAAAGGTTGACCAACACCCTCCTGGTACCTGGGGAGACATTTTTCTTTTAGCACCTCCAACGCAGGTGAGCTATCACATTTATCAGTGCAAATGCAGAAAGCTTGCATGCACACAACAGCACAGAGAAAGCCACTGTGGTGTGAGACAGGTCCACGCCACCTCTTTGAGTCCCATTTCTGCCACTGCCAAATGCAGACACAGAGTGGGGGCACTGTATGTGACAACCTGGAGTAATCCTGGCCAAAGAACACGTACAAAGATTCATATAAGACATAATTTTATTCCAGTTTGCAGCACATTCTGTAGTTAACAAGGCCAGTGACACAGCATCAATAACAAGTACTCTCCCTCTTGAAATATTTCTTTAACCTGTGTAATGTGGCTTCTTTTGTTGTGTGTTAATTTTTTATTCTGTTCTGTTTTATTTTAAATCAAAACACTGGAAGCAGTAATTAAAAGTAATTGTTGATGGTATCATCCTAAGTGCTTACTGTGTTTCTTATCTGGCCAGCTCATGCCTTGGATTCCAAGAATAAATCACAAAGACAGCAGATACCACATATCACCACAGAAATGAGTTTAGCCTGGGAGAACAAATTAAGCAAAGATATAATCTAAAGCCCAGATCTCCCTCTGGAAATGATGTCTTGGTCTCACTCCTGTTCACAGATGCTCTTTGCTCTCGCAAGGCTCAAAGCAGAGCAGCAGCAGAGCTCTTGCCTGTTAAACATTCTGGTGAACTTGCCCCATGCAGGGGGTTCAGGGCACATCCCTGTCCTGTCTNCTGTCCCTGTCCCTGTGGGGCTCAGGGCACATCTCTGTCCCTGTCCCTGCGGGGCTCAGGGCACATCTCCGTCCCTGCAGGGCTCAGGGCACATCCCTGTCTTGTCCCTGTCACTGCAGGGCTCAGGGCACATCCCTGTCCTGTCCCTGCAGGGCTCAGGGCACATCCCTGTCCCTGTAGGGCTCAGGGCACATCCCTGTCCCTGTCCCTGTCTCTGTCCCTGCAGGGCTCAGGACACCCCTGTCCTGTCTCACAGAGCACGGGAAGAGCGCGGGCACAGCCTCACTTTGCACCCAGGGATGAGGAAGAGGAGGAGGAGGGATTGTCCAGTGGCCGTGCCAGGGCCTGGCTGCCGTGCCATGGAGAAGGAGCAGTGGGCACCAGGCTCCCAGCTGCCCTGCTTGCCCTGCCCTGGCCGTGCTGCTCCCTCCTGGGGATGTGGCCCCAGCTCCAGGGCAGGGCCTGGTGTTCAGGTGACAGCAGGGACAGCAGTCACAGCCCTTCTGCAGAGCTCTCCTGGCAAATGAGTGCACTGAGAGCCAACTAAAAAACCCATGAGAAATGTCAGAGCCTCTTCCTTCCCCTCAGAGCTCTCCTTCCCCACTGTCTTTCTATCACCATCTACAGCTTCTGCACATCATTCAGGGATCCTTCACCAGCTCTGTTTTTCCTGGGCTTTATTGGCCATTGCGGCTTCTTCAGCCAAGATGTGAGGCAGGATTGAATGAGTCACAACCAAAACCAGACTGATTAACACTTACTTGTCAACTGCAGCTCCCAGCTGAATGTACACAGCTATAGGGGAAGCTGAGGAAGGAGAAAAACACTGACATCCCCATAACAAAACTTGACACAGATACTTCAGGATTACTCAGGTATCAAGAATCCAGACAAGCACTGGAAATAGGAAATTAAAATCCACCAAACATTAAATAGTAAGTGGAAAAGCATTCCCAGGCTCATAGCAACCCAAGCTGACACCTGTGGCGGGCAGTGTTGGAACACGAATTTCCAAAGGGTTCTCTGTAATCTTGATGTTTTTCTGATCAGAATTTTCAAATGCAAGAACAATTCTACCTTTTTGCTCCCAACTATTCTGGTACGAAATTGTCCTAAGCAGGAGCAATGCAAACTGCCTCAAGCAGGGAAGGGGAAGGCGATTTCACCAGAGGGCACATTACTCTTTCCTGTAAGGTACTTTTCTTCCTCACTCTCCTGGATTCTCCATGAAGGGAACAATTCTTTCCTTTAGTTCTCTAGCAGCAAGCAGGTCTCCTCCTGCTGGGGAAAGCTCAGGCCCTTTTCCATCAATAATTGCAGCACCGCAGCTCTGGCAGCTCTGTACCTCGAGGCACTGACTGCCCAGACTCACAGCACTCCCAGGCCTTCCCAGGTTTGATATTCCCCACCTAGCAGAGCCCTCCAGCAAGCAGCACGAATAAGGCATCCCCAAACCGAGCATGCAGCAGCAGCAGAGGGTGGATTACTTCCTCACCACCAGACCAGCTCCACGCTAACCAATTTTACAGGACACTTACTAAAAAGAAGTTCCTGGAAAACTTGCCCAAGTCCCTTCCTAGGCAAAATGTAACAGGAAGCTACAGTCTCCAGTCCAGTGACAAAAGCCACCCAAGGAGCATTTCAGGGACGTGGCACCGAGCTGAACAAGAGCATGAGTCCCGTGGTGAATCCAGGCTGGGTCGTGGCTTGTGCTCAGCTTCCCAGCTGCCCCACATGGCTCCCACACGCTGAGCCAAGCCCTGGGATTACGAATGGAGCCCATCTCCAGCTACTCCTCAGAGCTACACGTGCATGCAGGCCCTCTGAATAGCTGCTCTTCTCATCTAACATCAGATTTTTTTTGTTTTTGCACTATTTCAAGATACAGAGCAGACACGACAGCAACAACTGACAGTCCAAACTCAGTGCAGGAGCTGCCATGATGCTGAGGCCTCTCACTGCTCCCACTGACGAGGGGTGAGAGCTTCTGAGCCCCAAGCACTCTCAGAGCCTGCTCAAACCTTGTACAGGATTTGCCCTCATGGGCAGCTACCAAAAGCTTTCTGTCACTGACACCTATGGCCCCAAAGCCATACTTTGGTCCCTCACGTGTCATTTGAAGACTGAGGTATACATTGCCATCATTCACTTTTCCTTTCCAAGAAAAAATCCTTCTTCCACCTTATGGCAAGACCACAGGTAAAGTTTAGAGGCAAGAGGAAACAGATTTGTTTGAAAGCCAAGTTGTGAGCTATGGTTAGCGTTTTTGGATTTTTTTTAATAGTAACTTCAGAAAACAACATAGACCGGATGGTTTTGGTGACTGTTTATCACAATGGGTAGATAATAGAATTAATAGCCTAGTTTGAGAATTTTAGTAATTCAAAACTGTTCATCTGCATAAGAGATTCCCAGAGAATTGCAGCGAGCTGGGGCCTGCTGCTGCCCCACACTCAGAACTGTGAGAGAGACTCCTCTCTCGGGGAAAAGATGTTCTGCACCTCAGGTGTAACAGAAAGGAGCTCCACCAGCACAAATTCCATTTCTTTGCGTGCTAAAGTGACGTGGTTTTGTAAGACACTAACGCATTACACAATCACATAAATAACTGATACAGAGTACATCACTCATGATGACAGAGACAACACCACCATCCAGCCTTTCTCAACACCAGATCAGACTCCAGGAGCCATAAATATTCAGGTCTGGAAGAACTGCAGTAGCCTCAACCGCTAGTGCCAGCAAACACACTGCCCTTGTGAAAGCCGTACTTAAATTGCAGATTACCTAACATACAAAATGAAGGATCCTGCTGAATTTTAAGGGCCTGGATCTTTCGCAGTCTTCTGCACAAAAGCAAGCAGTGTCATTAAGAGCAGTGCACCGTGGCTTCCTTTCCAGTCTGCCTTCCTCCAGGGATTTTCCTTCACTGCCATCAAGCCGAGGGTTGTTCCATCGGGGCGCCAGTGCCAAGTGGGGAAGAGCTGAGGTGTGCGGGGCTGCTGGTAACATCACGGTGGTGAGCAGGCCTGGATGGGGCAGGCTGCCTCGCTGCCCTTCCCTCCTACCCTTCCACAGGAGAGCTCCTGGAGTCGCTGCCCCGCTGGGCACGGCTGCCCCGGCCCGTCAGGGACAGGGACGAGTGGCCTGCAGGCAGTGTCCTGGGCTGTGGCCCTGCCAGCCATTTTGATACACATAGCTGATAAGCACTGAGGTATCATAAAGGAACTGGGATGAAAGCCAGCAGAACACTCCTTCCTTCCACACTGCTGCAGCGTTTATTCAGCCTGAATTCCTGATGGACTCTATGAATCAATCTCTTTGGCTAATTGGGCATCGCTCATGCCACTGCACAGCACGGCGCTCGCGGTGACAGAGCAGCGGAGGCGTCGCAGGCTTCAGCTTCTGCAGCAGGTGTTTCCACGTAGCTGGTCCTTGTGTAAGGGCTCCTTACAGCCTGGCTGTCCCTCTGCAAACAAAGCAGCGGCACTTGGGGCTTCTCCGGGGCTGAGGAGTGCTGCGTACAGGCACGGAGTCGTCATGGCTAGGAATCCAGGCTGAGGAGTGCCATGGAGAGCGGTTACGACTGAGCAGGTCGGCTCCGTTACCTCTCTGCCTTTCTCTCCTTTACCTGGGATCCAAAGCGCAAGGCACGAGTGATGACAGGAGGAGAGCGAGGGGAGCAGGGTGGGGAAGGAGCTGACGATTGAGAAACACGGGAGGGATACTCTGAGACACACAGCCACCGTAACAGCAGACAAGCAGACCAGAGGCAGACAACGACAAGCTGACCTGCTGATGTGTTGCCCAGTCCTGGAAACCCCCATGCACCACACCACTACCGGCAGTCCTCCTTCAGTGAAATGCCAAAAGAAACATCAGCACCACGTTGACGATGATGAGGAAGAGCAGGATGACAAAGACCACTACCCGCTGGGTCTCCGGGTTCATGTTGCAGCGGAGGAAAGTGTGAAGCGCACTCCATTTGTGCCTGCTTCGGTCGGGGACCTTTGCCATGGCTTCAGCCCCCAGGAAGAAAAAAATTTAAAAAAATAAAAAATAAAATAAAATAAAATAAAAAAGCTTAAGTGCCTGCCAGGGCAGGATGGGGCAGAGGGCTGTGAACAAAAGCTGTCTGCAGCTCTCAAAAGCAGAAGCCTAGGCGGCTGGGCACAGCCACCGCACGTGTGCCGAACGCCCGCTCAGCTCAGCGCCAGCTCTCCCGCACATCCCCGGGCTCCCACGCCTTCCGTGCCGAAGGAGCCGTCGCCATCGCTCCGGCAGCGGGAGGACACCGGGTTCCTTGCGGCGGAGCGTGGCGGAGCTCCGCAATCCGGCTGCGGCCCCGGCTTCCCAGGGAGCGGCGCCGCGATTTGCTGCGCTCCGTCTCCAGGATACCCCGGCCTTAGCAACGCGGCGCTGCGCGGGGAGCCCGGGGAGCGTCAGCGCAGGCTTAGGCGGCTGCTGCTCCAAATCCTTCCACCCGCACCACGAGTGTGCCCGCAGCAGAGGAGAGCCCTGGGAGAAGGCAAATCCCCTGCTGGGGCGGGGCTGGCCCCGCGCAGGTGAGGGCACGGGCGGATTCCCGCACACCTGAGCGGGCAACAGGTGCGGGATGCTCGCGGGGTCGGGAGGTGCGGCGCTGGCTCCGCCTGGCAGCCCAGGAGAAGCAGCTGCTGTTGGACTCCGCCGTTCGCTTCCCGGCAGGATCCCGGAGCCAGGAAGTCTAAAGGACTTGGCTGCCTCTGCCAACGCCTCCGTGGGCCTGAGTCACTGCAAATCTCCACATCTCTGCAGTCAGAAAACCTCTGTGCAGCTCTGCGGAGCCCTGAACATGCTTTTATGAACTTAGCTTTTGCTGCTGGACTGCAAAGTTCACGGAGCATCAAGCTGCCTCGGGTGCACTCACGGATGCCCCAGCAAAGCACAGCTCCCACCCGTGTCGGGTGAGGAACAGAGGAAAAGGCACTCTTCCTTGGGAGGATTTGGGATAGATCTTGGAGAGCACCCAGCACAGGCTCTTCCACTGCAGCCCTTCTGTTTCCTCCAGCCAGCAAACAGAGCCCACCTCTCACTCAGCAGCCAGCAGCAGTCGCTCCCCAGGAGAGGAAGAGGAGCACTCGGTACTCAAGTCCTTCATTGACAGGAGGCAGTTTCACATCTTCCAGCTCTCACTCACGCCACACATTCCCCCTCATGAAACTGAGGGATACAAATCCCGCAATCCTGACACCGAAATCAGCTCAATCCAGACGCTGGATTTCGGGCTAGGTGATGCTGGAGCTGTGTGTGGAGCTGCAGATGCTCCATGCAGGATGGAGTCATCCAAGAGGATGACTCTGCACTTTACACGAGTTTCCAACATGGCCACACACATTCCTAGGAGCAGGAACCAGGAGAAAAGGTTCCCCCCTCAAACACCCTGACTGCTAAACACCTCTGGCAGCCTCCATGTCTGGGAAGGGCTGTGTGGGAGCAGCCACACAATCTGGGTATGAATGGAACACTCTCAGCTGCTCTCACAACTGAGAAACAAACAAACAAAAAAGCTGTTTTTTTTCAGGTGTTGGCCCATCAATGCCCATAATGTTTCTTGGGGATCTGTACAGCTCCTGTATGTATCCTGGAAAACAGCAGGTAAGATATTTAAAAGGGAAAGGGTTTAAGAGTTGTGGGTACTGGTACTTTCCTTTAATTTTGGACTTTTTTGCCCAAATTGCACTAACCTCAGCACGGGCTATACAGAAAGGGCAGTCAAAACTTCCATTGTCTCCTGCAATGTTTAAGATAGCTGTCTGTCTTGGTCGTAATAAAATCAAATCAAGAATTCTTTCAGTTTCTTGTTTCTGAACGCAAAGATCCTGCAAACCCCCTTGTCTCTAGCTTAAATATAGAACAAGGAGAATGATGCATAGGATGAGGTCTTGTGCTCTAAGTGCAGCTCCAAGACCTGTAGGAAAAACCTCACAAACAGAGCAAACTGCTGGGATCTACGGGGTGTTTGAGCTTTTGGCCTGCAAAGACTCCGTGGCTTTAAAAAATGATTTCTCCCTGCCATGTGTACCGCAGCAGAACACTTCAAATCTTGCAGACTTCAATTCACTGGAAGTTCTTCAAGTCCACAGCTGACTCGCACCACTGCATTGTTCAACTCCTGGGAATTCTGCAAATCTTGTCTGGCTTTGAAGGCTTTTCATGCCTGAGTGAGTTTGGACGTGAGCCACCAAGCAGGATTTGGGTGGGATGTAGACCTTCAGGAGAAGCTAATCTTGGTGAATGGAAAGCATGATCACACCCACTTCTCTGAAACCTGCACGGCGACTACTATCTCCTCTAAGCACGTAGTTACACTGAAAAGAAATAGATAAACTGCAGTGGTTCAGCAAGGCTGGCAGAGCTGTACTGTTGGTGTCACAGGATATGGGGTTGTTTCTAAAATCCAGGACAGAATTCTCCAACAGTCTCCTGAAATCTTTGCCGCTTATGAACACGCTAAAACATTTGAAGGTGAAAGCACAGAAAGTTTGTCTGAAGGCATCTGAAAGGGGAAAGCTGTTCACTTCTTGGACACTGCCCTGAGCCCCCCTAGAAAAAGAAGTCCAGGGGAAACTGATGGCAGAAAGAAATTGCAGGGGGAAAAAAAGGTACAAAATTGTAGTGGAAGGTACATTTTCATCTAACTGTGAAGTGTCTAGGAAGCACCCCAAGCCCCAGCTAAGTTCCTTTGCTCTTCTGCTGTGCAGGCCCCCCTGCACTTCATCGCCTGGGCACAAATAACAAATTTGCCTTGTGTACATCTTGGAGCATTGCACGATTAACGTTAGGGGCAATTCACCCTTCTGACCCCACAGTGAGGAGAAACCGATCTGGACAAGGACGAAAGCTGCAGAGTGACTCCAGCTGTGACCTGGCTGTTGTTTCCACCCCCACACAGTGAATCCCCTCGTGGCAGAGACTGCACGGGGGAGTCTCTTCCATGGCAACTCCAAGTGTTTGCAGTGGGGGGGCTCTGCAGCTCCTGCTGCACTCTGCTAAACATCATGTGGCGTTTTTCCATCATGGAAATAAAGCCTCGTTCTTACTCCTCACTGATCAGACATGCTTCTGTGGTAGGTGGCGTCAGCAAGAGATGAAATAGCTGAAAGTTTTACCTCGTGGCTTGCAATACAGTGGGGCTCACTTTGTATAATGATCACTGAGGGAGCATATTTCAAATAATTGTTGCACAATCTCCATTGAAATCTAATTTGCAATTGTAATAATTTCCTTTCAATCCTTCCTCTAAGAGCCATCCTCAGCCAGGGCTGCACCCTGGGAATAATGCTGCCACTCACAGAGAGCAAGCAGTGAGCACAGCACAGCCTCAAAGACCTGGACACACACAGAGCCCTGCTGCAGCCCCAGAAGCTGCTCGGTGACCAAGGGGAATGAGTTATTCAAGAACCCCCAGTCTAATATTGAATAAAACAGAAAAAAGAAAGGCATGCCTTCATTTTTCATTGAAATGATGCTAAATATTGCCCAGTCCTTACTCATCACCACGCAGCACGTGAGGCCTAAGCTTTTGAAGGCTGTGTTAGGTGCCATTTTTAGGAGGCCAGGACTACACAGACTAACCCACTGTCTACCAGTAAAAAGGGTGTTTCAATAGTGCAGCAGCTGAACTGGGAACTGAAAGGCACACACGCCTAAATGTGAAGAACTAATAACTGCAATAAGCAGCACAGGTGTGCCAGTAGGACAGGCAGATAAATAACTGAGGAGACAAGCAGTGAGGCTGCATCCATCACGCTGGGAAAGCAAAGAGCTCGTGCCCCACAGCAAGGCCACCAAGGGCACTGTATGGGGGACCAGCCCCACCTTCAGCACCTTTCTCCTCTCTCCTGGTGAGCAGGGAAAGCAAAGCTCCAAACAGAACACTGCACACCCTGCTGGAGCACGTGTCCAGGACTTCCTGTTCTCGACTTATCACAAATAGGAATGTGCTTGCTACAAATACAAGAAACAACACAATTCAACTCCTCTTGAAGCCAGGGGTCTGTTAGGATTGTAGGCACAAATAAACCAGGCTCGAAATATCCCCAGACAAAAAAAGAGTGGCTTTACAGGGTCATTTATCAACACTCTCCCTCCAACAAGGTGAAAAGTGTATCTAAATATTAACAGAGTGCTAGAACTGAGCCTGGATTGGGCCTGGCTGACACACAGACACACAGACACCTCCTGCCCCAGGCAGGCTGCCTGCTCAGGGCAGGGCTCATGGACACACCAGGCAGGCAGCTCCAGGGTTTGCTGGCTCTGTGCACATAAACACAGCCCAGAGCACAGAAATGTGAACTCCTTTACACGTTTTCCTGAGGTATTCCTAAATGGGACACCTTCTGAGGCAGCCTTCCCCTGTTGCAGACACAAACGTGAGCTGCCCTGTCCCTCTGGTTGGCATTGCTGACTGCTGGAATGCTGGGCATAAAGAGCTACAGAGGAAGAAAACACGTCCAGCACATCCAGGAGCCTTTAATCTTGCAACAGCCAGATTCACCTGGGTCCACATGACTGGATTTTTTTCCCCCTTCAACTTCTCTTTGACAAAAAAATCACCTAATTATTACTGCCCTTTCCATTATACAGAGCTGTTGAAGAACTTCTTAGGGAAGAAGCTTCTATTGATTTTTATTTTTTTAACGGGTAAAATACTGATAAAAATACTTCTGTCTGTTACACTGCTGTGATGAACCGTTTCAAATGCATCTTTTAAAAAAGAATCCAGGCTGAGTGAACGTTCAGTGGACAGATTTCTACCTGGTTTTCAGCTCAGCAACTGAAAGGGCTGGCGATGAAATTGTGAGAAGGGTAAGCATTTGTACCTGCAAATCACTCCATGGAAACCAAGTTTCCATAACTCCCAATTATCCCACTATTACACTTTTCCCAGCACCCAAACTAAGCAACTATCAACCCTGTTATGCATGGAGTTAACTCCCAGTAACTCTGCAGCTAACACCTCCCAAAAGGACAGCATTCCTACTGAGCCACGGCCAGAAAACACCAGAGCAAGTACAGCTTTTTTCAGCTGTGTATGATCATGTACTCCTCAAATGGAAAACAGTCTGTCAGAGGCCCACAGCTTGCTTTGAATTTTTACAGTGTGTAACACTGTGTTACTAGAGCACGGTTACTCCCACTGCATCTTTCTCTAGCTCGCACTGCATGGTTTGAGCCCACACAGCTTTTACAGCCAGTGCTTCCCTGGGCAGATTCCTCATGCAGTGCTGCCAAAACTTTACAAGCTGTTCTCGTGCTCGAGTACCAGGACTCATGAGATAATAACTACCAATGGAAAGAAAATGGGCCTGGCCATTTCCTTACAGAGGGCATAGATGGAGGCATGGCCCCGCTGGGAGGCTGCAAGGAAAGCAGCCATTCGGACTGGCCACCCCTGACTACAGTGAATTAAAAAGAAAAGAAAGAAAAGCGAAAGAGACAATCTGCTTAGCAACCAGCCTTTTGCTTTCAGACTCTACCCAAGCTAGAAAATCTTCCAACTTCCCCTGAAGCAAGTTTTATTTTCGAGAGTAGCTCAACAACTGCTAACACGTTTGAAGCATCTGGGAATTACCATCGTGGCCTGGAGCTCCAGTGCCAAAGGAAGGTGTTGGTGCCGTGAGCCACGTGTGACACAGCACATCCCACACACCCTGGGAGCTGAGCAGAGGCAGCTTCCACCACCACACACGGGGGCTGACACACTCCCAGGGTGTGCTGGGCAGGCTTCTGGGATTTTGGGATGCCAGGGGAGGGATGCAGACAGCAATGGCCTGAGAAACAGAGCAAAGTGTGTTAGGATAGATGTGGCAGAGCAAGGAACAAGCAGGGAGAAGCAAATGCAGGCTGGCACAGCCCATGCAGTGACCTAGGAAGGTGGATATTTTCAGTACAAATTGGACACAGGCAGAACAAAGGAT
The DNA here is from genome assembly GCA_013397845.1 of Melanocharis versteri. Lineage (NCBI taxonomy): Eukaryota > Metazoa > Chordata > Aves > Passeriformes > Melanocharitidae > Melanocharis > Melanocharis versteri. Next base: position 371,295 of record VZTG01001348.1, on the reverse strand, counting down.
ATTGTAATAATGATGCTTGAAATAAAAACAGGCTGAATGGGCTTTGTAGCAAGACAGATGGAAAGAAGGGAAATGCTGCACCTTGGAGACCCAGCAAGATTAACAGCCTGAATGCAGTAACTAGAAAGGGGTCAGGATAGAAAATGACCACTCTTGTTACAGGGCTGAGGAACAGATATGCTGGCAGTGACATCCTCAGTGACTGAGAGAGGAGGGGTTTGGGCTCCTGAAATTATTTGAATGCTTTTTGGTTTTGTGGGATCCTGTTTATGAGCTGAAAATCTGACAGACGTGGGTAATGTAGAACAACAAGGAATGGTCATTTGGCCACGATGTGGGCTGGAACAGAGAAATAAGGGAGAAACAGAGTCAGAGAAACACTCCTAGAAAAGCCAAGAAAAGAAGAGAGGGAACAGACAAAAGCAGAGTAGTGGGACCTGAAGCAGGTGAGGTCAGAGGAAGCTGCAATGAAGCCAGTGAAAACAGATGAAGTGGATGAGAAGGGCATGAAAAACAGAACAAGGTGAATATGGGAACATGGAGTAGAGGAAGGTGCCTCATGTACAGAGCCGAAAAAACACTATCAGACAATCCCTGTAAGAGTTTCTGCAAGAGGTGGCTGGAGAGGGGAGCAGGAACAGCGCCAAGCTTTATTTTTTTGGCTGTTTCTAGACCACAAGTCCCCTTTCTTGCTGACTATATAGGTGTTTACAAGAAAGTTACGTAGTTTTAGGCTGTCTCAGATATTCTGTTGAGCCCACACATTATAAAATTACAAGTACAGCGTTCCTTTACTTGTTGTCTTTCAAATAACGCATTTAGTTGCAAAGCAGTGTTCTGACCCTTCTCTTACTGCTCAGCATCCTTACCTCTTACAGAATATACCAGTCTTGGGGAGGCAGAAAACAGGAAAACTGCTTACAAGTGGCAGGTCTCTAAAGTCCTTCCAGGCTGGCCTGTAATAATGTTAATTTGGGAGTCCTCCTTCATTGCCTTCTGATGTAACTAAAGGAGCCACAGAAGGGCTGGAGAGAGGAATCCATGGATGAGAACAAGCTCCACGAGAATAAAAAAAGCCATAAGAGGATAAAAGACACACATAAGCTGTGTGTAAGAATCAGGCTAGGCTTTCCCATGTCGTACGTGACGAAGAAGCAGGGCAGAAATTTTAATTGGCCAAGCAATCTCCCGAGGTGACATTTTCCCCGATACCTCTGTTTTAGCCAGTAGGGTGAAAAAATGCAGCAGAACAACACACCCTGAAGATCAAACTTTGATGGGCTGTTCTCCAAAAGCTGCCCCAAGAAATTAGTAAGAATCTCAGATACAGCTCAGAAGCAAATTATGTAAATGGTTGTTGAGATTATCAGGAAGGCAAGCGTGGGCTATCAAGCCCCAGCAGTAAATGAATCAGGTGCCCCTCTGCTTTACTAGCAAAGCATCCGTCAGGGACAGAGGAATGTGAAAAAAGCAGGACGTTCAGTCCGTATTGGACAGCTCACACACCCTGCTTTCATTTCGTAAAACCTGTTGACATGAAGGCTTGCCAGCAGCGAGTCAGTGGAACAGCCAGAAACAGGATCTTCTCTGAAGATCGCTGATAACATCAGCTTGGAGGAGGACTGAAAAAAATAACCCCCACAGCACCTTTCTAGGTCACCGTTGCCCGTAACCCAAACCTTGGAGGAAGAGCTGCACTCGGTGCTGGAGCTTAGCCCTGCTGCAGTGCCCGAGCCCCGGGACAGCCTGCGGCACGGGAGGCGTGCGGGGCAGCCCCGCTGCTGGGGACAGCTGGGGACAAAGGCTGCTCTGTTCCCTCCCCGCCCGTGGAGCGCTCCCGTGGCAGCAACGGGGTCAGAGCAGGAACATTTCCTCATTTCACTGCAAGGAGAGGCTGAGTGACCCCACTGAGCAGCGAGGGAGGGCTGGCCCCAAGTGCCCCAGAGGGAGGGGAAGGCTTCCCACTGTCGCTGGTACGGACACGGCTCGGAGAAAAGAGACAACTGAACTCCCCGAGGGGCTCAATAGAAAAGCCCGTCTTTATTTACCTGCAGTAGGGTTTTATACTCAGAATTACAGAAAGGTTATTGGACCTTAGCTAACCACCCACCTGGGCTATTGGCTAGATCCAGAACACACACGTTTGCTAAAGAGACCATGGTTGCAATAACACACACACGTTTGCTAAAGAGACCATGGTTGCAATAACAATGTTCAAAAAACATCTCGCAGGTGCATGATAAGTAAGTTGTTTACAAAAGCTGACTAGCTGTTTTGCAGCTAGTTCCGTGAGAAAGTAGGAACACTCACGGACACAGGCAGATACTGAGAAATCTCTCTGCCACCAAGCTTTCAGCATCCACATCCCACCAGCCTCAGGAGGAGCGGGGCTGCCACTTGAGCAGCTTGGTTGTTGTTGTTGATCCTCCTGCTTTCATCAGAGCAGGAATATAAAACTGCAAGGAATATGCCAGTGCCTTCACTCCACTGAATCATGGCCAAACTTTTTGCTAACTCGGCCCCCAATTTACCAAGTGTAGGACAAGGGTCCCCTACTTGATGGGGAAGATCTCTTGAGGGATTAACAGTGCTCTTTGAAGGGTCAAAAGAGTCAGGAGGGATTTTATTTTTCCACCACCAGGATCAATTGTCTTCGGAGAATTAGGAAAATTCTTTGCAGAGAAAAGCTGCTTCAAATCAGGGTTTGGAGAGGAGAACAAATCCAAGAAATGTTCTGATATCAAAACCATGCTGAGAGGAACCTGAGACACAAGTACGGCATAAAATGAGAGATATTCACTTCCCTGTCTCTATGCAAACACTTAAGCCTGGAATAACCTCTGCAATAACCTCTACACTAACCCAGCATTCCTACTCTCTCACATTCCTTCTTTATCCCCTTCTCTCAGCAAATCTTTGTACTCCAATATCCACTTGGTTATTGTGCTGTTATCCATCCCAGGTGTTTCATGAACTGGTAAACTGGGGCATGGACATCCCAAAACCTATTTTTAAAATAAAGACATTGGCAGAGTGAATTGTAACAGCAAGATTCTGCAAAACAGGCTTGTGTTTGCACACCGTCAGGCTCCTGTTTCAAGCAGGAGTGAAACAGCAGTTTAACACAATTCTGAACTGAAATCTTTGTCAGGCTGCAAATATCGCAGTGCTTCTAATGCTCTTCCTCCCATAAAACAGCAGTGGAGAGTTAGGTACCAAACCCAGGATCTCTGAGAGCCAAATAAGGAGCTCCTGAGGACGGGGTAAGTGCCTTCTGGGTATCAGAGACAGGGCAGGTTTGAAAGGCTTCCACTTTACACACGGGTGATGAAATCCTTCCCCTTCACCTGCACGTTTCCTTGGCTCCCTGGCACAGACCCTGGTTAGGTGCAGGTGAGAGCCCTCAGCAGGCTGGACCGTGAGCACCTCTCAGGGTCAGTGCCTGCCTTGGCCCACGGGAGGACTGGAAGATCTCAGTGGTGCTGTGGTAAATGGCCCTCAGGTGCTAAAAGTGACAGGCAGGAAGCCAAGAGCTTCTGCAACACAGCCCTCATCCCTGCAGGACACAATGCCACTGCTGCAGCTTAAAGGAGCTCTTTCCTTGGGATGCCAAAGGATTTATCTGCACGATGAAGAGACCTCTCGTAAACACATCATGTTTTCTTTAGGTGGTGGGGAGTGTCAGACAGAGTTCTGGGAACCCATGGACACGCTGGATGAAACACAGGCAGTCTTTGAGGTGATTTGGCACACGTAACTTCAGGAGTTAAAACATTCTTGGATCATTTTTTCTCCAAAGGGAACACTATTTGTGGAGCCCAGCCCCTCTTCACACCCCACTAACTGGGAACACGTTTCATGCCGACAGACAACAGACATTTTATTATAATTGTGAGTATTATTATAATACTCACAAGAGATCATTAACAAGCGTTAACAGAAGCTGTTAGTCTTTACAATATAACAGCTGGCACGGCTGATGTAAGGACTCCAAAGCCATCCTGCTGTCTCCAGTTATCTCCTTTGAGTGACGTGTTTAGCTCTGTTTCACAGCCAGGGGTGAAAGTTTGGGCAGTGCCTCCCCTTCTTCAAACACGCCTGTGTGCATGTGGGGGCACACCCGTGCCCACAAAGAGGTGAAAGCCAGAGGCTGCCTCTCCTGTTCTGCTGCTCCAGCTTGGCTCCTGGAAGCAGTTAGGTTCCCTGGGAGACTGAGCCCATAACTCACTCGTCCCCTCATGCACCTGCAGCACTGTCACACCTCGGCGTTTTGGTTTGGGAGTTAGAACTCTGACAGCCCCCCATGTATCATCCTTACCCCAAGAACCAAGCTAAGCCTGGAGGTTTTTCATTTGTTCTTAACGAGTATCAGATTAATCGGGGTGTTTGGAGAAAGCATGGTCCAGCAAAAGAAAATATAATTTATAGAAATGCTGCTATGTGGATTGAGCTCCTGGTGGAGTGCATGCTACAGACCCACGGTAAGGGAGCTACCTGCCCTCATCTCTCACAGCTGGAAAACAAGCATTTGGATGGATAAGGACTCACTGCACGACTGCAGGCATGAAAGCATATCCCATGTCTCCCACCTTTCCAAAAAACCCCAGATCCACTGGCAAGACAGCCTTTCCTCAGTGCTGAGCGAGCTACCATCACATTCTCTGCATCTGCAGCCTGCTGAGGGAGGATCCCTCACCCAGAGGATGCCCAAGCCCCAGTGCTGAGGGGGACGTGAGAAAGTGGCTCAGAGCAGCCCCAGCTGCCCAGGGTAGAAGGCAGAAATATGGCTCTGGAAACCCCCGGGACCACTTAGCTACTGATCCCGGTGTTTGATGAGACATAATTGCCACAGAGTATTTGAATATAGTGATTTGCTTTAAATCCATTGCAAAAAGCCCTCTGAAACAACCTTAAAAGTCTGCAGGCCAGAAAACTCTAAAAACTACATCCATCAGGCAGTAAAAGAAGTTACAATTCTGACTCCATACTCTGAACACTCACATTTAAGCCCTGCACAAAGTTACGCAAGCACTTGGGACCAAAACCCAGGATCCAGTGAAGATTTATGTCCACAGGGGACCATTATTTCTTGTCCTTGACAGCACTGAGCTTTATACCATATTCTGCAAATAAATCATATCTGCTGCTTCTGGAGCACAGTTGTCAACCTTGGCTGCAGAAATACGTGGGACACAAAAGCAGGAATTAAGCCCTCCAGAAGGGAAAAAAAAAACCCAATGGATGCTGGCAGGTGTTTGTTAACTGGTTTCTGTTTGCTTTAGCAATATACTCACGTTAAGATACAACAGTGATAATAAATCTCCTCTCCCAGATTACACAAGAATGTCATATATTGTTTCCACGTGATCAATAATTCTGTTTTCGGTCTGGAAATCCACTGTGACCACAGCTTTTGCAATCTATTCCGTGCTCTTTTAAAGAAAAGGAATGACAATACTTTGTGGCACTATTTTTAAATGTTTCTGTCTTTTGAAATTTGCCTTCATATAGTACACAAGAGATTTCTATTAATTAGAATGAAGATAAATGAAGTGAAAAAGGCTATGAAGGATATTATTCATGTTTAACAAAGTTAAAATCAGTTATTCTGATTTCATCTCTATTAACATTTTACGAGTTTGGGGGTTTGGTTCGGTTTTGCTGTTTTGTTTGGTTTGGGTTTTTTTTTTAAAAAAACCCAACAGTTCACAAGTCTGTCTTGTTTAAAATTGTCTGGTCTAGGAGGAGCACTGGGTGAGCACAGGATCAAAGAGCTTAGCACAAAAGTAATGTTTTAGAGACTCAGTAAGACTCTAAGGAGAGAGTACTGCCACAGCATCTGTTGCCCTGGATACGTGGCAGATGCATTGTTTGTGCCACTTCGAACATTTTCCTGGATTAATTACTTTGTTGAATCAGAAACATATATGTTGGAACCAATTAGCTTAATTGCATCTTGTCAACAACCACGGGTTAGCTCAATTATCTGTAAGACACTACAATATTGTCACTTTAAAAGACAAGGCAGCAGTGGTTACGTGTCTTAGATAAAATCCTGGCCTGCTGAAACCGATGAATCGTGCGTTTCCTCAGGAACGAGAGTTCACATACCAAATTCCAAACTTATCAGGCACAGAGCCACAAGAGATAAGGAAAAAATTGGGAGTCTGGCAGTTATTTTCTGAACACTTAGGGCTTTGCTTTCACAATGTGGGCAGGGTGCTGCTCACGGAGGGCTGAAAGGGCCGTGCTGAGCTGCAATTGCATTTCTTGCAAAGCACGGCGCCGCACGGGCCCTTCCCACAGCAGGACATAGCAAACCTTCAGGAAACCTCAGATATCACCAAGCAAAGAGGTCTGAGCTTCCTCACCCAGGCCAACGATTTAATGGGGGAAACTAGACAGCTCATCATCACCGTGCTCACTCCAGGGCCAGGCAGGCAGGTTTTTGTAAGCCCAATCCCTCACGTTCTCCACTCCAGACTGCATGTAACACACTTAATGAAGCTTGAAGCTGGATCTGTCCTGTACATAACATTTATGGAGAACTGGAAGGACAGAATCACAATGTATTTGCAGTACAGATTTTTCTCTTGCTGCATTTTCACCCAATGATACCCTGGAAGCAATAAAATACAAGGATAGGGTCTTTAGCTGGAGCAAGCACAAAGTAAACTCTACCGAGTACAATCTAAACACAAAAATCACTTTTCCTGAGCATCAAGAAAGCATTTGAAAGAATGTCAAACAGATGCCCCAAGAAAATTACTTCCCCTGCCTCTTTTCTCATCCCAAACCCTTATTATTACTTTTTGATTGATTTTTCTTGGCTCTTACACACTCTCATGCTGATCTTCTTAGGTGGGCTCTATACAACCTTCCCAGCTTTCTTTTATCCCTCTAGTGTTCTTGCCAATAAATTATTCTAGTTTTATGAAAGGTTTCTTTTTTATTTCATAATCATTTTCTCTTGATCCAAAATGAACTAAAACTCAGTGGTTGGGTGTTTTGTTCTTTAATGCAACACTTGGTCTGCCAACTGCCTTAAAAATGTATTTCAGCCTTCTCTGTTTATTTGAAAGCTGTTTCTTCCAAGAAGGCTAAGAATAATGTGGTTACCATAGTTTCCTTATCCACAACCAATAAAATGCAACTTGGAATACAATAAAACAAAGCTCAGACTACTCACAAAATGAGACTGAATGAGTGAACATTGAAATCTTCACCCTACATCACTCCTAGCACTATGGAAAATACTCAAGACTAATCAACAGCCAGCTTTTGGTCCAGCAGGGAAGATGAGGATAAGCCTGTCCAACTACCAGCTATTTGAGATATTTCAATTCCAACACTTAAGATGTCTGTTGTTGTGGAATTCCCATCTCACAGATTTAGTGTTTCACTGCAGAGATTTTGTACTTTTCTGTAATCTCTTGTTCCAGGAAGCGATTGTGTAGGCAGCGCTTTGCTAAGGCTCACTGGAACCAAGTGATGGATTAATTACCCCTAGGAACCGGTCGACAAAGTAAATAATGAACTGTTTGTTCTTACAGTTTTGTTGGCTCCTGAACAGGCAAGATTCTAGGGAACAAGCCAAAAATAATCTTTTTTCTTTCAAGTCAACTGGCTGAAAAAACCCCACATACGCTTCACAGATTATACAAATTACACCTGCTTTGGACACATCCATTTGCTCTCCTGATCACAAGCGATGGGATTTTACTCTAATAAAATGAACTTTTAAGAAATGAAAGGAAAGCAGTTGTTCTCAAAAATAACAAATAAAGAAAGAGAAAACTACCACATGCATGACAGTGAGACCTGCTGTCAAGTTTCTTTTTTTCGTGATTTTAAAGACTTGTAAAGATTTCCTTTAGAAAAGGAGAGAGGAGAGGAGAGGAGAGGAGAGGAGAGG
>VZTG01001348.1:344466-362850 GCA_013397845.1 Melanocharis versteri | reverse complement strand
CAGTCATAGCTTAGCCACAAGAAAATGCAATACTTCTTTTATCCCTGCCTTCTCATCTCGGGAAGGTCATGTATAGGTAACAGAGTAGAGGAAAGAGAGAAGGAAGGTGTAGGAATTCCAGAGGTCACTCATGTGGTGAACGTGCTCCACTCTTTCAATGCAAACTCACCTCACAAAAAAAGCATTTTGTGTGTAGCAGGATGCCAGTTCTAGTGCACAAGAGAAAAATCAGTACTTTTACAGGAAAAACATCTTAGATCCATTAGTATGGTGCTCATGGCATCGCTCAAACCGAGTAGTACCTTTTTAAACTGCTTATGTCAACTTAATCAGGATCAGCACTATAAAAGAAAATAGCTAAAAACAGTGACTAAAAAGGCAGGTCTTTCCCACCCCTAGAGTGAATTTACTGGGCAGCAGGAAGAAACAGTGAAGACCAAGCCTGTATTAAACTTCGCACCCTTCTTACCTATGAATAACGATATAGGTAGACCAGGGATTTTTTCAACATTTCCTTCATGCCTCCAGTACAGCACGCTCCAAGTCTGAACTTGTTCATTAACGTTTTTAACAGGTCCATTAACTTTTTTAAACTTCTCACCCAAGAACACCCAAGAGGAGGGTCACCTGCCCAGGCCCTGTGGCTCTGCGTTGCCTTGGGGACAGCACCCTGATGGGACGCCCAGCACGTGTTGCCACCCGCCTGTAAGCGGTTCCCACAACAAACAACATTTATAAACTAACAAAACGCAACCCACTGTGCCATGATCAGCTTGGCTGTGGTCAGCCAGAGCCTCCAGCACCCATCCTTGTGCCATGAGTGAGAAGGGAGCAGCACGTACCTCGTTGATGGCCAGCTGCTCGCCGCCGCCCCCGGGGTGGCCGTAGCGGTGGTTGGAGCTGCGGAAGTCCTCGTACAGATCCTCCTCGCTGCCCACATCGTCCGTCAGGGCTGTCTTGTCCAGCGCTCCATCCGTGATCACTGCAACAGCAAAATGCAAAGTTGAAGCAGAGCACGGCAGCCGCAGCAGCACCGCGCCGGGACAGCGGCTCACCGGGGCAAAAGGGGCACCCTAACACAGCACAAAGAGGGAAAAAAGACAAGGAAATTACAGAGCAATTTCAAGGCAGAATTCCAGCCTCACGCATGCCTGCTTTTCAGAGAATTTTTCTCCACTCGCGTTTTACCACCATAAACGATTGTGTTTTTTCTAGACTGGAAAATATGATTTAAAAAGATTCGACAGCTGCTGCATTTTGCAAAAGAAAGATCAAGCAAGAATAAGAAAACAGGGTCTGAAAAAAGGCACAGGGCAATGATGGCACAAATGTGATTTTATTAGGACCTTGCTGTGTTGACAGGAAACTGGACTAGGTAACAAGCAGCTCACGTCCACCACTTCATACCTTGAGGATTATGATTTACCAAATCCTCTCAGGCCAAAGGAAGTCCCAGCCTTTGGGAAAAACATTCACCTTCCTCTTTGTCCACACAGTTATTTGAGAACCCTTTTTGTTGCCTAAAAGGGTGTTGGCTCCAGAATTATCCATTATTGCCACAGGAAGGCCATTCTGCTCAGCACAGCCCCAAACAAGCTGCAGATAAATGGAGGGTTCACAGTCTGCAGCTGGAACAAACACTGAAGTCTCAAGATATAAGCCTGAGAGAAATAAAAACGTGGCATTTATACTCCTCGCACAGAAGAAAGTGTCACTTCATCTGTTTCATGGGCAGGACCTTTTTCCTAAAGTCCCCTCCAGGTATTAGCAAATACCCTTCAGGGCTGTGTAGTGCCATTCATCCCATCCCTCTACTGGTTACTGAACATGAACTTTCTGTTCTCAAATCTGTGAAAAACCACAGTGATTAAAGAAAACGCTTGCTGACATATTCATCTGGATTAGCAACTGCTAGGGCAACGGTTTCCATGACAAAGCAGTGGGCTTTACGGAGGTTTCTGTGCAGGAAGCAAGCACCTACACAGAGATGATGCAGACAGCAGCTGATACAAGTGGGAATTTCTGTTCAATGGACTTGACATGGCTACAGGAGTAGAACTGAATGAAAACACAGCCACTACTATCAGCACTCCTGGCAACAGTCCTGGCTGCACAAGTTACATGATGTTACACTCCACATTTTTGCAGAATAGGTGAAAAAAAATCTTCTGAGCTTGACCTTGTAGAGCTTTAATAGGAAGCGACTCACAAACCTGGTCCTAAGCCCCATTTCCCTTCATAATGCAAGTGCATCTTATGCACCTGATTGTGCCAATGGGTCAAAAAAAAAAGTTCCTAACAATTCATTAGCTTATTATTACCTGAAACCAAAGCTGCACCACATTAGCACTGAATAAAGTGCTGACAGAGGTTCCAGCCAGATCTGCAGAGCTTGTCCTCGTCAACACTTTCAGTGCCTGGGATGGTTTGTTAAGGCTGCACCACCTGATCACTTCTATTAACAATGAGGTGCAAATTCAGTGCAGCAACTATCAGTTCAATGCAGTGACCTGACATCAAAATGACAAGTATGAGCTATTTTTAAACTAAATACTTGCTTGTTTGTGCTTTGAATTCAATAAATAGGCACAACGCAGCAAAGATTGTCTGAAGCTGGAACTCCGCTTGGTATTGATGGCAATTCAGGACACAGAGGTGCATATGATCTCATGATTAAAGCAGAATTTTCTGTGCAAGTGTGGAACTACCCAACCATTCAACTTTAAGTGACATTTCACAAAAAAATCAAGCATTCCCCAAGCTTTGCTCTGACACCTCACATCGTTCATTATACAGAAGTTATGTACTGAGTACGTGCCAGTAGTAGAGATTGCATATAAAGCAATTCTGGGGCTAAGACCTAGTCCATTAATATAAAATTCAAAACCAGCTGGAATACCACTGATATTCATAATTGCATGCAAAGTTCCCATGGTTGGAACTTTAAAAACTAAATTTAAGGGCATTAAAGGTATCGCTTTTTGCTCATACACTGTCTGAAAAACCTTTGTCTGATAGCAACGAACAGCTTTCAGTGTGTTAGTGCAGCACAGAAACAAATTAGAAATGTTTTTCAAGAACAAATAAAAATAAATAATTTATAAGAAGGAAGTCAGCAGTCACTTAATTCAAAACTCTTTTGCAGCCCTCTGATCTCATTCTTTTCCCTTATTTTACACATGGTTTCATTGCTTTTCCCTTACGCATCTTCTGCTATTTTCACTGCTAAAAGTAACCTTCAGCTTGAAAAATGTTCATTGGCATCTTTAAAGCTTTTGGTTTTTTGCCCCCACATTTTCCTATTTGTTCTCTGATCTGTGCCTAGATGAAAAAGCAAAAGCTCCAGGGAGGTATTTATCTGTGTTACTTAAAATGCTCTATACCTCTGCTAAGTGCCTTGAAAGCTGGGCTTGCTTTTACTAGAGGTCTGTTTTCCCTCTCTGATCTTACCAAGCTCATCAATTCTCCGCTGTCTCAAGACCTGCTACTGCATTTGGGATTAGTCTTCCTGGCAAAAAAAAGAGTCCTGATAAACATATTGCACCAAAACTACGCTTCATAAGCATGAGAAAGTTCTCAGTCCTTGAGGAACAATGGCCCTAGATTGCTATTACACGTCTTCCCAAACTAATGCTGCAGGGAATTAAATTAATGAAAAATAAGAATTTGCTCTGAAGCAGGTTAGATGAAAGACATGACCACAAATAAATAAAATAGTAGTCTGGAATGGTGACCCAATGCACTAGAAAATCATCGAGGAAGTAGGAGAATGAAGGCTTTTAGAGTAGGAACTGACTTAACATGCAAAGCCTAAACTAGGTCAAGTAGAAAAGAAGCAAGCACTGTACAAAAATCTTAAAAGACAAGTTAGCAGAGATTGTTGAAACAGTCTATCAGCCTCCTCAACAGCACAGCACTGGCTGGACAGGCCACTGTGAAACTGCTAATTCAGATGCTTCATTCCTGCCACCTCCAAGTGCTCATCTCTGTCTAACACTGAAATCCAGAGGCACAGTCACGCCTGGCCTCTCTGAAACACTGACCCGACCTGTCCCTCCCTGGCAGCCAGGCCACTCCAGGAGCAACGTTCTGTCAAAAAGTAAAGCCAAGCATCAATTAACTCAAGCAGATTTCTTCATGTTTTATACCTCTGTCCTGCTAGATTTCACTCAATGTGGCAACACATCCCATACGCAGGAACAGAGGGAGGGGATGTCACCAACATTTAGCAGTACAGACAATATGTGCAAGAACTAAAACTCTGTTTCACGCTGCTGTTAGTCCTAGCCCAAGCTTGGGATTTATGTCATTACAGTACAAAAGCAGAGGGATAATTCCAGCAACAGCAGCTCACAAAAGAATGCCACACATAACTTTTTTACACATCCATACAGGTAAGGTGTCAAAAGCCTGACTCCACGAAGAATTATCCTGAGGATACAAAGCTTCAAAACTCATACAAAACACGTCACTGGAACCAGTGAGTGGCACAGGTGGTCTGTGTCCAGCTGCCTGAGCAGGCAGCACTTGGGCTGCATTCAAGGACAAAAGGGAAGGGTTCTGTGCAAGTCAAGTGAAGCTCGACCAAGATGGTCCAGGGAAAGGTTTGCCCTCCTTACGCCTCCCTACAGAGTTTGGAATGCAGCTGTAAGTGGGCAGTAGTGGGAAGGGCCCTGGCTGGGCTCTGCTTGTGCCCCTACCTCGCTGAAAGGTGATGCCAAGCAACTCTAAGAGGTGCTTGTGCACAGTTCCAGAGCTCTCCATCTCACCAGAAAGCCTCTGGAGCTGTTAGCACCCTGTGCCCGCAGGGAGAGACAAGCCACGGCTGAACAACTCGCTGCCACCCTGCCACTGCATCCTGCTGAGAGGTGAACTGGGATAACTGGAAGGCAGCTGCCTGCATGGTGGGATTTTCACAGTCAAGCCGAGGTGACACTGGAGAGCAAAGCAGCTGGGCTGCACTGGGACAGCCTTGATCTTCACCACCAACAGAGATGGCAGGGAGGGGAAAACAGAGAAAAGGTTTTGTGTTGTTCATCAGACTGGTGGGAAGACAAAAGAAGTTGGAATTAGGTGATCTGCTGGAGGTCTCAGAAAACAAATGTTAGCTGTAGCCCAGAGTTCAGTTCAGACTAATGTCACCTAGTGCAGGTCACACAGCTCCACACATCTGGGCTCTCTCAAAGGACGGGCCTGCCTCATACATTCCAAGCACCAGGAATTAGTGAACATAAGTTGCTGTTAAACAATCGAACAAATAAAAAACTCAATCAAAAACCCAAACCAAAATAACCCCTCAAAAGCCCCATACACCTACCACCATAAAAAAAAAGTAAAATTAAAGGAACATAATCCCACCCTCTCACCGGAAAATTATTCTCACAGAATAAATTTCTAGAACAGTTTCCTCGGAGGAGCTGGACACTACAGCCCCAAATTTAGCACAGCCTCTTAACAGAGCTCTCTCAAAGTCACAGAGGTTTCTGTCTCAGCTGGAATAAACCCCAGCAGCTCCCCAGTGGCAAGGAGCTCCAGACGTGTGTCTGGGTCACAAGCCTGAACAATGACCCAGGACTGAAGGAAAATGGGCTAGAGGCATTTTCCCAAAATGTTGGTTATCTGTTTTCACTTGACTTACAGTCTACAGCTTTTAGGGGTAAGGCTGGGACAGGAATCCGTGATGATTACAGACAGCTCGGAAAGCCAAGAGCATCCATAGTTTATTAAAAGCACATTATATTGACAAAGGGAACAGTTTTTCTGTATTTGAATTCTCTCTTTCAAGTGTGCTTTTTCCACATCCACCCATTTCATTTGTCTCTGTAGCATTTACATTTAAAATAATTCGCCAAAACAACAGTCGGAGGCTGATTTACACTCGCAGAGCAAATTAATTCAGAGCTAACAACATCATCCCCTCTGCCTCACTGAGCAGAGATTGCTGTGGCTGCGTGCAGCCCACAGGAAAGCGCAGTGCAGCTGCTGGAGGGAGCACTTCAAGAGATTTGAGATGATAAACAAGTGCATGGCGTGCGTGGGGAGGGGAACCACACCCAGACTACATCGCCCAGGTGAGAAGAGCCCCTCTAGCCTCCTCCTCTTCACCCATTTGGGGTTGCTAAACCCTCCTCTCCTTAGAAATAGTGCTGCAGCCTCCATCAGCCCTGTCCTCAATTATGTGCCTCATTTATCAGACGCCTGGTACACGCAGGTCCCTCTGCAGCTGCCACAGTGAGATCCATCAGAGTGATGTCATCCCACGTCTGCCCCAGCAGTGCAATTCTCCAGCTCTTACCGTGCTGATGGACCCTCTCTCATCATCCTGCTTATGGTTGTGGGCCAGGTTAACAGGAAGAGGGAAGGCAGGCAGGGAATTAGCAACAAGGGAACAACGACCAGTTAGGATGAGCTCCATGAGGAGAAAAAAAACAAACCAGAACACCGAAACGAACCAGAAAATCACCAGGAACATGGTCCTTCAAAACCAAGCCTAGAGAGCTAAGGTCCTTATGATGACATTTCTGAGTTGGTAATGAAACCATGTTAGGCCAATCACTGAAGGAGAAATCACAGACTGGGAAGGAAAGACAGAAAATATTTAAGTGGAGAAAGCAAGCTTCATCGACTCCATTTTAAACATTAAGAAGGGAAAGGATTCAACATAACAAAACTGAACTAACATTTTGGTATAGTGCCACAAACAGAATTTCTTTTGTGAATGAAGCCAGTTCCTAATTAGCTGAGGTAAAGAACAAATCTGTGCTTGAAAACAAAAAGGACAGCTCTCCACTGGAAAACCAAGCCCAGGTCCTCTGTGGGTCTGCTGGGCACATCACCCAGGGTACCATTCATCAGCAATAATGCACTGAGCCACCCACTCAGGTTTCAAGAGTTTTTAAATCCCAATTAGAATCTAAATGACTTGCAGGGAGGCTTAAGGGAGTTCTCAACTCTCTCGGGCAGCAGAGATAATTATGGAGAGGAGAGACGTGGGTTATGAATGGCTCTGCAGCTCGGCCTCCCACGTCACCACTTGCTATGCACTTGCAGCTCGGCCCACTTTGCCCTGGCAAACCCAGGGCACAGAGCTGCCCCCAGCCCCCTCCTGGCTTTTTGGGTGATGGCACGGCTGGGAGAAGGGGGATGATTTAACTGGTTTTGAAGAAGAGTGGACATAATGGGAAAAACAGATAGAAAATCACACAAATACACTTTCTTCATCCAAAGCCTGATCCCTTGTTGAAAAGTCTCTCTGCTGTACTGCACACAAACTATTAATTCACTGGCCTCGTTCCCACCACAGCTACTGACTTGGAAAAAAGCAGGCACGTCCTCCTCCTCCATGTATTTGTTGTTTATTTGCTCAGGTCTGATTACTCATCCATAGTGACTGTTTGCTCTCATTTTGCAGATGAACGTCTCTGGAAATGCTGTTTACTTTATGTCTGGCCAACGCTGAGCACCACGGGGGCCAATTCTAGTTCAGTCCTTTAAGCCTTATCACAATCTAAGCATGAAGTCAATGGCAGCAATCAAAGCTAGCAGACAAATCCTTTCCAGAATCCAGGCACATTCTTTACCATATCCTTGGTAGGGTGTGTAGATTGGAGCACCTGACATGTCATTTACTGCCCCAAAAAGGAGTTTTATTCATTGAAGTGGCTGCAATTTAAAGGAGTTTGGATGTGTGTGTGTCTAGGTGAAACGATCTACCACGATTTTTTGAACGCTTCCTCTGGGAAAGACTAAAATGATTGCTTTTCATGTTTCTAACAGGTAACAAGCACTGACATTCCAAACTCCTGCTGAATTCTTACCTGTCCATTTCACTCTGCTGCTCAGCCCTGCGCCTGCTGAGTCTTGAGTAAAAATCAGCCCAGACCAAACTGCTCTCCCTTGATGTGGAAACCATCACCACCAGCAGCACCAAAGCTGCCCCTTCATCAGAGCACTGCATCCCAAAATCCTGCCGGGCTGCTGGCTGGGAAACAGCACGTCTGACACTGTCTGGAGCGTGAGCAGAGGCAGCTCAGATCAGCAGCATCCTCAGTGAGCCGTCAGCTCACCTGCAAAGTTGAAAACGCTACATCCCTCTATCCATATCCACCCATTCTTATCCAGAAGTGCAACAAAAACTGAGGAAATTCAAGCAAACGGGCCAGGAAAGCAGAACAATAGTTATTTACAGCAGGCAACACCTACTTCAGCAAACACAGCAGGTAAAAGCAACATCAAAGAGTGTTAGTACAGCTGACAAGCCTGACAAAAATGGACTGGAAGGGATTTTGTCAATAAGATTCCAGGAATCTATTTGGTTTTATCTGTTTATTTCTAGAAGAGCATCAGCTTCAGATTTTCAAAACCTTATAGGCACATCCCACAGGTTGGAAAATCAGCAATCTGGCAAAGAGAGACACACTGTTTATTTAAAAAATGATTCCCACAGACTCCTCTATATGATCTCAACACTTGCCAGTTCTTCAGTGCATGGTTACGTGTGGCATCATTCCTAGAAGTCACCTTTGGGCTTCTCTTAGCTTTTGTTTGTACAAATATATAAAATTTAACTGTGGAAACGTGCAAACAAAGGAGCCACACTATCTTACTGCTACTGAGTCTTATTGCTCTGCCTCCACTTAATCTGAGTTTATCTGAACCAAAGCCCTGGTGCATACTCAAGCATTCCCAAAAACCTGTGTTTTAACCCTTTTTTTCTCCTCCAGAATGCAAACGAGAGACCCTCAAACAATTCAGACAGAACCAATATTTCTAGTCATCACCAGCCTCCAAATAAAGACCTCCAATAGGAAATGTTGCCCCATTCTCTCAGGAATTGTTGCTCCTCCTGCCTCTGCAGCTGCTTTCTAAAGACTTAATCGGTGATTTCTTCATGCAAGTGCTGTTATGTCCCAGATCTCACACTGCCCTTGCATGTTTCAATCCTGTTGATTTAGAGATGATTTGCTTCACCTCTAAAACAACTTCCTCAGAGCACTCACAGGAGAGTGGTAGGAACCCAAGCTACCCTGGGCTCTCACAGAGCCTCCTTTCTCGTACCTGTTACTTCATCAAAGGAAAGAATGCAAACATGCTGTAGGAAATTCTGGTTGACTTATATTTCCAAAGGTTCTGCATTTTTATTCTGTCTCTACATTCAAGCACACCCTCAAAAGACCAAGAGCTTGGAAGCTAAGTCGGTGCTAAAGATTTTGTTGCAAAAAAGCAAAAACTTTTCTTCAGTCTTAAGACTGCTTCAGTCTAGAAGCAAGAAAATTCCACTACACACCAAGGTTTAGCTACTGGCCTGAAAAAACACACTGTAAAGAACTGTAATGATAATTTTTATGAAGGAATTTGAATGCCACTAAGATGTAGAACAATTCATATCACAATAGTCTCTAAAATGTTCCACTTGGTCACGCCAACTTTGCATGGAAAAAAACCAGACACAGCTCTTTCTTATAATGGCATAATCCACGTTATAACTTGAATGATTAAAAATGAAGAGTTGTTTTCACAGTAATTCAAAGCCTTGACAATGTGGCCACTTTGGTTGAGGCAAAACTAACACCAGAGCCTGGAGGAGGCCTGCAAGCCCCGGGCTGGGCTGATGAGTGACACACGCTGGGCACGGGCTGTTGGCAGCACGGGCAGCACAAAGAGCCTCTGCTGGCCCTCGTGGAGGGCAGGCTGTTTATCCAAGTGTCTGAGGACGGGTTGAAGAGGCTAACTTCCAACACTTCAATGTGAAAAATGTGACCTTTGTTGTTTCCCAGAATTCTGCACAAATGCCATAAATCTAGTCTTTATCTTGGTGAAGCTATCCAGGCTGACAAGTGGCTTATATCTATGACCTTGGACCACAAAAGTAATTAAAAATGAATGCCATGAGAAGACTTTCAATTGCTCTTGTGCATTATCAAGTATAAGTCTCAAGGGGCAGCAAGATTGTTTTGTTGGCATTATTTTGAATGACCAGTCTTCATGTAACACACCACACATCTGGTTTCATGCTGGGGATACAATATTTTCATCAAAAAATACTGTTAAAACTGCTTTACCTATAGGAAATCCCTCTGTCCCAGTTTATATTTTAATCTGAGTTCTAAGAAAATCCTTGAGATCAAGCTACCAAGTATTTCTGAGGGGAAAACAGAAAATTAAGGATTAATATTATTTAACTACAACTGCCACAATAGCTAAGGGACCAGGCTTTTTGCAGCATACATTGGAATCACACGATGCTACACAGAGGAGTCAAAGTCAGGCTCTGAATTAGTCAGGGGAATTCTTTGGTGTTATTCAGAGCAGATTTGGGAGATCAGCAATATTCTTATTAATTACGTTGAAGAACTCAAGGACAGGTCTTACAGCTTTATACATTTGATACTGTTCTTACTGAGCTGCCCACTCTGAAGTGTTTGTTCCCTGGGAGTCTGGGGATGCAGATATGATACATTACTGCAAATCAGATTTAAAGAATTATGCTCAAGAATCTGAACCTACCGATTGATGCATCTCAATAAACTTTCAAATATCATAGGAACAAAAGGAGGCTTTACTTTCAATTAAATTAGTTTCTTAGGAAATTGGTGTGAGAAGGTGCCTCATTTCAGAGTTTTTCCACAACATCCAGCTCCAGGTCTGAATTGTGGCTGGATGTGTCAGATGCAATCTCACCCTACAGCGAGAAAACTCTTGCAAGGAAAACATTATTCCTCTTGAAATACATTAAGTATTCAACTCAAAGCCATTATTATTTGCCCCTTTGAAAGGAAAAAAACATTCTGTCAAGGTCACGTTGGTCAGGGTGCCTTTCACAGTTAAATTCATCCCTTAGGATGTTTACTGTGGGCTTCGAGAAGGAAATCAGAGCAGCAGAATTGGTCAGATCAGCATTTCAGCAAATCGTGAGCCCGAGATGCTAAGCGTGCATTTTGAACTGTGAATTCCAAAGGACACATCACCACTTCCAGATCATTGCATGCAGCGCGGAATATTTTGGAAGCTGTGGAAACTGATTTAAAAGTTGAACCCATCCCCAGCTGGAGATGGTAAAAACGAAGTACAGTCAAATGCAGCTGTACCTAAGGCACCAGTCAGAAGAGGGACATTCTAGAGACATGGCTGCAGCAGTCAAAATCATCCTTGCAAATCTCACACCAGTGCTGGAACTTGCTTGCAAAATACACCCAGGCTAAAACAAGGACAGTCCCTCCCAGAGCAAGTCTCTGTGTGTCCTAATGCACTGCCCTGGTCAACAAACCTGCAATTCTTTATCAATTGTTTGGATTTATGAAACAGGCACAGTAATCCCCTCACTCAAGGGCAGGTTTGTCTAATGTGATCTTTCCTGTGTTTAGCCAAATTTTAAAACATTGAATTCCACAGTGCCACTGCTATTGTGTGCCATCTGTGCATCTTAAACTCGTTGAGGACATGGGCCTTGATGAAGTGTAAACCCGAAATCTGTCAGTTTAGATCATATTTCTCTGAGACCAAGCTCCTGGCTAATTTTCATATTCATCATGAATTGTTCTGTGCAGAAACATCTTCCTTTAAGTTAAGGTATAGCTGTCTCTGTCTTGTAAATTCAAATAATTATTTTTATTTTCAGCTTTGGTGGTATTCCCCTGCACCAAAAGCCCAACTTCATCATTTCTGAGTGACAGCCTATGTAATGCAGGATTATTACATCAAAGGACAACACTGAAGTATCAATAAAGGAAAGAGGCCCTCAGGAGACCACTGTCAAAAGATATAAATTTCTTCCTCTGATATGAAAAAACCCCTACCCCAACCTCTAAAACAAATTCCCAGATGATGTCCATCCATCCTGGAAAGCCATCCATCTTTGCCGTGATGGTGACCAGCGCTCTCAGCACCAAAAACATTTGTTTCACTTGACAAGTAAGGGGTGTGTAGAGTGACCTGGAGAGCCCGACAGGAGGGAAGCTCCAGCAGGGCAAAGCTCACCCTGCAGGGTGCTGCTGTGCACGCCAGGCCAGGGCTGCACTGCCTCGCCTCAACAGCTACAGATTTTTCCCCAAAAGCAGCTATGGGAGATACTGGTCTACTTGCTGCTCCTCAGTTTCTGTAAAACCCAGTATTCAATGACAGGTGAGAACAGTGAGCGTTGTTGATTTATTCCAGAGGAGCTTTAAAAGAGAGTTATTCTAGTGATTAAAATCAGTGAGTGAGTTATGTAGTGTGTACTGGGGACCATGGAAGCTTAGCATGCTGTAAAATCCGTGAAAAAACTGAGGATGCGTTCTTAGCCCACGAGGCCTTTTGGGTGCAGCAAATGTTCCACATTAGTGGGTATTCCACACACACATCCCTCCGGTGTTTGGCATCCTGCATTCCGAGCGTGTGGCTGAGCTGCAGCTCTCCTGTCAGCCTGGCCTGCGGGGTGATGCCGCAGTGCAGCGCTTTGTGATCGCCCGGGAGCGCGCCGTGATTGAACACCTCGCCCCTCACTCTGGCTGGAGGGAGCCAGCAGACTGCAGTCCTGCACAGGACCATGGCACACGAGTGCAGAGGACACTCCTCAGCCATTCAGGTGTGACCCTGATACTCACAGACCAGCCCAAAGCAAACTCACGGATCTCTACATTTGCTTGTATCAACAAACTGCGTTGACCATCTCTTCTCCCCTTTTTTCTTCTGAACAAAAGCAAAAGATAGGTAGCAGGGACCTGTCTCACCCTGTAGCAACCTCCTCACACTCAGCTGTCTCAGCATTGTAGAGCTCAGAATCCCAGCCCATCAGAGAGCAGCCCCTCCAAGGAGCCCATCATGCAGCTGACAGGGCCATTATACATATAGATGAGGGATATAAATCTCTTCACCATCCTGTTTCCTCCAACCTTGATTAATTACACTTGCGTCTGCCTTCTTTCCTTTCAAACACAAATGCAAAGGACGGGCTCCAAAAGTGGGACATTCTTCCCCTCAAGTCCATGTCTGAACTCAGCGGGTGCAGTTCCACTGAGGGCAGGAAACTGCCATTTCTAGACTGTGTTCCTGGCATCTGCTTATCTTCCCTGCTGGAAACGCAGCAAATGTCGTCAGAGTGTATCAGAAGTTAAACAATCCCCTCGACTCCAGCATCCCTCTGCTGTAAATACAGCCTGAGCTTGTTTGAACTGGAAATTGTCATTCTTGGGAATAATTGCTCTGTACACAGCACTGCCTCCCATCGATACCAAGGCACATTTTCTGAGCTGTATGAGTTTTCACACTAACCTCAGAGTAACCTTAAAGGTTTGAGCACATTCTTTTCACCACACTGCACAGATCCTTCTTTGCGTAATCTCAAAAATGTCAACAGCAAAACAATCAGAACAGGCACAATGGCATTTGCCTGGTTTCAATGCAGCATAGCATTTCCAGCCTGATAAAGGCTAGAGAGCTCTCTCAGAGCTGAGAGAAAAATGCTCTCCATGTGCACATATCCCTTTTAATGGGCAACAGATTGATCCTAGATGGGAGGGACAAAAAGAACAGATGAATTCACAACTACACAAGGCAGTAGCAGAAAGAGGATGAAAAGTATAATTAACACCTCCATTCTAATTAGTACTCCCAGTTTAGAGTAACAAAATAGCATCCTTTGATGTTAGCTCTCCTCGATACACAACACACGAGGTTTTCACTTGTAACCATCATCTCTCCTCACGTTCTGCAGTGGTTGGGATCACCAAAGGTTTGAGCTGTCACTTTGGAGAGGGCTGGAATGGTTGGCACTCTGATACTACAGCTATGGATCATCACAGTTCCAGTGACGCCACCACTAAATCCACACCTTCACATTTTAGCCAGCTGCAGTTTAATCCGGCCTTCTGGGAGGCAGAGAAGCACATTGTGAAGATGTTACTCTTCTGAGCAATGGAGTCTGGGACTCGTAAAAGGGACTGGGGCTGATGAAGAAATCAGTAGGATTTCTCAGCTCCAAAACGCTGACAGCTGGAGAACTGACCTGGAAATCGTGAGGGGAAGGATTCTACACTCCTGGTGGCAACACTGTGGCATCACTGTGTACAGAACATATTTGATCCCCCTGGCCTTGGCTATTGCCAGAACCACTGAAATCTGTCCAGATTGCCAGAACCACTGAAATCTGTCAAACCCAAGGGAGAGCTGAGTTTGGTCTGTGTGAGGACAGCTTCTGGACTTGACAAGTACTTTCCTCTCCCTTTTGGGGAATGGAAATAGTGCGAACTCAATCTCACCACAACTGGTGCTATTTCCTCAACTCACCATCCACTTTGATGCTTAGAATAATCTCAGTTAGGTCTCCCTGTGGAAAACAACTGCAGGAAAAGGAGAAATTTGCACCTAATTCAGTCTCCTGTCAGTATTTTGCTAGGCACGAAAATCAGCATCTTCATCATGCTCACAGAAACAGTTACCTGGAAATAGGAGTTTTGGGCAAAAAAATTCCCACATTAAAATTCCAGATATTTCCATAGTCAAAAAGACAACAAATCCCAAAACTATACAGTGTGAAAAGAGAGTCCAGAGCAGACACTATCTCTAAGGCACCATAAAGGTGAGATCACACCAGGAGTCAGCAGAAAGGGAAGAAAGCCTGCTCCGTGGGCTCACAGCTGAGCACCTCATCTTCCAGCAGAACGTAAGCAGCAACAGCTTTATCCAACATTCTCAAAGGGGAGGGAGGGTGCAGGCTGCTTCGTATCATGAACAGATCTATCTTGCCCAAAAACGACTCGTGATGCAAAACATTTTTCCCCCCAGTTATTAATTTATACATCTGACATCAGTGAGCGAGGCTGTTACTGCTCATGCACTCAAGTAATCTCACTTTTCTGTGTTATGTGGACAAAGCTGAGCAAGACCAAGCTGGAGAGGAGACAAGCAAAGCAAACAGAGATCCCTGTGCAAGGTGATGCCAGCAAGACACTCTGCTTGTTTTCCTACCCTCATTCCAGGAAGGGAACACGTCCCCAGCCCCAGAGCCACAATTAGGATTGTGTAGAAGGGGCAGATTCCCTCTTGTTGCCACTCAACCTCATAGATATTCATCTCCACTGTAGCAATAAGAGAGGATTTAAAAACAACATATGAAACCACATAAATATGTTTCAGAAACAGATTAAAACAATTCAACTAGTGGAGAAAGCCTCTTCAGCCTCTAACTAATGGATTGCATTAATCCAGCAAGGAGTGACAGGCAAATTTTGGCTTGAGAGAACAACTTGTAAATTGTATTCCCATGGCCCACAAACATCTTATGCTGGGTTCTTAATGAGAAAGATGTTGAGGGACTGCTTCGATTTTCCCTTGGTCCAGCATTTGATTTACATCTCCCTCAATCCCTCCCCAGTTATGTCTGCTCTAAGAAGACCAAGGGTGAGGCCAAATGCAGCTACTTAGAGCTAACAACGACACGGAGATGGCCCCGGAGGCACCACAGCAGGACCTGGAGTTCTCATTCCCAGTGGGTACACAATACCATTTTTAGTAGTTGCTGACCTGTGTTAGCAAAAGAATGGGGTCAGGAAGGCAAGAAAACACAGATGTAGCTCAGCACTGCGGAAGACAGAGTGTGAGACTGCCCCCAAAATCTGCACGTAGCGTTAAGTACTGAGCAGCACGTCGCTGCTGAAAGCACTCCCTGATAACAGCTGGCATCTGGAGCCTGTGTCTCACAAACCAGGAGCTGACCACGCCAGTAAAACAGTCAAACGCCGTCATACCTAAATTATTCTTGGGTGATATTCTTTGCTCATTTTCGGAACAGAATGGGGAGTCACCACAGATAAGTTCTCCAGGATGGGGGTACTGAGCTGCCTAGAACACCAAACTTGATCCAATACTTGCTCCCTGCATGCCTCACGTAGTTTGAATTACCTATGGGACCTTCCAGGTACCCTGCTGAGTCTACAATAATCACAACTCAAACATCTCCCCAGCATGCCACTGAAAGTGGAAAGAGGGGGCCTGTGAAGTCATTTTAATTCTATACTAATACATAGAAGGCTTTCAAATATATAAATTAGTAGGGAATAAATATCTTGGAAACATAAGTGTGCTCCTAACTATGAAGAAAGGATTTGATCCAACTTTTACCAGAGTAAAGGAATATTGGAAGGGAACTAAAGTTATTTACCGTGCAGTAATGAAATAAAAAGATCAATTATGCCAATTATTCCAATTGCTGCTCAAAGTGTAGGTGGTAGCCCCGTGTTCATTCTGATCTTGTCTACACAAGGCGAGACTGGAAGGGACCCTCACAAAATCTTCTTGCCAGTTCATCTGCTCCAAAGCTGAATCAACAGCAGTAATAGCTTCTGAGAAAGGTTTCCCCAATCTCCTCCTGAAGGCCTTTACTGACTGAGACTTCACAGTCTCTCCAGATAATCTCTTTCCAGGGCTTCTCCTAGCATCCAGTCAGAGATATCTTTGCCACAGATTTCCCAACCCCTTCTCTCCCCTCACTATCCCCAACACATAAATAAGAATCCAATAGTTACCTTCATGGCAGCCTTTCCAGGCATTTCAAGATTCACATCTTCCTCCACTCTCCTCTACCGCACACCCCTAAAATCATCCAAACTCCTTCTGCAGATCACGTGCCCCAGCTTACTCTCATTACTTTCTTCTGGATCCTCTCCAACTCATCCCACAGCACTCTTATTGTGGTGCCCAAAAATACACTCTGTATCTCCTTTAAACCACTACACACACACTTAACAAGTCAGCCTACACACAGTTTCATGCTTCAAGCTAAGCACATTCAAATGGCGGTGTTAGGAGTTCAGAACAGCTTTATTTTAAATTAGAGAGAAGATTGACGGAGTGCATTTTAGACCAGACTGGGCAACAAGAACGCATCTGCCACGAACTCACTCAGATCCAGTTAAATTGAGGGCACTGTGTTTCTGGGCCCCAGGAGCTGCTGCTGTCTTCACCCGAGTTCAGGGCTATTCCACGAGAAAGGTGCCAGACAGTTCCCTGCCCTGCAAACCCAGCACAACGTGTCCTGACACAACCACGCTCTGATTTGCAAGTCCTCTTACTCGCTGTGCCTCTTGATGAGCACTGAGCACAGAAAGCATTCTCTGGTACTCGTTTTGGTCTGGACTTTGAACACCCCTCCCGAGAGCTCTGCTGAACCGGGATGTCTCTCATTTTCTTTTATTTACTGCAGCTCAGCCAGATCCTGGAAAGAGACCTGTCAGTTCTTGTTGTGTGCAGCTCAGTGACCTTCAGGAGACAGTCTTGCTGCTGAGCATTTGTTCAGCAGAGAGCAGAGGAAAAAAGCAGAGCCAGGTCCCTGTCCTGCAAGAGTCAAGCTGTTCGATGATCTGCTCTCCCTAATGCAAAAGGGCAGAGTATTCCCTTCCCTTTTTTCTACTCCGTTAGCCTGACTATAAATCTGATTGCACTGATAAACATCCACAGCAAGACATCATTTGCCCAAACTAATTAACTGCTGCCACCAAATCGCCATGTAATATTTTCACTAGAAGAGTGCAGCCTACACTGCTGTGTGACATTTAGCTTTTAATTGCCCTCAGTCACCAGCAACAAAATTTCTGCCGTTATTATTTGTGCTGGGGAAAGTTCCCCCTCTAGATAAAACACGAGGCCTGTCAAATACCATCACAGAGGCACTGATGCTCTGGGTTAAGCTGCAGCAGAGGCTGTCAGGGAGCTGCCCAGCCCCCAGAGGGAAGAGGACATGGGAAGAAGGGGATTAGGACAATCTGAGGCAGCACAGCATCACTGGGGCACAGCGGGGAGGGAGGAATGCTCAGGGCAGGAATTCATGCTGAGCAGAATACTCCCACTCAGCCTGGCTCCAGCCAAGGAGAGCAGGGAGCAGCTCAGCTGCAGGGAGCAGGACACCACACTCCCAAGCCTGCTGCTCTCACTGGATTTTGGAAGACTTTGGCCAGCAAGGTTTGCTCGGAGTGGAATTCATCTGTGCAAACAAGGTCAGAACAGCTGCACTGGGAAATGCTGTCTTGCTCCAATTAGCTGGTGGCTGCTCCCCAGCCAACCATCCCAAGAGCAGCCCTTTGCAGTCAGAGCATGACTGCCAGCCTCACTTCAAGCACCATTAGGAAATTGCTCTCAACAACTTGCAATTTTTACTTTAATCTCTCCATAAACCTGCCTGTTGATTTTGCTCTGACAGCACCATGTCTGTAGAGACCAGAGAATTCAAGGGCCTGAAGCCACTTCTAGACAAGCCACTCAGCTGATGCTGATAATGAGGACCAGTTAAGAGTTCAGCTGGGCATGCACACATCTCAATGTTCTCCTCAATCCCAGGATGGGCAGGACACCCAGGCAGCAAACCAAATGCCTTTTGGGGTTGTATCACATCAAATACCTTGTGGCCAGCAGAGC
>VZTG01001348.1:315847-343620 GCA_013397845.1 Melanocharis versteri | reverse complement strand
TTTTTTTTTCCCCAAAAAAGGCTTTGAATAGCTCCTTGTGTTACTAGCATGCAAAGAGACTGATCCCACCACCACCCTGCCAGGCAATTTAAGGACACAGACCCTCTGCTAGGTGGGAGTACACAAGGGAACAAGCTGCTGCACAAGGCTGACAGGAGAAAGCAGAGACAGGCAAAGCCATTTGCTGGTAATCTCCCCGAAACTGCAGGAAGATCTCCTCATTCTTACCTTTGTAGGTTTTGCTGCACCACTAACTCACCCATGTAGGACTAACTCACCGACCCAAATAGGACTAAATATTAATTTCTGGCAATTCTCCTGCTGCACTCCCCAGTAAAAGAACTCCTGGAGCTCTTACCACTGAGAGGAAGACACAATATCATAGCTTTTGTAAACAGGCCTGAAAGCTCCCTTGGCTTTGTAATCATTTTATACAACTGCTATCAGCCATGACAGCATCCTTTCAGATTATAATGTCCTGAGACATGCAGATAGCAAAGACTTGCCTGAGGCTACTCTTCTTCTGCTTGTAAAACTATTAATAAAAATACCTAGGCAAAGACTTGACTTTATTGCTATAGATTAAATGAAAAGGCAACTGTGCAAGAAGCCTGGCCAGAAGGATTATATTATTATTGATCTGGTTATTGTCTGATCGGGTCAGCAGCAGGGCAGCAGCAGGACTCACATCCATGCTGTACAGCCCAACTATTTAGAGATTTGTCCTCTCAAGGCAGACTTGCCTCCACTGTCTGCCTGTACTGCACGGGCTGGAACGGAGCTGTGGATTGGCAGGACTCCAGTGCTACTGCAACACAACAATTGCAATGGACCCAAATTTGCTATTTTGGCTGCACTTTTTCAAGCTGCAGAAGGAAGCCTGTATGGGGGACTATCCATACACGTGGTTTGCCCAAATGAAAAAATGCAGCAAACCCCTGAACTTAAGCTTTGCAAAAAGGAAGCAAAAGCTGTGCTTGCAGCATTCGGTGGTCCTTCCACTGCTGGGCATATTTCAGCTTTGCTCTCTTGTTAATCACCATCAGCCACCCAGAATGGCTGCCTGCACCAGGATGTGCACAGGAAGCGGGCATGGCACCAAAGCCAGC
This sequence comes from Melanocharis versteri, assembly GCA_013397845.1. Classification (NCBI taxonomy): domain Eukaryota; kingdom Metazoa; phylum Chordata; class Aves; order Passeriformes; family Melanocharitidae; genus Melanocharis; species Melanocharis versteri. The sequence continues at coordinate 342,511 of VZTG01001348.1, read as the reverse complement.
TGGGTCCCATTGCCAGCAGTAATTACAACAGAGAAAGAAAATAGCAGGGGAAAAAGACAATACCCAAAATCAAGTGGTGGGATGAGAGAAGAACACACATTCGTGCTTGAAAATATCCATGGAATCAACTCTCTGTAATTCAGTCTGCACGTTATTCCTTCAGCCCACATCCATCCCAGGATTCTCCTCTGGTTTTGCTCGGGAGCACGAGTGCCTTGCCAACAGCCACGTTCAGGACGTGCATCACCAGCTTCCTAATGCACACCAGGCCTGCTGTTCCACCAGCAGCCGGCCAGGATGTTATTGTTCTCATGGAATCACGCTGGCAAGAAGTCCTCCCTCCACCCAAACCCACAGAAAGCTCTCAAAGTTGGAATCTCCTACTTCCCAGTTTTCAAACCCTTCCATCCTGGAGGCCTCACAGATGCTGAACAAGCAGCAGACCATAACACGGCCCATGCTCAGCTTTGTATTGATTGTGGGGGAACTCCAAATGCTTTCAGCATCTCTGAGTTTATGCTGTCCACATTTCCAACTATTTCGGCAACCTTGGATGAATCAGAAAACAAAACATAAAAGGGGAAAAAAATAATTCTAGAGAACCCTTTTCCAGACTTAGTAGATGCATCAAGAGACTGTAGAAACATCCAAGTTCAGAGTAACAGAAAAGTGTGAGAGTTTTACTTTAAAGGACTTTATTATCCTCAACCGGAACAAATATCTTAAATTATATTTTAAGTCTCACCTGCGGGTTTTTTGGGAAGGGGAGGCAATGAAAGAAACTCAAAATTTATCTGAGAAAGTCTGGGTTTAAAGCTGCCTCACTCTGGATGCACAAAGATCCGGTCTCACAACAGAAGTCACCAAGCCAATTTAACAGATTGTTTTTCCTGTGGCAACCCTTGGTGTATGTAAAACAGAAACCTTATACCTGTTGTGGATATTTATCTTCATTGCACACGTGAGGAGACACCACCTGTGTTTGCTGCTGAAAGGAGCAGTGCCTCTCCTGCAAGCCAAGGGTGAGGGAAAGAGCCTGAAAATCAGAAACAGAGCGAGCACTTGAGAGCAGCAGTGGCAGAGAGCTCCAGGCTGAGGCCATCACTGAGGTTAAGATGATTCTTAGCCTGTGCTTTCTGTTTTTCTGACATTGCTTCAGATCTTCGGTATCCTGGCTATGAAAACATTCCTCTTAGGAGGAACGTGGGAGTGAGAACAAAGAGAGAGATTTCCTTCAACAGCATACACACACTAAGGAAATTCCAAACAAAGGAGCCCAAGCCCTGTTATTTTATAGAGCCTATAACATTCATGTCACAGTTAATGTCATGTTACCTTGCAAAAGACTTGCTTTACATTTCAGCTGAGCCTCAAGTTTTTTAGCAAAGTGCAAGTCAGCTTGTCTCAAGAGAGGAATCTGTCCACAGAACATAGGACCCTGTAAATCTAGCTGTTATCTGATAGGAATGCAAACACATCAGCCAACAATTAGTTCAACATCCCATTTTTGCTAAGGGGAATTTCTTGCTTCAATCATGATACATATATGAATTACTTTGTTTTTCCAAAATCAAAGCAAAACTTACATGCAAGTGTTCAAATAAATCACCTAAATATGGTGGCTGAAACAATAATAAGCAAAATCTTGATCACTGAGTGAGAATTACTCTTTCTAAATTGATTTCCTGGGCAAGGTTAGTCCCATGCTGATCTCAGCACAAGTAACCAAAGACCTGCTTAGGAAGGGTGGAATTCAGTTTTCTCCCTGTACAGCTGAAGCTACAATATAGTCTCTTTAATCATCAATCTGTTTAGCCTCCATAGACATAAACAAATTTCAAGGAATGTAAAGAATTAGACAGGACCATTAATACAGAAGGCCCAGAGCTTCAAATCTCCAATTTGACATTAATTGTCTGAAAAGCAGGCAAGATAGAGGATGCCAGATGTTTTAACCCAAATATCTCATTTGTGCACGGTGTTTCTGGAAGAAATTTGTGCTTATGATAAAAATGCAATGGTAAGAGTCTTTTCAGGGCAAAAGGATCACTAAATGGTGGCAGTTTTAATTATTGCTTGACTGTGACATCCCCAACCCTCTGGCACTCGAGACTTTTTGTGCTTAGAAACACCTGGCTCGTGTGTTACCTGAGGATTCTCTTTGCTACACAAAGACTAACAGGAGTCTGAGAATTCCCACTTGGAGGATTTTTACTTAAGAAGGACATATGCTGTGAGGAGAACTCCCATGGGTCAGAGGGAGCTGAGGTTCTTTTCAACTGCAGGCATAAAATTCACAAAGCACAAGTATCCTTGGGGGAGGAAATAACCTTTAAGGACAGAGCCCAGCTCTCCTGGCACAGAGAAGGCTCCTTGTGAGAAGCAGAGTAATAGGGGTGTCTTGAAGAGAAACACCTACACAACTGGGGCAGGGAGAGGGAGAAGCTTTTCAGCTGGAAGGACAACTCTAGCACAAGGACAAACATGTCCAAACTTGCTGTAAGGGAATTTAAGACTGGGGAGACATTTTCATTGCAGAAGGCTTGTAACTCTCAGAGCAGTAAACTCCTGGGACAGCCTTGTAAACAGGAGTGATAAAAGCAGGGCAATCTAGTTAATTTAGAGACGCTGCTGGAAAATAAGTTATAGAAGTGTCCCAGAACAGAACCAGGTACAAGAGAAAAAGGACTGTTCTTACTGGAGACTCTGAGACAGTGACTCAGCAAGTCCCTGACGGTCCTGTATTTTATTTTAAAATTAACTAAAGACGACAAATTAGGGGTCAGCCAGCACTGAAAAGAACTAAATGAGAAAAACCCTGCATAAACAAAGAACTCAAGTCGGACACCTGTGCTGAACACTGTGAGGAGAGGGGCTCTGCTGTGCTGCGTGTTCCAAAGCATTCCATACACCTGCCAGGATGTTAACTCCACGTGCACAGGAAGAAGTGTTGAGGAGCCAAGTGCACAGGCAGGGGGTTCCAAGAGCACTCTGTGCTCAGCTGTACCTGGACTGCCTTTCTGACCACATATGAGACATTCAAATGCCTGTCTTGGCACCCGAAACAACAGGCACATAAAATCCCTTATCAGCCAAGGGTTATTGGACAGTGTACAGCAAAGCTTCATTAAACTGGAAGGGAATCTGGATACTTCCAAATGCCAGGGTATGGCTCCAGATTCTTTAAAAACAGTATTGTTTACTACTTTGCATACAATGCAATAAAATGTCACAGTCACGTAAGTCTTGTAAGGAAACGTACTCTAGAATTTAATAAAGATGAAAGAAGTAAGAGCTTGTTGCCATTTTATTTCTCTAGTCTGAATTGAATTGATCAAATTTCCTTTCTGCAAACCCTTCACCCATCCAAGAGGAAGTTACAGGAAGGGCTGTAACTCCTGCCTGCACAGCTCTATCCTTTAACACACCCCAGGGTACAGTATTTCTGGCTAAGGGATGCAAGACTGGAATCTTTCTCAGTTTTTCATCCAAGTTCGTGAGGCATTGCCTGCACTCCAACATTTCTTTCAGAATGGTTTTGCTGCAATCATTTCGTGGTTTGATTCGTACCCAGAAGTTCTGTCTCGCTGCCTTCAAAGAAACTGGATGAGTTCCACCTTGTAAAAGGCAGGAGAGGAAAAAGTCCCAATCATCTACTGCCATAGAATCATAGAGTAACCTGAGCTGGAAAGGACCCATGAGAAGTCCACCTTCTGGCCCCACACAGGACACCCCAAGAGTCACCCCATGTGGCTCTGAGGGATGTCCAAACACTCCTTGAGCTGTGTCAGGCTTGGTGCTGTGCCCACTGCCCTGGGGAGCCTGTTCAGTGCCCAGCCACCCTCTGGGGAAGAACCTTTTTCTAATATCCAATGTAAATCCTCCCAGACAGCTCCATGCTGTTCACTCAGGTCCTACTGCTGGTCACCAGAGACAAGAAATCAGCGTCTGCCCCTTCTTTTCCCTTTAGGAGGAAGTTGTGATTGCAATGAGGTCTCTCCTCACTTTTCTCCAGGCTGAAGGAGCCAAGTGACCTCAGCTGCTCCTTGTATGGCTTCCCCTTGGTGATGCCATGATTTTTTGCCTTTCCTTTTTATCTGTACCTTTATGTATTCTCAGTATTCTTAACATACATACTTGTAATTCTTTAAGCTGAATATCTTAACATAGTCCTAATAGTCTGCTAAGTCAGAAAACCAAACATCCTAAAGACCTCACAATTAAAAGCCAGAAAGCCTCACGCTATCTTCAGGAACCAAAATTCTCTCAAAAACATATTCTATAAACTAAAATTAAGCCCATCTAGAGAAAAATGCTTTAGAATAAAGAAATGTCACACCATTCATTTAAGACTCTCATTGAGGAATCGTTGTCAAATACACTAATTTGCAAGGTCTGTAAAATCGTATACACAATATACCGCGAGTGTACATTTCAACATATTCCACCTTAACGAATTGTTGCACCATAAAGATCCTTATTAAATACCGAGATAAAAACCCTTTTATCTCTTAACCGTGTCTAACTCTTAATTCCAAGACCAGGAAAAAGGCATCATACTCAAGGCCCTTCACCATCTTCGTAGCCTCCTTTGGACATTCTCTAACAGCTCCAGATCCTCCTATCGTGGTACCCACGACTGCTCACTGCACTTGAGGTGATGCTGCACAGTGGGACAATTAATCTTTCTGTCCTGCTCCCATTGCCTGTCCCTCGTGCAGGGCTTTCCCAGCTCTGCCTGAAGACTCCTTTGGGGTGGGTGGCCTTTTGCTGCGAGGCTCCTGGCTGGGGATCACAGCTCGCCCCAGCGAGCAGAGCAGAAAGCGAGGAGACTTCTCCCAAACTACGCAAGAGGCACGAGCTGCTCGCTTGCTGCCTCCCCAAACCCTGCGTGGGAGGCAGTGGCAAACAGGAGTGTGCTCGGGCTGCTGTGGGCCTCCCACGAGTGGGCTGCAGCAGTGCTCTGTGAGCTGGGAAACAATGGAGCCTTAATTGCTGCAGCCGGGCAGCCGAACAAGGGCTGGAGTTTGAGAGCGGCCGACAAGCATCCGGATAAGGGAGTGATGAACTGAGTCTGCAGCCTGTCACCCAGCAACGTCAGGGCTGTACCAAACACCCTCACCTACTGCAGGCAGCCTGGAACGTGTCCAAATGTGGTGCTCAAAAATGTACAGCACAAACAAACCGTGGAGCTAGAGACCGGAGCTTCATGTGTACATCCAGTAACAAATTCAGATGAGCACCGCACATGATTGATTACAGCAAGAAATATCAAGAAACACCAGATAAGAACTGACAATATGAATATAAAGGAAAGCCAGAGCTTAGCTTTGGGCCACCAAATGGAAGAGTTTTGCTATGTATCATTTGGTCAAGAGCACAGCATCATCTTTCTGTCCACCATGCTACCTTGACTAGCAAACCCATGCAGTGCTGGGTTTTGGAGGTGCACAAAGGAATCCCCAGAACTCTGGAGCAGCCAACTGCAGCCAGCAGGCAACAGACACCACTCTGCAATTCCAACAGGGAACAGGAGGACAGGAGGAAGCAGGAGTGCCAGACACACGAAGAAGTGGCTACTAAAGATTTAATGTCTGTAGTCTAATGTCAGTTTTCTCCCCTGACTAGTGTGAAAGCAGTAGGCAGCATACAGTTTTGTAGGCTGGCAATTTCGAATTTATTGCAAACCCTATGTTGAATTTTCTTTGGTCAGCTTGTTTTTTATTCACATGTGCTCAGCACTTGTGATCTCAGTATAATAAACTCACTGAGGGGAGTTACATTTCTCTAAAGACAACTATGCAGTCTCCTCATGCTAAGGATTTTAAAACTTCTTTTTTTTTTTTTTAACAGAGGATTTTAATTCACGGCATTTTTAATCCACACTACGTTTAGTTTCAATATCCCGTTGTAGGCATTTTCATATCTTGGAAAGTCTTGTAACAGGAAAGCACAAATCAGTGTTGTGACTGCAGCTTCCCATACTATGAAGAATTCCAGTTTCTGATTAGCTCTTTATAACAATCTCAGGTGTGTATTTCAGTCTGGCAAGGAAAGATACCAGTACCTCCCAAAGACTGAAAGTCAAACAAGAAAATCTGACAGAAAACCCCAATGTTATCCCAAGTTAAAAATTACAAGAAAACTCAAATTATGAATTTGGGAGAGAAAAGATTATATTAAATTTAATTTTAATTTTTAATGAAAACCGATATTAATCCATATGCTTCTCATATACTGATGGTAAATATGTTGCAAATGTTAGGGTGATAACAGATTAGGCCACAAATCTATGAGAATCCTTTTGTACTAACCAAATTTAAAATCCCCTTGATACGCTTTAAATTGCAATTTGGACCAGGAGGTCACATGCACTCAATGCCCTTGATATTCTTCAGCTGGAAAATCCTACCCACAGAACTTGCTAGATAAGCTTTAAATTTCCAGGAAGAATATATCTCGATCAGAACAAGAGAACATGAAAAGTTAAACGGTTTTGTGGAGATTTTTCTTGGTGGATTACCATCTCAGAGATAGCACATCAGCTCTTTAGGTAAGATGGTGAATGCAAGAACAGATTTTGATCAATATCAGAACAGCTTAGCTAGCAAAAGTGTAATGGTGTTGCAGTGTCTGTTCAAGAGGGCTTTGGAATTCAACACTTGGAAGGTGGGAAATGAAAATTAACTCATTGCTCACTACAGCACTGCATTTGTTTTCTCATTTCTCCAACACAGCCTTCCACTGATGCCCAGGAGGACGTGGAGCAGCCACAGATCACACAAGCCTTACTCTCTCTGAAGCAGAGAAACATCAGTTTTTCTTAGATGTTCTCTTTCACGCAGAGAACAGGTTGAGAAGGCAGTGCCATAGAAATATCCTGCTATAGTTTCCCAGCAATAGGCCAGCAAGGAACATGGAAGGGACTTCTCAACTTAAAGGTCACCAGCTACAAAGAGCCCCCTGTAACAGGGTGCAAATCCTCTCCCACTGCGCCTCAGCAAACAGTTAGTAGCTTACTTCACCAAGATGACACAAAACTGCTCTTCTGGAGCTTTCTTCTCCTTCAGCACCTTTTGATCATCAAAAAGGACAGGATGAAGCGACAGAACAAAACTGCTTCTCCATCATCACGCTACTTCAGGTGGAGCAAACAACAAACTGGGTAATACAGTGAAGTAAACCATCACCTCTCCACAACGAGGCCAGAGAAATGAGGCTGTGTCTGGAGAGAGTGAAGTACCTTGTAAGCACCTTTAGCTTAAGTAAGTTTCACAGGAGAAAAACATCAGAGTTCAGCAGATTTGTGGAACTGGGACAGTGTTTATGATTACAGAGATGCTACTCCTAGTAACTTCTTGCCCTTGCCTTCAGTTTCCACACTATGGCCAGCAGTGCCTTCGGGACAGAACTGAATTACATACTTGACTGATTAAGAGCCCACAAACCAAGTCAAAAGGCACTGTTGGGCTGAACTCTCGCCTTGGAAAAGGATGAGATAAACAATTCTAAAATTAAAAGAGAAGGAGGGAGAGATTCACTGTAACAGACAGGTAGTCAAATGAAATGTGACACGTCATCCCTAGAGGAAGGGAAACTGGCAGCTTGGCTGGATTTTCCTCATGACAACCCCAGGATATATGACTATCTTGGCAGAGAATAGAAAGAGGTCCTATACTTGGCTGTATCACTGCAGCTCAATTTAATTAGCAGCCTGCTAAAGAGCTAAATTTCCTAATTAATAGTGATTCAAGGAGGCCAACAGCACAACAGAAGAGAATTTGCAGTGTTCTTGCAGAAACAGCTGAGTAATCCACTTTGGGGATCATTTTAATGTACATTTCCAATGAGCATTTCTGGCTTCTACAGTTTCCAAGAATACGGGAGGCAGGGAGAAAATATTTGGTGTTCATTTCTGCCTGCCGACCAACCTGCTCTTCCAGTTTGTTTGCCAGCCTGCTATCAGATTAGGCATCTTATTTGCACAAAAAGTTCATGTCAGTTACAGATGAACTCTTAAATTGTTCCCTGTGGACATCTTGGATACCTCCACCTAGGGGAAGAGGAAGTAAGTTTGATTCACAAATGTTTCACTGTGGTAAGCAGTATCTCCCCAGTAGCTGTTGCCCTGATGTGCTCTGTGGGGCACTACCCTGCTCCTGATGAAACCAACAGGTTTTTGATGGATCCATAATTCAGGAATCAAAGGTATGCCAGTACCAAAACACTAAACCAAGGCCTAACTTGACCATGCAGCATAAAGAGCCTTGATTAGTTGAGGAAGAAATGCAATCTGGCCCAGGGCCAGACCATGTCTTGGTTCCCTTTTCAGATGATGAATTCCAGGGTGAGGTAGCTGTGACATATTAAAAGAACAAAGCCTGAATTTAGCTGTCTGGCACAGGGCTTGTCTTCACATTACGAGTTGGCTCTTTACTAACTACTAATACCTCAAAACAAGCTCTCTCTCCATTTACTTTTTTAAAAAGTTTAAATTGAGCAAATCTTCATAGTTGGTTTCATTAGGCAAGACTTTACACTTTCTTAGAGAGTTTGACACTGTTTCTTGTTTTAATGCCTTCTTTCTTTTTTCTTCTTCTTCTTCTTCTTTCTATTTTAAGATAACAGGTGCTCAAGTTGAGCTGAAAGGCTGTTAACAAGTTTTCAGATTTATGTCAGGAGACTTGTTAGCTCCCTAAACCAAACCAATCAGCACAGGGGTATTCTGAAACAGAAGAGGGGTTCTTCTGCCCCCCACGCCACGGACTGTGTACTGGCAAAGAGACTTTGGATTCTGTGCTGCTGGAGTGACACTGAGATAAGCTGTGAAGCCAGCACAGACACTGATGCAGAACTTCTAATTGCCAGTTACTCACACACACATCACCTGGCAAAAGACATCAACCTGGAACAGCATTTCAGTCCCATAAAGCAAAGAATTCCTCCAGTTACTGAAGCAGTCTGTTGCTGTGATGCGGGCAAAAGTGTGGGAAAGCAGCCACACAAATACTCACTCGAGAATGTTTAAATTAATTTTTAACCTCTAAGACAGCCCAAACCAAATTTTTTTGGCTTTAAGGTCAGCAGAGAAAATGACAGATTCATGGCCAGTGTGTGGAAATCAGCCAGTGAAGTTGAGCTATTGCCTAGTGCAAAGAAAGGAAGGGTCTGAAGTTAAACTGACTTTATCTTTTAGCCTGTATAGACAACAGAACATTTTCCATTCCCACCATCAGTCTTATTAACATGCTGCAGTGGGTCAGACACCACTTTCAAAAAAGTGGATTTGTTTGAAGTAGGGCAGAGTCATCATTGCCAACAGTGTCACAGCAGCCATTTGCACAAGCACGACTTCTCCCTACTAATAGTACTATAAAATGGAAAAGCTGTTCTTTTCCAGAGAATCAAAACACAAAGCCAGCCTAGTTCAAAAGTCTCCTTCTGAGCAGCTCCCCTCAGACTTCCCTTTTCTGCAGTACTAATTAGCATGCTCAGCCTGAAGGCCTGTCCCAGAGGAAGCTCATATTCCACAAATTCCCTGTAGCATCTGACAGGCAAACGAGGGATGTGCAGCCAGCTTCTGGAACCGTGTTATCAGTGATGTGTGCAGGAGAAACACTCGGCATTCTGGCTCAGGCTGATTGTGCCAGGGATGGAGAGAAGGACACCCAAGCACACACAGACACACTGCACCAAAAGCAGCACTAAATCTGCCTGCTCAGCATCCAGCCTCCTACCGAATTGCTCATTCCATCCGTGACAACTGTGAGCAGAAGTGCTCCCACCACCAGAAGGACCTTGCTGAAAGATGGATCCCAGACCCAAGCTTGGTTTTGCAGAATAAGCCCTGTGGAAAACTGTGTGTGCTGCTTCCATAGTCACTAAGAAATCCAGAACCCAAAGCTCACAAATATCTGGACAGGCTTGAAAGTTATTCCCCAGTAACTTCTCTTCCAAGGAAAAACAGTGATTTTCGCCCCAGTGTTTCCAGGAATTCTGTTTCAGCTGAAAGTCAGCACTGGTTTGACCGGCCTATAACAGCCACCCAAAATCTTACTGTCTTGTGAGACCCCTCTCCCTATTTTATTTACCACTGACAACAATTCTATGCACTAAATTCTCTTTTATCCTACTGAGAGAGAAGTAGCAAGGAATTGTCCTCGCTTTACCAGAGCCTATGATATTAATTGATTTTTGGCCAAGACTTGATGATGAAGAAGTCTATCTGGGAAACTGGTTCAAATTATTCCAACTCAAAATCACTTCAGTGATTAACAGCCCAATCAATTTAACTCAATCTGTGGCGAGAAGACCATGTCACTTACAAGCAAAATAAGTAAGAGTGCTTGTAACTAAGGGGTGGGAGCTATGAAACTCACGCATCAGGTTAATTGATGTTTGATAAGTTACAATCAACAATTCCATTTAGCAGAAAGCCTCAGTCACCAAGGCAGAATCAAACCACCAGAAAACTAAACTAACGCTCCACACTTGTTTGTTTTTTTTTAAGGCAAGATACAAGTTTATATTTAAGACAATAAAAGCCCTCAGCCACCTTTAGCACTGGATTTCCTAGCCTGTGTTGTCTTTTTGCCCAAAAGGAGGACACCAGCATCATGTAAAAGATGGCTCTGCATCTTCCTAGACTGTGTTCTGTGGAACAGAGCTGTCATCTCTGCATTTTACAGCACTTGGCAGCAAACCCACATTCCTTGTGCACCACAGACTTCCCCTAAGGCCATCAAGTGTGTTGGGTATGGACAGCACAGGGTTAGGGCTTCCAGTTATAAACCCCAACCTCCTCACACTTTGTGTGCAGGAGAGCTGCAGGTGCCATGGCAGGCACGTTCAGGATATATCAGTTCTGCACACCTACAGCACCGGGGGACCCTCACTGTTTCAGCAAGACTTTCGACCCATTTTTTTTCTCTGCGAAATCATGACCTACATTCCACGTGTAATTTCCAGAGTAACAAAAATACCTCGAATCCTCACTAGAAATCTGACTGTGTGCCTTACAGAGCCACCTCATCTGGTGAGTCCAAAGGAAGACACGCTAAGCAGCACTCTGGGTTTGGACTGTGCTTGCTGACCAGCTCAGACAGGAGGCACAGACAGTGCCTGGGTTTGGACAGGCAGCGGTGAACTTGGGTTCCAAAGCACTTCTCTCAAGAAACTCTCCAGGAGCCACCAGTCACCCAGCACAGGATGAAAACATTCTGGCTACAGAACAACACTGCAGATTGAAACTGTCAAAGGTAGGAGCCAAAGCATACATTCCAAGGGAAAAACAAAGTAATAAGTGACTCAATAGGTAAATTACCATCTCATGGAAAATGCTGTGTAGCGAAGGGTTGCTTACCAGATTAAAGATTGGTACTAAGCAAAGGCTGATGAGACAATGTTTTTCTTTGTCACATCTGAAATGTGCTGAGGAATTTGTCTTGGCAAATGGATTCAAACGTGATCAACTACTAAGCTTTCTGGAGGGAAAAAAGAACAAAGCAAGAAATCTAAACATTTATCGAATGTTCAGAAAATAAGATATGGTCTCAAACACCAAATTCTCCTTCTCTCTGTTTCTGTGCCTCACCAAAAGATCAAGGCTGGGGGAAATACAGAGTGGGGGACATGACACCAATAGCAGAGGAGTGATCACAGCATAGTTCTATAATCTCCCTCATTATTTAAAGAGAGCAAGTATGATTCTAGAAAGCTTGAGGAATCAGTGCAGGAATCAGAATCCAGTTTAAAATGGTTGGTTGCTTTCTTCCTGAAACACACGTTTTAGTATATCTACAGATGCAAAATACAGATTCTGATTTTACCCCAGAATTCCAGTAGAATTGCCATAAATCTGATTATATTTTGGTTATACTATATTTGCCAACACTGTTTCTGCTCTCTGCACATTACCTGGGATATAAGAACAGATTTTAGTAGTTTTGGACAATATACACGTATGCAGCATGATCCAGAGGTTAGTTTGAAATGCACCCTCTTACTCTCAAGTTCCCCAGATAACTTCTTCCCAGCACTAATCCATAAATAGCAAGTGATTTCTAGGTGGCTGGAGAATGAAAGGGGCAAAGAACTGTGGGAATTTCTGATAGGACTTGTCTCTGGCTAGCAGACAGTGAAAGAAGCTGAGAAGCCAAAAAGAGGTCAGTTAAAAAAAGAGGTATTCCTCACTCCATTATGCAAACTGAATTTATTCATGTAGAAAAATTCTCAGAAAAAAAAACCACATTCCTATCAGGGCCACTGTTGCTCTGGACTGTGACCGCTGGGAATTTCATTCTGCTTCACAATAAAACCATGAATACTTGGTGCCACTGAATCATGTGTTCTTCAGCAAATGCTCACTCATGCTACACAATACTTCGCTTTTTCTTTCTTGCCTCTCTTAAAAGGATGGTCATGCCTACCTCTTTCATCAGAGAGGCCTTTCCGTCTCTTTCAGAAATCAAAACCGAAATACTTAAAAATGAAAGAGGGTGAATCTGGATGAAAAGATAAAAGACAAGACAGGAAACAGAGCCAACAAGCTGCTTCCTAGCCATAGACACAGGGAATTCATACAGAACACAAAGAAGTAAAATGAGTTAGTTCATGTTCCTGCTGTGATCACTTCAATTCGAGGTTAGTAAGAGCATGTCCCCACACAGCACCTTCAGCTCCAACGGGAAGTGAGCACTTGAGAAACATTCCTAGGCTGCCAAATCCTTTAAAGTGCTCATCATCTATTTAGAGAGCAGGTGGAGCAAAAGCAGGAGCCCTCTGAGCTGTCCACAGGAGCTTGGAGCTCTTCAGCCCTATTTAGGAAGGACCCTCTTGGGAAGAATTGACAAACATCCTCTGGAGTCTGACAAGAAGAGCCCCCCATTTGTGTTTATCTTGATGTGCACACTTGTTCCTGAGGGTAGGGCTGACAGAGAGCAGGCCCTGCAGAAAATGGTTAAATAAAGCTTCCTTATCCACCTGGAAAACAGACCCAACTGACTCCATAAATGGTACCAGACCTGACTGTGACCCTGCAGCAGCCACAGGGAACAAAAGCACCTGCTCTTGCTCTGCCTCCAAGAGCTGCATCCTCGTAGCCCTTTCAGTAAGAAAGGTCTGATCCTTTTTAATCAGAAGACAATATTCTCCTGGTTAATTTTACAGACCTAACGCTGTCATAGGATGGTGATATGTTGCAGATTAATATGTATTACACATGAAGAAATCCACTAATGTTTTCAGCAGATGGTCACATTCCAAACCTTCATGGCCACCTCAAACACTGGAAGTATCTTCGTTTAATCATGTTTTGAAACCCTGCTGTAAAACCACAGTTACAAGCACCAAATTCTCCCAATCTTTAGTCAGGTCAGGTTGCTGTTAATTTTGGTCAGTGGTAATGTTACAGTGCCTGGATATATCAATTATACTGTGTAGTTGTAAAACACAATCAGCTAATAGAGTGTTTTAACCTAAAGTCAAGTTTCTTCTTCCAGCTAGGCATCCTCATCAGGAACAAAAACTGGGTGATCACTGACCCAGGGCAGATAAATTTGTCCTTGATGCTGAAACATGGCACTGAGAGGTGTTCGAGGCTCGTGGGTAAAATACAAACAGGAGAATCTTGTCTTTTTATTTAAAGGCATTTGAGTTAAGAAGCAAGCTTAAGCTTACTGTGGTGATGTGTTCTGCACAAGCAGAATCTAACTGCACATTTCTCTGCTCCCAGTGAAGTTGACCAGAGCCAAGAACAGATGGGAGCAGGACAGAACTTGGAACAATTTTTGTGCAATCCAAGCAAACCTACCAAATAACCAAAACCAAAAATGCAGAAGTAGTTTACACAGCTTGTCCAATTTCTAAATTTAAAGTAACTCCCTCTGTGATGTACAAACTGGGTCCGGAACTTCTCATGTTCTTGTGCCCTTAACTCTTCTTAGGTCACAGTACAACAACATGTAACGAAAAATGAAATGCTTACATAGCGAACAATTTCTTCAAAAAAAGTGGGGAAAACATAAGTGGTATTTGTCACCTTGGATTTTGTGTGCAGTAATGAAATTTCCTCAAAGTAAGAGCCTTTTATTTATATTGCACTTCCTGAAATGTTTGAACAATGCATTTAGTCTGTAGTATTTGCTCAAAAATATTCATTTAATTCAGGTTTGAGTTAGCTGATTAATTTTTACTTCATTATAGTTATTTCTTGCTAATTATAATTTGCATGAAGATTCCCATGCTCCCTGTTTTTCAGAGTCAAGTGCTAAATTAGCTTGCCAGGTGCCAAAGTGATTAACTCTGCTTTCTGCAACTGTTGCAGCCAGAGTTCTGGAGGTCTGTCTACCATGACATCTGGACAAAAGAGCTGAGTAGCTCAATTCTGCTACTGAAAACTGGTGTGATAAGATATCTCACAGGGTTTCCTCCTTCCATAAATTATGCCTCTCTCCAGATCAACCCTCTGGATTTTTCTTTCATTGTTAATACAACCAAATTCCATAGCAGTAAGGAAAATAGTATGGCTGAACTCAGAACATAAATTAGTCAGAGAAAATGAGCAAACTGAGCAATCATACATCTTTGTTTCTAAAGTAAACATTGATAAAATAGAAAAAGCTGTCACACAGGCTTAGGAGACTAATGCTCCCAGCTTCTTTCATCTCTGCTCTGGGCCCAGGAATTACAGCCCTTTTCTGCATTCCATATTAGGCGTCAAGCTAAGATTTTAGAGATGCTCTAAATTCAGTTCCTCAGGTAAGAGTCATTATCATTAAACATTCCCATTCCCCTGAAAGCAGAACTGCACAGAATTATTCAAGAGTTCAGCTGGCATCTATAAAAAGAGGCACCAAAGATTGTTGTTCTTGCTTAGACGAAAATCCCATGGGCAACAAAAGTTCTGATGCACATTTTGATTGGCCAAGTGCCCTCTGCAGCCCTCTGTCTGTCCCTCCCTTATCCCTGGGCTGAGCCCAGGCAGCCCATGGTGTCAAACAAAGCAAGAGCACAGACACAACCAAGTGCTGATGTCTGCTGGGCAGAGCACACAGAAGGCAAGGAGCTCCGAATGCTCTCAATCCCAGATGGAACAGACTGCACTCCAAACGTGGGCTCCCTCAGCAGCTACAGCCCCACTTCTGCTCCTGGCAAGTGCCACAGGAAAGGTTCCACACCCTCAGGTGGGTTCACATCTCCCACCAACCAAGGTGATGCAACACAACCAGTGAGAGTGCCAGAACCTCCTCCCGGCACAGACAGAAGCTAACACAGAGATCCACCACCCTATCAAGGGCTTCAAAAGCCTTTCAGCCTCTGGATTGATGGAACCTGTGGAAGAACATGCATGGAAAATAAGTGTCTTCAATCTCTTTCAGCATTAACGAGCAAGACCTCAGCCTTAGCACGCACAGCAACTAACACTGCCAAACCACAGATGAAAACATTGTGGTGAACAGGGATTAGGGCCCAGATTCATCCAACTTCATTCTGCTTAAAGCTCCTAAGCTATCTGGCTCAAGGCCTTTGCTAGTGGCCAGCTGCCAGGAAATACCAGAGGATTTTCCATGGCAAGTGGCAGTCTTTGTGATCTACCTAAAGAGCACCTAAGACAGCCATCCACTGGCTCATGACCCCAGGAGCTGAACTATGTCCTTCCTCTGGCAACATGAAAAGCTAATGAGTAGCTAATTCCTCAATTTGTAAGGACTAATTGACAATTTTGAAGCAATTACATTAAACACGACATTAAAAGTCTCACCTTCTCAGACACAGACATCCCAAAACCAAACCCCATATTTTTCACTATCTCACAGTCTCTGTTGCTGAGAGAATGCACAAAATGTGGAAGTCCAGCAAAGGAATATGAGACACATGGGCAGAATTTAATTCCCAGTGCATCAATCTATCTCCTGTTATCACTAATAAACCTCCAATTATTCAACCCATAAGTGGATGCTTCCTTTTAGACGTGAGACACAGTTTTTGCCTGACATGAGAAAATAGCATCAATATAAATGGAGCACAGGCCCCCTCAGGAACTTACAGCTTTGTGTGCTGCCTCCTGTATTTATTGCCTGGTCGAGTGTGAAATGGACACCCACCACTCCCTGAATTCCTTTCTGCATGAGCACTGGCAGAAGTTCAGTGCCTCTGCCTGCAGGACCGTAGGAGGGATGGAGGCAGCTGTGCCAGCCTGGCAGTGAGCTTGTCCACTCAACCTGGGGCACAGGATGGAGAGACATCCCCAGTGATGGAGGGACAGTCCCATCCTGCTCACAAAACCCTGGCTGGCTCACACAAACCTCGTGCTTGTCTTGGTTTGTCCTCCCTCGACCCGGTCTCACAAGCAACAGCTGTCACAAAGCAGAGGTAAGATTATTTCAAGTCATAAATTGGCATTAACTGCAAAAATACTGATTGACCGTCGAATCTGTGTATTACAAAATTCTTCACTGGAAGCAGGCCAAGCTGTGCTACAGGTACAGTCTAGCTAACATTGCAGTTTCCTCCCCACTGGAAAAGAGCTCTACTGGAAAGTTTTCTTCTGCATGTTTGCCTCATCTTTATACATTCCAGTTAGGAGCTCCCTCTACCTCTGACCAATTAGCTCATGCCTATTTGCATTAAAATAACACCGAGAAGCTGCCCACTGTAAACCACTGGTATTTCCTGTTGATGCCACGGAAAGTCTTCATTTCTGTGCACTGAAATGCAGCTAATTTATTTTCCTGATAGCTCACACTAATTACTTGATCACAGAGCAAGCCACCAATTTCAAATGCTTTTCCTTGAAAGCCAGGAGATCCAAAGGAGATCCATACATCAAACAGCTAAATTGGGCCTACTTCCTGTGGTTATGAATCTAAATAAAGGCAAAGCCATTAAAATTAGATTCAAAGTGGAATATCAAAGATAGCATGGATAGTTTTATGCAAAGTAACAGTGCATATAGAAGAAAGTGAGTGCAGGTAAGAGACACTCCCAGCTTATGTCGTGTGTATCACAACTGCTACTTATCAACAACTGTATTCAGCAGCTGAAGGAGGAAAACTGATTTAATCAGTCAAAAGAAGAGCTAATTACACAATCCCCTTCCAGAGCATGAGGTTCACGGAATGCAACTGAGACACCTGATGTGAAAATCACTATTTTAGATAGTTTTAAGAGTTGAGCAGAGGAAGGTCTAGTGAGTCAGAGCTAACTTTGCAGGCAAATTAGCTTTTAATTTTCAATGTCACTTTATATTATGCAACTGTTTTGGAAACTTTCTTTTTCCTTAAGATAACATCTTCTCACCTGCATACTGTTCTTTCCTGCAGGAGGTGATTTCAGTTCATGGCAATACAAGCAGAATAAGACCCACTGGAATAGCTACATTTTAATTCCAAGCACGCTTCTAAGGTTTCCCTTTGGAAAAGTAGAAGCTAATTGAAGTCAGCTAGGAGCAGGTTACCCTGAAAGCTGTAAAACACGAGGCTTGGATCCACTTTGAGCACACAACACCTCTGTTTTGACAAAGGTCTGATGACCTCCATCCAGCAAACCTCAGTTCTGCCCTCCTGACAGTTTAGCTGAACCTGAATCTGCAGGAGCTACAGACACGGCAGCAGAGGGTACAACCTCGAGCTGTTTATGGGGCAGAGGCCAGTGGCAGAGTTTTCAGAGGTGATCCAAGTCAAAGCCCTGCAGCCAAGCCAAAAATTTATTACAGGATGACCTATAAAGAGTCTAAGGTACCTCCAGCAGAGGTGGAGGTTTCTGGAGAACAGGGAATACATCTCTGTGTCAAAAGCTTTCACGAGTCCAGTAAAATTCAAGGATTTCTTCCCAAATACCTTAACAAATCAAACCAAAATAACAGGTTGTATTAGGAGCACATGGAATGGTGTTTAGAACCAGGAAAGCAATAATGGAGAAAGTCTGGGAGGGGAACAGAGCTGATTGAAGCTGGTGATGGTGGTGGCAGGATGAGGAAATCACTGTGTTCAAGAAGCTGGGTTCACACCTGCAAATCTACACAGGAGCGTGGCTGTGCAAGCAGAAGAGGTGGGAGCACAACTGAAGGAGCAGACTTTGGACAGCATAGGGGAGAACATGACACTGACAAAGATCCAGGACACGTTACCCTTACACACCCAGAGCACCCACCCGAAAACATTAAGATGTCCAGCATTTGCTACCATCATCTGCACATTTAACTTCTCATCAGAAACACCAGCCAGGCACCAAATCCCATTCTCTCCCTCATGTCACAAGTCATGGGTGCTGCAGAATATGTCAATTTATTACTCCAGCCAGGGGACAGGCAGATCACACCAAAACAAGACAGTAAAACATTTGCCTCTTTTAACCATAACTAATTACTTCTGTGAGTCTGATTACAAAGCTTTATATTGCTCCTCATGGACAGGCTGCCCAGCCCTGAAATTCTGGCTGATGGAAATGTTCCTGCACAACTGAGGATGCCTACCAGACCTGCAGCCACCAAACCCCTGCCAGCTGGATACACCAGGTACCAGGGTGAACACGGCATGTGGAACTGGGAGCTGCAATGTGGAACCCAGCAGGTTTTGCCTGGCCAAAGCAGCTTGTGTGTCAAACACCCCATGCTGCTAAAATAACAGAGTTGCACTTCCTGTACTAGCCAAGTTGGCATCCTACAGTAGGGATGATGACATTCTTGCATTTGGCATTTTCTGCTTCTGCACCACATCAAATTTTCCACTGTGGTGTCAGGAGAGATTTCTATCTACTTCCACTGGAAGAAGCCAGGTAAGGACAGCAGTTCCATGTCTTTGTTATCTTTGTAAAAAGGTTAGCTTGCCAACTGCCTTCATTTTTTACCAAAGGCAATGTACAGCTCAACAGAATATATATCAAAGTTTCCAGTGATTCCTTCACCTTTTCTGCTGTGCTGTCGCTTGACATTTTCCTCAGAGGTGGTCCCAATCAAAAAAGAACACTTTTGTTTTCTCTATGTTGCCACTGTGAGATACAAAAAGAAAAAGTTCACCGGAGAAATGAACTGAAAACTACCAACCCTTCTTTCCTTGTTGAAGTTCCTTGATCTGGAAAGATTACTTCAGGTTAGGGTTATCTGCAAAAGTCCCATTGCTCCAAGAAAATGGATTTTTAAAGGGCTTTTAAAGGAAAATATTTCTTCCCAAGGTGTTCCCCAATTTCTACCGTGAAAAACTGCCTGGGAACTTGTTCTAATTTTACTCCACATTTTGTTTATTCCATTATTCAACCATAACCACATCCTGCAGATGAAAGCCATCCAAGGCTTCCACCCACTGTGCCCAGAGCAGCAATATAGATAATCTATCACTATTCCAAAGAACTCCCTTCCTGGGAAGGAGAAGAAATTAGGATGCACTTTATCTAACAAATGGTATCTAATAATAAATCATGTCATCTAATAATAATTAGATAATGGCATCTAATAATAAATCTTGACCATTTTTCTTTTCACTTGTCACAATTAAAGGCCAAGTTCACAGAATATTTTTTAGTATTTGGCTTTATCAGAGATAAACAGTAAGTTACCAGTTGCTTGTTGATGCTTCTGCTTTGAACACCAGCAATAGTACAGGTTCTGTAATTCTAATCTGCCAGTATTTACAGGGTCACCAGTTCGTGCTAGGGCCACAGAACCCCGAAGGGAGCAGCAGCTTTCTCAGGCAGAACAGCTGGCACAGATATAAGCAGATAAAATATTAAGATGTTCTTAACCTTGCAAATTTCTACACGAAATGAAAATCCTTCCAACCTGGTTCCCTTCCTACATATACAAAATAAAAGCACCAGGAAACAGACTATTGCATCAAACCTTAAAAAAAGAAAATCAACCTTTTTTGTTTTGCTTAACTATGTTTTTAAAATTCAAATATGCAATGGACAATTAGAAAGCTTGGTGTTTGGGAAGCACTAATTATAAATACTTTTTATGACCCTTCTATGTATTGCTGATATATGACAGTACCTGGGAATTGATAAACAAATAAACATTCCTGAAATATTAAAATATTAAATCCATCGAAACACCTGAAAGACGTGGATTCTGTGCAAGTCCTGCCCCACCTACCTCCAGGGAACCTGGAGTGGAACTTTTTTTCAATGTAACCAGAAAAGACCTTCCTTATCTGCAGTCAGACCGTGGTGCTTTTTGGATCATGCTGGATACACAGACTGCACTAGAAACAGCACGGCTTTTACTAAGCACGTACCAGCCTCTATGTGCACGTTTAACAGAGAAATAAAACCCAAAAAATGTCTGCTGAGAAGCATTAAAATAATCTCCCCCCACGTTCAAGATGCACAGGAGGGGGGAGGAACTCCTCCCACAGATCAGGCACTAGAGGAAAGAACCCTGCAGAGCTCAGTTCCGAGATGCAGGATGCGGCTTCCCTGGCTGCTCTGAAGTTCCTTATCTCCTGACTCTTCTTGGCATGGAGCTGAGAAGCTCCCTGTAGCAACAGGCTGTGAAAACACTCTGATCTGAGGCAAACAGATCCAACATTCTTTCTTCTATTCCTTCCCCTTCTCACGGCAGAGGACCTATCTTGGGGAAAATGCAGGGTGGCCTGGCAGCAGCAGAAAGGACACTAGGGATGAAATCTGCCAGTATTACTCACTTCTTCTCTCAAAGTGCATCATCATTAACTCTTCAAATACTCCTCTTTTCCCTGTGGTCAGTGGGAAATATCTGGCTACAGTCCCTGACATTTCCAGCTACAATGTTCAAATGGGTAAGTCTTCTTTCCTACCATTTTCAAAATAGTAGGTACACACAAGATCCCCCACGACGAGAAACAGAGGGTAAAAAAGACTGAGCAGAGCTGTTCCTGCTCTGCACTGGTGCTAATCAGTAGCACACAGCTATAGAAGAGGCAGCTATTGTAGCTGGGGATCCTATCTTTTGTGATGCTCAGTAATGCTCTGCTGCCAAACATTGGGTATTGTCCTACACAATTCTTCCAATATTAGCTCAAAACAACTCATTCAACAGCTCTGTGCCTTCCAACTGGAGCGAAGAAGCTGAAGAACAAATATTATGTACGCCTGAGTGCTGAGAAGAGGCCTCTTCCTTTCTCACCCATCGTCCTTCTGATCCTTCTGTACAGAACAAAGCTGCTCTGCTGTGGATGTGTCAATACAACCATTTCCATGACAACAGCCTAGGATGTGCCAAATATAGACATTTGACTTCAACAAACAGAGAAGGAAGAGACACATGACTAGAGGGTGTTCTGCTGCACTGTATTTAAACCCAATTCCTTCCTGATGGCTGTGGGCAAACACTCAGAAAAGAATTAACGGGGGCCCTTTGGGATACCAGTGCTCTCTCAATCTCATTTCTGCCCCCCATGCTCTCTCCTGCTGCAGAAGGCAGGGAACCAGCTGCCTACCTTCACCCCAAGTTCTCCAACACAGAGCCAAACAGCTGAGCATTAACTGCCTACGGAGAAAGGTTTACA
Organism: Melanocharis versteri; assembly: GCA_013397845.1. Lineage (NCBI taxonomy): Eukaryota > Metazoa > Chordata > Aves > Passeriformes > Melanocharitidae > Melanocharis > Melanocharis versteri. Next base: position 321,029 of record VZTG01001348.1, on the reverse strand, counting down.
TTTTTTTTCCCACCCTCATTTTTAAAGAACTGAGGCTCATACACTCATCTTATTTCACCAGCCCTGATTTAAAGATAGAAGATTGTCATAAAGAAAGACAAGTTCTGAAGTCGCTTCAGAAGGATTCACCAGCATTTTTCTTCTCCTTGCCAAGTGAGGTTCACACAGCAGGAAGGACTCCTGCAGAGCACTGCAAACAGCTTCACTCACTGAAGAAACCCCATCACAGCACAGAAGGTCCTTCTGCCAGCTGCTGCCTTACCACAGAATCATCACAGAGTGGGTTGGGATGGAATGGACCTTAAAAGCTCCCCTAGCTCCAGCCTCCTGCCATGGGCAAGGATGCCACTAGTGAGGTCAGTATCCTGGAGTGACTTAATGATGCCCAAAAGTGGCTCTGAACAGCAACAAGCCTTTGCCTGGATTATTNACGAATCATCTTGTGGATAGGAATCACAGCATCTCGAGTCGTTCTGTACTGTCGGCGGTGCGCTATCGAGGTGGCAATTGGTACTCACTGCTCTTCTCCTTTCAGAAGTCCTACTGCGGATGGGTTCTCTGACAGTCCAGGCAAGGTGTTCAGTTGCTTAACACCCTCTGTCTCCACAGCAGCTATCCCAAATGCCCACCTGAGTCCCTTTGGGTCTTTGAAATACCCACTTCGAAGGAAGTCTATGCCCAAAATGCATGGGGCCTCTGGGCCAGTCACAATGGGATGTTTCTTCCACTCATTTCCAGTCAGGCTCATATCAGCTTCCACCAGGGTCAAATCCTGTGATACCCCTGTCACACCAGCAATAGAAACAGATTCCGTCCCCACGTGTCTCGATGGGATTAGTGTGCACTGTGCACCAGTGTCAACCTAGGCCTCGTATTTTTGTGGTTTTGATGTGCCAGGCCAACGAATCCACACAGTCCAAAAAACACGGTTTTCCCTATCCTCTACCTGGCTAGAGGCAGGGCCCCTCTAGTCAAGGTTATCTTTTCTTCCCTGGGCTTTGTCAAAAAGAAAGCAGTCCAGATCAGTGCTTCCAGGAGAAATCCCTATTTTAATGGCAATGCTTTAAATTGTGCAAGAAAATCGTTAGATCAAAACCCTTTGAGCACAACAGGCTGAGCAACAAGAAAAGATACTCACAACCAAGGCATGTTGTGTTTAGATGGAGTTATCCAGGGAATTTACTCACAAGGGCTCATTCTAACAAGCACACTGGCCTCTCACATAGATTTCTGGGATTAATAATTAGAGTATTGCAGCACAAAACTGTAGGATGTTGTGCCCAATATGGCAGGGCCCTTCTGTGCTATGACTTGTTTCTTATGGAGGGCTATAAATAGTGGGACTGAACGAGTCTGTACAGAGTGCAGAAACCACATACAAGGCTTGATGGAAGAGCACACAGCCTCAGTGCTTTCCAAGGACCCTTCAGACAAGGCTTCACCTTTGCATAAACTATTAGCACAAGCAGATCCCTCCCACATGTGCACCAAAGTCTGGCCTGGCATATGCCTGAGGCCATGGTCCAGCTGGTATCTGACATTACTCTCAGAAAGACAAAAGCAGCACTGATCAGATGCTCACACCCCACGTCCCGCTGGCAAGCTTTGCAAGTGCAGAAACACGCAGCAAGAGGCCACAAAACCCCACCACAAACAAACAAAATACATCCCACACCATGCGATTCATACCCTAAAAGAATCAAACGCTGTTTCAGAGATTCAGGCACCAAACACTGTCTGTACAGGCACATGTCACCAACGAACCATCAGCTTCAATATCTGCTGCAGTTGAGCAACTCTGACCTGTCTTGGCTTCTCAAAGCTCCCTCTTGGGCTATGGGCTCAGCTGGTCAGTCAACAGGAAGCAACTTGGGAATCCTGCAACGATCCAACTGTCAGCAAACCCTGGCCCTTAGGATTCAGGCAGGAAAAATTTGCTTCTGCTTTGTGTTTTCAGAAAATTTAATCTCCCTACCTGCCTTGCCAAAGAAAGCACTTGACAGATAGAGTTTCCAGGGTTGCTCTGCTAGCCACAGGCAGAAAGACAATCATTAGGGTGGTTAGGAGTCCAGAAAACACACCACATTAAACTCAGCCAGGACTCCAACGCAAATGAGACTGCAAGGAACATATGGATGTACTGGAGTGGGTCCAGCTAAAGGTCAGGTGTGTTTAAGGCACTGAAGCACCTGACACACACAGAAAGGCTGAGAGAGAGCCTTCTCTTCAGCCTGGGGAAGAGAAGGCTCAGGGAGAACTTAGGTGCATATGTACCTCATGAGGGAGGTGTAAAAGACATGGTTAGACACTGATCTGGTGGCCAAGAAGGAATATATATATATATATTTATACACACATATATAGAGAGATATATATAAATGGAAGTACAGTAAATTCTATTCAAATATAAACTTGTTTTACACTAAGGGCAGCCATAGCCTGAAAGAGGTTGCAGAATCTCCATTCCTGGAGATATTCAGACTTGACTGCTCATGCAGGTGACCCTGGTTAGAGAATGGGAGAAGGACTAGACAGTCTCCAGTGCTGCCTAAAGCATTCTGAGATTCAGGCTGGGAGGAAGACCTGATTAGATGCCCTCAAGCAAAACTGAAAACTTCTACAGCAGGTAAAATTTTCAGGAGTAGCCCACGGCAGAGGAAGCTTCAGTTCTCCAGGACTCTGGAAACTAGAGCATGATTAAAGAAAATCACTGTCAATCATGCAATTCCACTTCCTTGCATAGTACAGTCGTGCAGGGGGAAACTTCCATCCTCCCTGCTGCCTGATCAGAGAGGGAAAAGGATCAGTGCTCCAGCCAGCACAGCAAACCTCACAAGCCAAGGCGCCATTAAAAACGTTTGTCATGAGGTTGGGAAGTGACTGGAAGAAGTTACTCCTGCTCTAATCTGCTTCCAGTTTGCACCTAGCCAAGATTCATCTTCCTCTGAGCACTCAGGAATTGCTGAACTGCCCATTCTGTGTTTGGTATGATAAAGGAATTGGGTCACAGTCAGCTGTAAAGTTAAAGCACTGGTGCCACTGCAAGCCAGTGAACACCTCAAGAGAAGTGTAAAGTAGAATAATGGGTGCCTGGTCCTCTGAAAAGTGGGCAGAATGGTTCTCCTCTTCCCTGTACTTGCACAATATTCCCAAAAAAACATAAATCATCCTCTGTTTTTTCTTATTGCAGCTGGAAAAATCTTTGCAATCAAGACGCCTTTTTAAAAAATGAAAACTAAAAGAAGGAAAGGCAGCACCTGAGAGGAAGACAGAATACCAGGTTGCAGGTCCCACCTTCATTCAGAAAAAACCATGTATTTGGCCAAGCAGCCTTTCAGGAATTTGATGCAGCAGTGCACACACTCATCTACGTTTGTGATTTCAGAGACATCAAGAATGATTTAGACGAGTCAAGACTAATGACCTGGCCATAATTAATTCACTGTATTTTTAAATAATTCTGTTCAAGTCACCGGCTTGAAACACTGTGACATTTCTTTTTCTTACCCTTGTAAGCATATATTTTTTCCTTCTGAAAGCTAACTTCTCCAGATCAGAGGAGTTATCTGGATTAGACAATCACAAGTGGCTGCCTAAAAGATGCATAAGCTGTCCTACATACAACTACTTTGGAGACTTCCTCCAGTGGCTCAAAGATGATGATCAAGTGGCATTTGGGGGCCAAGTAAAAGTCCCAGCTATGCAGTGTGTGCCCTCAAGCGAGCCAGAAAAAGCAGCATGAGCACAGGTGAGCATTATACCACCAACTGTGACTACAGATGCCCAGGAGAAAACTTGACCAACCCCCCAGAATTCAGCCTATGCAGAGTACTGACAGTAAAACAGCATGAAATAGGGCTGCCAGGCCCTAGATTTATGACAGCATAGATATTGTGGTGAAGCTTAGAATTGGGACCAAAAATAGCCCAAATTAAATTATTTTGTGCTCTCCAAAGAGAAATGACAGATCCAATCAACAAGTTTCAGTACAGATGGGTTCTGCATATTTTTAATTTATTCAGGCTTTTAAGGCCGATAAGAACGCCACATTTCAAATTGATCCAAATCCACTGTTTTCGGGGTATTAGTAACGCTGCGTTTTCATAATAAACTCTCTTAAAAGGTTTATTGTCAAAGCTTCTTTCAGGCATGCAGAGTAGGTTTTTGCCCTGAGCAGGATGCACCATCAGTGACCTGAAGCTGACACGCAGCTCTGCTCAGGGAGAGGGCCCTGAGAGAGCCAGCAGGAGCTGAGCCAGCCCAGTGCTCCCAACACCACTGCAGCATCCAGGCTGTTATTCCCTTATCCAGGTCACTCTGCACTGTCAGAAACCGAGACAATTCCAACACAGCCACACAACAGAGTCTGCACAGGAGCCACACGAGCAGTTTGCCTGGCGTGGGGCTGGGAACAGCCTCACTCTGGGGTTGTACACCTGCCTGCAGCACCCTGCTGTCACCTCCCAGCTGCAGGCACTGCACAGCTGGAAGCCAGCTCACATCTGGGCACTGCAGGCGTGTATTTCTCTGACACAGAGCTCTGAACTGGCTACCTGAGCACACACAGAGCTGCTGGCTCGTGTGATCCTCCAGAGCTGAGCTGTGTCCCAGGCCAGGCAGTGCCACAGAGCGTGGTCACTTCCCCAAGAGCCAGTGAGGGAAGTCACAGCTCACAGGCAGCTCCAGCAGCCCTGGGCACTCCTGATCAGCAGATGAGACTGATCCTCACTGCTACAGCTGAGCCTTCAGTTTCCAAATAGCTCGGGTTGGGTTTGTTTAAATCCAGTGATTTTGTAGACAAGCTTTTCCTCCTTTGAACTCACATGTGCCTTGACATTTGGAAAGATCCCTGCAAGGAATAATGTTACTGACAGCTCCAGGGACAGGGAGCCATGGCCAATAGGTGCACAGGCCCTGGTTGTGGTCTTCCTTTGCCTCTTACAGTGCTTCATGAACAGCAGTTTCCAAATATCATGTATGTCTTTTCACATGTATATCCAACTAGGGATCTTGGTTCATGAAGAGCTGAGGGCTTTTCACACCTGGCCTGCAGAGATTGCACCAGCCAAGGGAGAGCACAGTAGTTTAATCCTACCCACCCAAACAGATCACTTTGTGTTAATATTGAACCTCCTAGCTCGCTGCCTTTTCCCCTGCATTTTTAGGGACACTTCAATTAAAA
>VZTG01001348.1:282625-315834 GCA_013397845.1 Melanocharis versteri | reverse complement strand
GACAATTCAATTAAAAAAAAAAAAAAAAAAGCCTTATTCAAAACTACCTCATGGAAAATATCCATTAGCCAAAAGGAAAACTCTTGCAATTTCACTCACACATAGAAATAAATCTCTGCCAGCTGTTTTGAAAGCATCATTAGTCTTATCTTTCTTTATTCTCAACATGAAACATGAAATTCCGATGCCCTTCAAATGAACTTTTTTATTTTAAAGAAAATAAAAATAAAATCAAAGCTCTGCATTCACCTCATGTTCCTGACATAAAAACTTCTTTTTCCAGTTACTTTATAAGCACTTACATGTAATTTACGTTCCAAAGCAAGAGGATGGTACCATATACCTTAACAATCCACTTGAAATGTATTTAAAATAATGATTTAGGTATTGATCAGATCCTTTAATAAAAGTTCTGAAAGAAACCTTATCCATTGGTAGACAAAAAAATAAATTTAGAGCCCACACCTAGAAATGCTTGTTTTGGAGAAACCTTACTGAGGAATGTTCAAAGCTTAACTAATAAATAACCATGTGTGTGTGTGTGTATTATATATATATATTTATTTTTATATGTATGTGCGTGTGTGTGTGTTTATACATACATGCACTCAAATAAGAGGTAAAAAGATAATTCAACAGAGTAAGAACAAGAAGGATATTCAAAACAATTATGTCCCCAGCTGCCTGTAGCACTTGATTTTCCTCCTATTCTACGACCACTTGCCAGCCTGAATTCATCCTGCTGGAGGCCACAGGACGCAGGAATCGGCCTCACGTGGGGTGATGCATTAGAGCACCACGAGCACTCCCTGGGATACAGCACAACTTGGAAATGGCTCAATTACTCTAGCAAAGCAATTACTCTGTACTCTGTGACAAAAAGGAAAAGAAGTTACTTGAGCTCTTACGAGCCAACATCATAGTCCAGGGAATCTCTTGCTCCTTGATTAGCAGGGATTGAGAATAACAGCAGCAAAGCTCTCTACCTGTTTAGGCAAATACACGCCGAGGGATATTTGTAGTGAGAGCTGCCAACACTTGGATGTTCACACAATGTAATCCAAGAGAGTTAACCAGGTGCAAGCCATGTTCCTATCAGCTTACACCCAGGCTGCTGTCTCGCTTTCATGTGCAGACACACCGCTTTTAGGAGTGGCTTTTTTAGAATGGCCCAGCACTGAAGGTGTTCTGTGTCCAAGAAGACAGCTCATCTTCAGACTCTGGGCTTGCTCAGACCGATATCCTGTGCAGACCAGCACACTCAGCCCCTCCCTGGCACTTTTAAGCAAATCACTGAACTAGTTAGTTGGTTTAACAAACATCAGACCACAAAAGGATTCTGAGATGAGACAGGATTCTAATTAAATTAGAAGCCTCCACAGATAATTACTGACACTCAGAAGAAGGCTATACTTCTCTAATCCTTCAAAGACACTTCTTACGATTCAGATGAATTGGAGAACAAGACCTTAGTAGGGAATAAGCTTAGTTACAGACAAGCTTAGTAATTTAGAGGCTACATCCCGATGACGAAGGACAGGCAGGATTGTTCCCTGTATTGTTCAACTTAACCAACAGCTAAGCAGCCATGGCAAAGCTGCATCACGTGTAGGCAGCAAGTACACACATTCTTTGTGACCACTGGGCACAGACACTATCTGCCAGCACATGTTCTTAATCTATTTTTGCTGCTTTTTTACCTACACGGACTAGATGCGGATAACGCAAATGAAGAGGTGCATTCAAGCCACTGCCAGCTTTTGCATGTCTACATAAAGGTAGAGAATAAAGGAAGAGTCAGGTAAGCTTCCTCGTTTCCCCTTTTCCTTCAGTCTCGTGGACCATGCTGGTTTCCTGCTGCAAGAGCTGTGATGCTGGCAGTATTCAAATCAGGTGGCTTGAAGCTGTTTCACTTCCATGCAGAAAAATAGCAGCAATTGAAGCTTGGATATAGCCCAAAGAAGTGTTGGTGTGAAAGGCTACTCACTGAATTTTTGAGAAAGTACAGCCTTAGAAGTTGTCATATTCCTCAGCAAAGGGAATAGTGATCACAATCTAAATGTTCTTCATGGGAGTTGTTTTGAAGGCAGAGAAGGAAAAGGATGAAGATGGTGTCCCTGTGAGACCTGGGGAAGTATCACAGGCAGTGCTCCAAAGATCTATCTTTCCCTGCTGCAAACACAGCATCAGCAAAGATGGGAATGTTTATCTCTGGTAGGCACAGGTGCTAATCTGTGCCTCATGGGGACATGAGAATAAGCATTTACTCCTTTTGAAACAAAACAAAAAAATCTCAAGGGAAAGTCAACAAGAACCACCCCTCAATGCATTAACATGTAATTAGAACTCCAAAATAGCTGAACTTACAAAATCTGGTTCTGCTGCAAACGGAGGTACAGAAACATGATTAGACTTCCCACCTACATTAACACTATTTTTTTATTCCCTTTAATGGAAAAGCATGATGCTAGAGGATACTTTTCATGGAAAAAAACATTTCTGTATGTGTACTAAATGTGTTAGGTGGCCAAGTTTATACACATTTAGCATTAACTGAGATTCCCTTTACTGGAATGAACTCAACCACTTATTAATATAGATGCCCTCACTACTTGAATGTGATGCCAAGTCACAGTTCAGCAACACTCAACACACTATTTGGAAGATGTATTTTCAACTAAGAAATATTTACTTAAGCTTTAGGGCAGCTCACTAGTTCAGCCAAGAGATGCTCATCTTGTAATTCCTCCTCAACAGTTCAGGATCACCCTTAGGTTTAACCAAACCATAGCAGTCACCATTACAAATAAATCCACAGAGAGAGAAAAATCAAAGTTAATTGAGCACGGATTGTTGTTTGCTTGTTTGTTCTTAAATCCATCGATTATTCATTTGTTCAGAAGACGAGTGGAAGTTATTCTGGCAGGTGACATGGAATTTATGAGGGAACACACAGGACATGTTAGAGTGCAAGCTATGAATCCAGCTGAAACATCCTAGCTCACGATTTGCCAGGGTAAGTGTGAAACACAACCTCGATGTGCAGCACTGGATGCTCTGAGGCACTCACTTTTTTCCCTCCCTGCTCTCCTTTGGATGCGTTCTGGAGCAATTTGAACCTTAAATCAATTTACCCTTGTGTGACCTCTAACTCTTGCTGACTGAGTGACCCTAGAGAAAGGAGGGTCAGTGGAATTGTGCACTGCAGTCCACGAACACAGCTGAAAACATCAGTGCCAAAAAGACAGGGCTAGGGGAAGAAAAAGGGAAAAGAAAGGGCTCAAAAGAAAATCTCTTGCCAAACAAGAAAGACGCAAAGCATTCGCCACAGCTCTATTACTGGCTCTCCCATCAGCCACAACAATGAAATGAATGACTTGGAATAAACCTTCCTAAAAAACCCACAATTTTCTCTTTAAGCTCTGAATGAAGAAAAAAAAACTCCACACCCATGCTTCTTGTTTTCTTGTTTGTTTAAAGGCCGTATTCCCAAGGGCAGCAGATGAGCATATCTGCATATTAGGAGCCACAAATCTGTGCAGAGGCGCACTGGAGTGGAGCCTGTACAATTAAATTGCTACATATGCACAAATACACAGAGGATCACAAGGAAACTATGGCAACCACTAGCCCTCCAGGTTGTGATTCCCCCTTTGTCCCTACCTTTCTTTGCTCTTCCAGTCCTTCCCAACTTGGACAAGAAAAAGAATAAACAGAAGTATTAATGAGGTCGGGATTGGACCTGCCACAAAGGAGCTGGAAAAGCAAAGAAAGCTGCTCACAGGCTTGAGTCTGGAAACATTCTAAAAGAAAAACTTTTCAGTGGAGTTGTACAACAGTGATGAATGGGATACAGGCAGCATGAGCCGGGGGTACAAAGTCTTGCCTAGGAAACCAGGGTCAGAGCACCCAGAGTGCCACTGAATCACTTGCTGGAGCTTTGTCACCACTGACTTTTAATTTGGATGCCTTGTGGGTTTTTGGCCAGCTGAGATACTCACGGCCCGATTTTCAGAATTGCTGAGCCACCCCAGCTCCCAGTCCTTTCTTCACGGGGGAACTGCACTGGCCAAACACTTGGACACTGCTCATCAGTATTTAAAAATAGCAAGGATACTGCCCAAATATCAAACTATACCTTTTTATCTGTTCTAAATCATGCTTTGAAAGTCTTTTGGGCCCTCTGTGGGGGTTATTGATGCTTGTGAAGTCCTCTGGCATCCTCAAATGGAGAGCCTGGTAGAAGAGTAAAGCACTCCCTATTTTCATGTTGATATTTAGCTTCAGGGAGAAGGGCCTTCTCATGTAAGGTAGTGTTTATTGACATTTAGACCAGAAATGCCATGCACTGATACTAAAAAACAGTAGATTTTTTTCACTTCCTACAAGCCTGAACCATGCTTTTTGCATAGCTGTATTTCAAATGGCATTTGCACAGAAGTTTATACTGCCTCAACAGGTCTTTTCTCTTTCAACTGTCACGTTCAGCTTCCCCTCTTGACCAATATATCACAACAAGCTCAAGGCCAAACCAAAAGGAATTGTACTTCATTACTGACTGCAGAGGAAGATAACTAACCAAAGACAGCTTTTGCTCTTGTGAATCTCAGAAAACTCTGCCTTTTCTGCACAGGAGATGTCAGTTCATATTTCTGAAATCACACATTGTCAAATGTATACATACATAAACACCCATACACCTCTGTCTTTCCACTTCCTCGGAATCTAAATCATGTAAAAGAAAAACTCCAATGGATGCATTCCAATCGCTCTAACTCTTGCCTTTTCACCTCCACTTTTCAGTCACTTAAATCTGGTTTATTTCTAATCTTCCCTGTAGTCTTAGACAGCAACAGACTCAGTATGAAGATCCCTACAGAAAAGCTGATGTACACACAGGGGGAAGAAAAGCAAAACCCTCTCCCCTAAGTCCACCTAGCCAGCCTTAAGGAAATGCAGAATCCCTTTCAAACAGAGAAAGAGACTGACTCATCTTTTAGAGTAGTGTTTCCACACAGTCTGTACTCTTTTTTCCCCCCTAACTTCTTGATGTACCACATGGAAAGATGCTGGAGGCTCCCTGCTCCTCTGAGGACATTGCCACACATTTCAGTTACCACTTCTCTCATGCATTGCCAGCTGCTACTGCTCCTGCTGGTTTTTTTTCCTTGGGTTTTCTGTTTGGGTTTTTCTGGTTGGTTTAAGCAGTGTATTAAATTTTACCATTCAAATATGTTATTTAGCACAAGCCTTAAAGAAATCCTGCCTCACTCCTCAAACAAGCAATTGACATTGACAGAGAGGAACATTTCTACCACAGCTTCCTAAGTTTGAGCCAAAGAAGAATTCTGACAGAAGAATCGAAACAAAATAAATTCTTTCTAGTGATCCATTGCTTTCAAAGTTTAATCCTAATTCTGACCTGAATTTTGTCAGTAGTTAGAGACAAACTGCTCAGAAATCCTTTGCACATGAGAAGACACCTACCACAGTATTTTGAGGCAGCAAGGAGTCTGAAACGCAGTGATCTGCTTTTATTATTGTAGTTATATATCAATACCGTAATTATGAAACTTAATTTGGTTTTTCCCTGTCCTCAGTCTGACTCCATACCATCTTCTATTCCATTTCCTCTCATCTCTGTATTTCCTGCTAAATGCACGTAGCATCCACAAAATGACACCATGCCTCACAGCCCTGGGAGCAAGACTGTCGTGGAAATGAAAGAGCACTTAGAAAAACAGACTTAATTTCAAAGCCTGCTTTTGCTATCAACCTTGCTCCTTTTGTATCGCTGTACACCGTTTGTTTCAAGTGACCTGATTAAGCCCAAGAGTGCAGACGGGGAGGGCAGCTGACAGCAAACCCTGTGACACGGGGGGGACAAAGCCACGGCTGCAGCCCCACGTGCAACTCCGAGCAGGAGTTTGCAGAAAGACCCCGTGCCAGCCTTACTTTGTGCCAATGTCAGAGCATGTTGGGCTTAATTTGCACTCCCAGTTACAAAAGAAAAGAGCCAGCAGATGCTACTGAGATGCAAAAGCACATCTTCTTGTACCTGCAGCCCAGATCTTTCCCCAAAACAGAGCACCAAGGGCTTGATCTCACCCTCAGTTATTTTTTTTTCCTGTCCCTGGACTCTCAGGATGCACTGGAGGTGTTTAGTGCTTCTTGGCCACCTGGAAGGTGTGAAGTGCAGGGGGGGAGGTCAGGGACACTGGCACCCTGCTGGAGCCCTTTCCTGTGTGATTGTGCAGCTACTCACACTTCAGCAGAGGCTCCAGAACAGCAATGGAGATTTTATTAAACAGCTCCAAATCTATGGTAGCAGATGGAATGGTAAAACCTTTCAATAATTAAAAGTACATAGGACTAAAGCAGATTACACAGAACTGCACCCTGAATTCTTCCCAAGCCTTGATTCTAGCTGGTAGCACTGGGTATTTTTATTAAGGAAATGGCAGTCACTGGTGGCCTTGGAGGCACTTGTCTGAATTTATCTAAGAGAGGAAATAATTTACTGCAGCTCTGTTAAAAATCTCTCTAAACAGCAACAGCTGAACAGCTCAGCAGTCATTGGCCATTAACATCATTGCCAGGCTCCTTTGCTAGGATCAGCTGGGAATGAGAAAGCTTCTTTACCATGCTTGCAGTTCAAACATTCAAACCCTAAACAGGCACACCAGTAACTAAAAACCAGAATGCCAGATCCAGACGGGCTGAGCCAGAACAGGTCCAGGCTACATGAACACGCCTCCAAAATCTCTGGTTCAGAAAGGCATTAAATAATGGATGGGAAGCAAAAACTGAACTTGAGCAGCTGGCTCAGGGAACTGCCTTTCCCTCCTTCCATGCACAGCAGTGCAACCCTACCTAGCCCTCATCTGCTGCACAGCACTCGCCTGGGCATTTTCTAGAGGCAGTGATACTCTGTACACTGGAATTCACACAGGGAAATGTCAACTCTAGCATTCGGCTCTGTATGATTAAGCTGAAACAAGAACTGTTCCAAAAGGCAAGGACAGCTTTAATCAGGTAGAAGCCTAAGCACTGTTTCCAAAGCCATTAAAAACCTATTTCTTCCCTCCTAACTTAAGAAGTCTATTTAGGATCTACGTTGTCTTGGTTTAGGTTTAAGTCTGCAGAGGTTACAGCTAGCAAACACCGAATGCTCCGGTTGTTTCTCGAGACTGGGAGACTGCATTTCCAAATGATATACTTTTTTTTCCAGAAGGTTTGGTTTCTCAAGGTCAGTGCAATATCACAGGGCAGTTAAAAAAATAAAGAGAAAGGAAAAAAAAAGAAAGGAAAAAAAAGGAAAGGAAAAAAAAGGAAAAGCAAAAATTAAAAAAGGAAAAGAAAAAATAAAAAAAGGAAAAGATATAATAAAAAAAGGAAAAGAAAAAAGAAAAGAAGCCCCTTACCTGTGGCAGAGTGCAGACTCTCCAAGCTCCAGTACCTGGACAGGACACCTCTCATGCCACCACCACCACCACACACCACGCCGCTGCTGTCGGAATCGGAGCCCGGCGAGAGCCCGGAGCTGCCGCTGCTGCTGCAGTTCTCGGCACTGTGTGCCCCGCTGGACTCACTGGGGCACTGCTGGGTCCTCATGCAGGCAGGTGAGCGGGGGAGCCGGGGGCTCTGCGCGGCTGCGGGAGGGATGGGGCAGCGCTCGGCGGAGCTCTCCCGGGGCAGCGGTACCTGGCAGCGCCGGCCGAGCTCTGAGCTGGATGCCGAGCTCTGAGCTGGATGCCGAGCCTCCGCTGCGCTCGCCTCGATGCATCCTGACATCATAGGGGTCCGCTAAGGAGGCTCCCTCTGAGGCAGCTCCGCAGCTGATTCTTATTAAAGCCGATTTCGAGGCATCAAGAAAGCGAGGGGTGAGACAGAGATCTCGCCTCCTAATTTAGCAGAACTGTCAGATTAAAAATGAATAAATGGAAATGGTAGGATTTCATGCCTTTTGAAAATGCCCGAGTGAGAGAGACCTTGTGTTATCTGCTTCCCCTGAGAACTCAGAAAGGATTTAACATATAAACTAATCATGTTTAGAACTGGCTGTGGCTGCTGCTATTAAAAAACTATTTTTGTAAGTACTCGGAAGAAGAATTCAAAACGAAATTAAAGCCAGAAAAACACAGATTGAGATTTGGGGAGGTTGCAGCTGGGAGTTTTGAAAAATCATTTAGCATCCACTCCCAGACTGCAGAGCTGGTATGATCCCTATTTCCATGTGTAATCTTTGTAAGAGACCTCAGTCCCAACGGAAACAGCATCACAAACTACGATTTACTAGAAAGTTTTATATTCTCATTACCTAACAAGTGATTCCCTGTGTCCCCATAAGAAGGATCCCAAAAGAATACCAGTTTCCTGAGAACGCAGAAATACCTGTGCAGCTTAACAACAGCTTTGAGGCACCACAGAGATTTTATAATAAAGGACATTTCTGGGCTGCCACTCTGCTCAAAGACCTTGCAGATGGCAGATTTGTCAAACTATCACAATAATTGAGGAGTAGCCATATGGTTTGCACCCTGTGCAGCAGAAAAGAGTGTAAGAGCAGAACTAGCTTGATCCAGTGTGAGATTACCCAGGTGAAAGTTTAGCCAGGTGAGAGGCTGCAGGCAGGGGTTGGACCAAAGCAAAGGAGGAGCTCAGCTCTGCCAGCACAGCCACCCACACGTGGGCCACACAGGAAAACCCCAAACTGCCCCTGCCACACAGAGAGTGAACATGGCCCCAGACACCCAAATCCAAACCCAGGAGCCCAATCTCACACAAGAACCAAAAACGCTTATTTTACAAATTCTGTGTAAGGTAGCTCTTTGCAAAGTGAATAAGGCCACGTTATATGGCCATCACAGCTGGTTCCAATAGAGACCCCTCTGAGTTTGTCTCACTATCCATGCAGTAGCAGGGTTATTCCAGTTCAGTAAGACTTCTGGTTTATGGAGCATTTCCTAAAAGGAAAAAACGTCGCACTCCATCACTGGAGAATATCACAAAGCACCCAACAATGCTGAACCAACTTTTGAGTCCTTAAATATTTCAGCTATTCTTTAAAAGAAAGATCTCTGCAGCAGATACAAAAGTGACATTTCTAGTGATCTGTAACAAAATAATTCCTTCAATTATCTTCTGAATGTAGCTACTTAGACCAAAATATCTAATACCTCCTAACAGAGAAATGGAAATGTGTTCTCGATTTGACTGTGGTAGAACCACTCTTCTGCATGGGTCTGGTTCTTCCAGAACTGCCTGCATTCGAGTACAGCTGGAGAGAAACCCTTCTTGATCACAATTATCAGGGGAAGGTAAATTAAGCATTGACACAAAGATGAATGCATCTGTTCTGTGGAGGTGGAGAACAGAGCATTGAGAAGAAGAAAGGTCAGTGCAGCTCTTCAAACAGGAAAGGTGCTGAGGAGATGCTACAATTCAGTCCTAATTATCCTCACGTGTGTATGTAGGTGATATGTATGCACTGGAGAGGAATTTTCTAATAGAACGGAAAGAAGAAAAATACTACAGAGCCAAGTCATGGAAAGCAAAAATTGTGTCAGAGTTCAGGACTGCAACCCATCATAGAAGAGTTCCCCTGACTACAGATTTTTGTTTTTTCTTGTTGAGAAATCTACACAGAGATTTTCTTCTGTGACATTAGAGGGAGAAGTTATCCAAAGTTGATGTAGCAGTAACTGACTCCAGCTAAAGATTAAGGATCTCACTGCACAGCCTGGTCAAGGTAGTCAAGCTAGCCTTGGACAACCTGAACCTAAATATCTACTGTATTTTTTAGCATCTGTTGGGTTCCCCTGTAATCCTGTAGCTTTGAACAGTGATTACCAGAATCATTCAGGATTTCCTAGGACCTTCTTCTCTCCTTGCCCCACAGAAGGTTTTTATTGGCATGCTAAATCTTTCACCTTGGTAGCTAATACACACAATCCCACTCAACCTGCTAAGACAAATTTTCAGGAACTCAGCCACCAGCAGGCCCTGCTTTTAAGACTGGATGAAAACCTTTGAGTGAGCACATATTATCAGAGACCTCACAGAGGGCAAATGTTTGTGGCTGTGGTTAAACAGAACCAGGATTGACATAGTGGGTCTAATCTTTTTGTGATTAAGAGACAAAGTGAAAAGTATACAGTAGGCAACATGATTATTTTTTAGCCACTTAAATTCAATTATACTTCTCTAGTTAATGGGGATGGAATGGACATTTCATGCTACAGCTACCATGATACATTTCTGAGAACTTGCATAGCACTTTCTTCCGTGTCCCTTCAAGAGCTAAAATGACAAAAATAGAATAAATAACTCAGCTTGCTATTTTGCTGAACTACAGGACTGCTAAATATTTATAAGACATACTGAAGCCCTGTTATTGAGCTAATATTTTCCCTCTTGAACAGATTTCTCCAGTGGCTGTCAAACATCTTCACATTAACTGTTGCCAAGTGTGAGTTTAACAGCACATCTATAGCTGGGAAAAGAAGATGAAAGTTGTCCACATGATGTTGAGTAAACAAACAGTCCCTTTGCCTCTGAGAAATACTTTCCACTACACCAGGGAGGCCAGAGGATAACTCAGTATCACTGAGTGGTCACTGTTTTCCAGCCTATCCACAAAAGATTCAGCCCTTGAGAACTTGGCTCGCCTATTCTTGTTGCAAGATTTCCAAGGCCACCAGAATGGTCATCATCAGCACACATCAGTCACAGGGAATTCACTGCTTGGCACAACCAACCACAGCTCTGTGGTGTAACTCCAGGGCATCTCTTGTAGACATCTGATAGCAGAAAACTGAAAGATCTGAGGCTGTTTAAATCTGACAAGACGCATGAAAAGTCGCCAGAAAGATTTAGAGAATGATTTAAAATAATACAGGTATGAGATTTGTTCTAGCACAGCTACAAACCTATCTTGTAATGCCAGTTACAAGTTTCTCTTATCATGAGAATATCCTCATCATATCTCTATGAGGATATGACAAACCCTGGAGGTTCATGGTCATGTGTGTGTCCCTGTCCCTGTCCCAAAGTTTCAGATTCTCTGAGAGGCAGCATGAAGGAAACATCTGGGAAAGGGTAACAAACTGGCAGAAGAGTAGAAAAGTCTCTGCCTGAGAGGCACGGATAGCAGTGAGAGCAGGGACATCAAGAAACTCCAGTTCTCAGACAGTTACCTGTGTCTGCCTGTCACTGTGTCACCTTGGGATTGCCTCCTGCTGGAAAGTCCCTATGGAAAAGCTCAGAAATGGCAGCATCTTCCCTGAATGTTCCTTCTGCTCTAGGCCTGTTGGCTGGTAACTCTCACATCCAGAACTGCCCATCTCCTGGCTTCAGCCTTGTCGCAGCTACGTTCTCACAGCTGCAGCCACTCTCCAAACAGCTCCCCAGCAACATCCCCAAATTCAGGCAGTCTTCATTTTACAAATAAGCAAATATCAGACTCAGGAGAGATGGGGAAGGAGAAGGTAGGTCTCATAGCCTAAAAGACAAACATGCTGGTCCACTGCTTTAACCCAGAGCCTTGTTATCCTGCTACTGCTCACTCCAGTATGTCTTAGGCCCTTCCCTCCCACCCCTTTCCTGGTGCAATACTTGTGTCAAAATGCCTTCAGAGGCTTATAAAAAGCAGAAAAGCATTCCCATATCTACTTAAGGAAGTGGCTTGCTTCCTAAACTGGCAGTAAGAACGCACTGAACGGTTCAAATGAAGACATGGCAGTACCCAGACACCTGGAAAAGGAAGAGACTGAGGGGGGACCTCATTGCAGTCTGACTTTCACACCAGGGGAAGCAGAGGGACAGACAATGAGCTCTTCTCTCTGGCAATCAGTGACAGGAGCCGAGGGAATGGCCTGGAGTTGTGTCAGGGGAGGTTTAGGCTGGATATTAGGAAAAGTTTTTCCACTCAGAGGGTGGCTGGGCACTGAACAGGCTCCCCAGGGCAGTGGTCACAGCACCGAGACAGCCAGAGTTCAAGAAGCATTGGGACGAGGCTCTCAGACACATGGTGTGGCTCCTGGGGAGGGCCACGAGCTGGACTCGATGATCCTTGTGGGTCCCTTCCAAACCAGACTATTCCGTGAACTAAAGGAGAAAGACACTTGATATTCACCAACACTACCTGCGGAAGCGCGTGGTGCAGCCAAGAAAGCTGTTCCAAGCTATTTAATTGTTCCCGACGCTTGACCGGGGCGGTGAACTTTGCTGCCCTCGGGGTGCCTGTGTGTGCACGGCTATGATGGAGGGGGTTCACCCCCACCCTGCCCCGGTGGGGGCTCCGTCCGGAGCTCCTTCCCTCTGCCCGTCCCGGCGCACCGGGGCCAGCGCAGCCCAGCTCAGCCCGGCCGAGCCCAGCGCAGCGCAGCGCAGCCGAGCCCAGCCCAGCCGCATTTCGCAGCGGTCGGAGCCACCTGCCGGTGCCGCACGGCTCAGCAAGGGCTGCCAGGGCCGAGGGACAGCCGGGCAGAGGCTGTCCCCACGGCGGGGCCAGCGGGGGACAGCCCGCAGCCCGCCCCGGTCCTGCCAGCAGGGCACGGAGGCAGGCGCTGGCTGCAGAGAGGAGGGTGATGAGCACTGCGGATGCGGCGTTAAAGCGAAACTCTTCTCCCTGCGCCCATGAGATGTTCCAGCAGGGAACATGCAGCCTGACCAGGATAGTGGGGCTGGCCCCAGCTCTTGTCCCCAGGCCCGGGGTAGGTGTATGGCAGAGTCTGAGAGCTGTGCACAGCACCTTTTGGGCTGGGACCATCACAGCCATCATTTCACGCTTGAAGAACTAGAGAGGCCCCCATACTCCATTCCTCACGGTCTCTGCAGCTTTCCCTGCACAAAAAGACCGGGTGCAGATTTTGGGAGTGGGAAATTTATCCATATTTTCGACATGGAAGTATCTAGTTGCACTGGATATTGCATAGTACTTTCCCATCCAGTGTCTTTTATGACTAAAGCATAGACTGGGATCATTAATACAAGCAGTTGCAGCTTTGGCGTTAGAAATCTTAAAATTAGATTAAACGAATTGACCGTTTATTTTATATTTATTTTACATGCCCTACAGCTCTGTCAAGAACAACAGGTATCACAGCAAAGCTGTGCAAGAATCAAAGAAGGCATTCTGCTGCACTACTGCTGCCCCAAGGACATAACCAATCCTAAAACTGATCCATCAGCTTCAGAGTATTACTTCAGTAACTTGCAGTTTTCTTCTCATCCACGTCCTACCACAGGCAGGACACGTGCACACATCCATCTCCCCCGAAATGCTTCAAATGAAGCCCACAAGCAACAGCTAATAGGGATGGCTGTGGTAGAAGAACCTCTGCTTCCTCTCTCCATCAGTTTCCTTTCCCAGGAGCACGATTTTGGTCATGGAAAAAGGATTCTGCTCCATTTCATTTGTTTTGCTACATTTACTCAGAAGTTCTTGAGGTCCATGCTTAGGTCATGGAATGAAATTCACCTGTACCTATCTCAGGAGCATTGTGTGAATCACAGATGATTCAGCTTGCAGGCCCCATTTCTAGACAGCATAAAAACACCTACAGCACTGCCAGCTGGTCAGTCTGCATACATTTACCTCCCCTATTCACCCTCAGAAATTCATACATATTTTTTAACTCCCTCATGTCCCGGTCGGGAACTACCATGAAATTTGTCTCAGCTGTGACTCAGAATGTACTTCCATGACAGCAGTGCTCAGGGATTTCAGCTAATGTCAGAGATGCACAGACAACTTGACAATGATGGGTTTCCACCTGGGATTTCCAAGGAGTAAAGCTGCAGCTTTTTTAATTCAGCCAGGGAGCTGGTCCTAAGCACAGGGGCAGCACCAGATGTTTGTGACAGCAAGTGATCAAAGCCCTCAGTGCTCAGAGAGCAAAGGCAGGGCTCTCAACATCACGATAATAAATAGTTTGTTTTTCTTATTTCCAGATCGAGCCTCATGACTCTGTGCATGAGCTGCACAAAGCGTCAGAAAGCAAACCAGTTTTGCTTGACAAAATACTATGGCCATTCAACTCTGATGTAATTAGTACAATGTTATTGTCCCTTAATTAGGTAACTCCAGCAGGGTTTAATCGATGGTGCAGAGACCTTCTGAGGCAGAAATGGCAGCTTGGCACCCAACTGTGGCTGGCTTTTTCTGGCTAGGTTCCTAACCGCCAAACAACTCCTCTGCATTCTGTTTTTCTTACTCCACCCCAGAGTGCCGTGATAGAGATATCTGCAGTGTTTGGGCAGGCACTGTCAGATGGAGAATTTAAAAACCTGGCAAAGATGCATCTCACAGTTTAATAATCTGTGCAGCTTACGCTTTAATTCTGAGAAAGTGTCAGTCATTGGAAATGAAGCAGACATGATATTTCATGTGCATTCCTCACAAAAACGCAGCATACTTGTTCTTTAAGGGGATTTAAAGTACAGGAAACTTCTGTCTCTAGAGGCTCATTTAGTTGCTTTAGTGCCTAATTAGCAACCTGAGAGGAACCTCACCATACCCACTGTAGTGCTCTCCAGCAAACACAAGGCAGAGTCTATTTCATCTGCAGAAATCTAATTCAAGTGTGATACAGGTGACATCATCGTAGGTGACACAGAGTTCTCACGAGACAACACAATGTTTCTACAACGAGCACACCATCATTGCCATGAGTGATCTCTTCCTCACTAAAAACTGACCGTGCCTTTAAACAGCGCCCTGTTTATCCACTCAGGGAGAAAAAAAACCCCGAGTATGAAAAGCACATGAAAGATTCAACTCTAAAGCAGATTTCTGCTCAGACACAGACGCAGCAATCATCATAAACAGGTTAGAATGGTTATCACACAGTTTCCACACTCAATAAACCAGAGCTTAACTCTCCCATCACGCCCACCCAGCCAGGACAGTGTACACACCGGGAGCGGAGATGCGCCGTTTCCAGCCCACGCAGTCCAGGCCTGTCGGAGTGCTCTGGGAAAACGGATGCAGTTTCAGTGGCAGGATGTCAAAGGCAGCAGGAGATGTGATGGATGGACTTATTCCAGCCTGCAACAGAACAGGGAAAATGAAGGCAACAAACATTAAGTTTAGATGTCCCATAGGACAAAATACAGAGCACCTCTTCCCACCTCTGATACCTGCCCGTGTAAGTAAGCAGTGCATTAGTAGACACACATGGAGGATTATGGCTAGAAATGTTAGAAAACAGTAAAAAGGCAAGGAAAACTGCAAGTTAATAAGAACAGAAGTAGATAAGAAGATGCTGGATTCATACTTCACATACAACCACACACACCTCCATTCACAAAAAATTTCACTCCTTCCTATGAAGTGTTTCTAGTGTGTGGAGGAAGAATATCACTACAAGTCATCCCCTCAGCTACACAATTATTCCTACAGCTTTGTCACTAATAGCTCTTCTTCTGGTATTTAACATGAAAATGAAGCTTTTCCCTTCAGAGATTTATTGGTACCAGTCCCCAGCCATATAGGATGTGGATAACAACATAATTCTCTTCAGCTAAAGGTACAAGTAAGAATTCTCACACTCTCCTCTACCTGGCTGATTGATTTTACAAAACTTACAGAACTTAATGAAACTTTGAAAACTCTATACCACTGCCAGATCTCACTGAATTAATAACTTTTGCTGGTTTAAAGGGGAAAACATACAGATACATACAAATTACCACACAGATACATACACATAGCTCACGGCCTCTAATACAGGATGTAGTAATTAATGCATACTGCAGGTATGCTTTTATCCCTTTTCCCTTTTCTCTCTTTTCTCTCCTGTGGATGCCACACACAGAAAACATCAGTGACTGCAAGTGACTGGGAGATCAGCTGGTCAGTAAGCACTGGTCCCATGGGCACAGCCAATTTTTCATCTCTATCACTACTGCCCCTTCCTTTTGCCACGGTGACATTCAGTTACAGCATATCCATCCTTCACTGGGCCACGAACTTGGTATATTGAGGTCCAGGATTCTCTCCAGGATCTTCCCCTCTCCCTAGCTGCCCACAGCATGTGCCATCAGCACAAGGTCTGCTGGCCAGCCTTGATGCTGAAGCCTGTCCTGCAGATGGCCATTAGCCAAACCTTCCTTCCAAAACTAAGCAGCACACAGTGCTCACGCAGCTGAGAACACTGCTGCTCTGTGCCTCGTTTGGTTTTTTATTCCTGGACTTAACTTTCCTAAAACAAAGAGAACACAGCCAATACTATGGCACAAATCGCCATCTCTTGAGGGAGAGCATGAACCCTGTCCAAATTAACCTGAGCAGTGCCTGTTTTTCTAGAAAAGTTGCAGCAGAGACCCAGTGGGAGCACACACTCTTCTGGTGACAGCGAAACTCAAGCAAGACAACTTAATGGGCCACAGGTCTGAAATTGTCAAGGGTAAAGCCTAGGTTATTTACATGAAAGGTGATAGAAAGCATTATTGCTCTGTTTAAGACTAGAAAGCAGAACCCTGGCCTTAGGCTGTTACAATAAAAACTGCAGGCTTCATTCTTATTAATTCCTGGGACATCAGAGCAAATTTTGGGTACAGGCATCATTTGATTCCTATGGCATGGAAGCCAGGCCTGTGCAACCCTAACTCAGGAGAAGAAGCATTTTCAGTGGTGTTAGTAATACATGGGCAGGGTTTGCACAACCTACAAGGGAGAGGATGGGAAATGAGGGACCAGACCATGGTAAAGATCCTCCCTCCTGTGTTTTCTGCTAGAGGTACCAGGGGTTATTTCTATGCTCTTATGCACAGCAGTTCAGTCCCTGGTAGAGGCTGGATCTCTGTTATATATCCATGCCTTGTCAGGTGCACGCCAGGGGGAGACTTCTCTCATTAAATCCCCTCCTCAAAGTGTGTTCATTACCCTCTTAAAGTCTATCTGAGGTGCCCACAGTGCTCATAACCACGGTATTACACAAAAACCCCCTTCATTTTCTCTTATTTTGGATAAGGTAAAATCAGATTTCCAGAAGTTGTATTCAGGGCAATGAGCTAAAGATCTGTTTTTCATTGTTTCTCATTTCTCTTTCAAAATAGAAGAGCGTTTTCCACAGGATACCCCCTCTGGGCATAGCCCCCTGATGGGCCTTTTAGGAATCTCTCTAATTTGGCAGTGCACAAACTGTGCTCAGACAAATGCACATAGAAGCCATGTCTGTGCTCCTATTGCTGTGCACTCAAGAGGCATCAAGATTAAGAGCCAGGGTTTAAGTTTTTGTCAAAACAGGGAAGCACAGGATGGCAACGGACATGCAGTTCAGAGCAAAAATAATTCCCAGAACAGAGCCCACTGCCATTACAGCATTCCACGTATCAGTGGTTTGGGGCATTGTCTCTACTCCAGTTAGGAAACTTATCCTGCATTAAAAACAAGCAAGAGGACCCCAGGCTACAGCCTGAAACCCATCACCACACAAAGGACAAAGCCTATGGCCAAGCAAAAGAATATGGATGCATCCACAGCTCTGTTTCTCTTCTTCCCCTTGGGCTGGGCAGCATGGGGGGTGTTGGGTTAAGACTTTAAGGCCCAAGATCAGAAGCTGCTCAGCTCGTTACAGTCAGCATCTCATTACAAGGGACAGCTGGGTCAGGCTTTGAGTTTGACTGGGAATTTACACAGGCTGTTCCCATTTAAGGAAGAAGAAGCAGCTTACTGAACCTAAGCAAAAAAAAAAAAAAAACAACCCCACACATATAGAATTGTCTGGAACTGTCATTTTAGATGGTTATGGTTTTTTTTTTAGTTTATAGCTAATTTCTTGATTGTTTGTCCATTTTTCCCTGTCCCAACTGCCAGCCCTCAGAGTAGCCTTATATTTCCATTATGCTCCCCTGTGTACATTGATCTGAATGATAGAGTGGTATCAGAAATCAGCCCTTGAAAAATCAAGAATTCCTCTATGCTCTGCCCTATTAAGTTGTTTCCCCAATATTGCAGCATTACATCACCTTGTGGGCTGACCTGATCTTGACTTAACACAATATGACTTGTCACAGCAGAAGCCCCACATCCCAAGGCAGCCGTGTCAGAAAACATCAGACTTGTAATTTCAGCTCTCCAAAGCCCCATACAGTCGCCTTGTTGCAGTCACAAAACCACAACAGACAATGGACATCTTACAGAGCTTCTTTTGTGATAATTTGTTTCTTCTTATTAAAAGGGATTCAGCATCCTTCTAAAACTGCCCTCAAACACTGCAGCTTGTGACAGCAATCCCAAGACACTTGGGAGTATGAATAAACCAGCACTATTACATGACTAGAGCATTCAAAAGACAGAATAAAATGATACAAAAAAGAAACTCTGTGATTACTATTATAAATAAAAAGCACAGGCCAAGAAATTCAGTTACATGGGCATGAAAAAGAGCCTTTGAATCCCTGCAGTCCTCTCAATAAACCAGCATTTTGCTTTCTTGGCCTGCCCACAAAGATTACAGCATCAATAACCTATGTAACGCAAATGGACAGAAAGAATAAACTCCAAACCTACCCAGATACTTCTACCCAGGGAAGAATGAACCAGAAAACTGACTGAGACTCAAGAGCCCCCGGGCAGGTGATGTTCAGAGAGGTCTCCATGGGCACAGGGGCAGCTGCAAATCATCATGGAGCTGATTGCAATTTAGAGGTGAGTTTGCACCAGAAAATCAGGGTGGAAATGCTTAAAGGAGAAGCAGTTTCCTGGCAGCCTCCAAATGTGCAGTCAATCAGCGAAGCAGACAGCGTTCAAGCTGTGTAATCTGATGGCTCCAGGGGAGGCTGTTGAGGGAACTGGTCACTCCTTTTAGGAGCTTTAATGGTCTCAGTGCTGGCCCACATGCCCTGCAGCATGGGCTAGATTTCCATCTCTACCCGTGCTTGTCGAGGAGTTGTGAGAAATATTTTTAGTACGTTTCACTGATTTCTGTTAATCCCTGACCCTGTGTAAACCAGGCACTCACTTTCACTAGCCTGCTTCATCCCTGTGCAGCACTAAGCACTCAGAACTTCAAACAAGGTAGTAAAGTAACTCAAATCATTTCTTTTTAATTATTTTTTTATCCTTACACATGACTCAGGAGCGTTACTCATTGTCTCCATCACATAGGCAATAGGGAGCTGAGCCAGGGAAGCATCCTCTCTGAACTGAGAGTAGGAAACCCATCACAGAGTCATATCCAGCACCCATCCACGCAGCAACTGGCAACACTCTGTTTTGAAGAGCCTGACACATACAAATAGTACAGATATTTAGTCTCTTCCCTTGAGAAGAGGAGAACAGGGGGCAGTTTTTCAGAAAGCCTGTTTCTGGGGTTGGCTTGGCTTGCTGTCCCGGGTGTCTGTCAGTTTGATGGGAGCTCTCCCAGGTGGACAGGCTTTCTCCAGCAAGCCATAGTGGGCAGGCCAATGTTTCCCGTTCACCACTCACAGAATTATCTGTGCACATAAGCTCAAGCACATTCTGAAGCGGTGATAGGACTACTGAGGCCTCAGCTCCCCTCCAAAATTGTCATTTTAATGTAAGAACAATGAGAAACAGGCAACCAGGGCAACAGAGAGAAAGGGAAACAAATACAGATAATAGACCAAAACAGAAACCCCTGAGGAAAGATTTTATTTGAGTATCTGCTATGTGATTTCAAGCTTGGTCAGAAACTTTCTCAATATTATCGTGAGAGGCCTCATAGAGCATCCCTTGATCTCATGTCCTTTTTCCCCAGAAGTTCTTTTGTATGTATTAAGGCTAATTTTGGCTCTTGGATGCAGATTTGTGACTCTCCCTGAAGGGAACAGACCTTAGCTCTGGATCCAAAAGTAACAGATGCCATCAGTGTGAGTCACAACAGCCACAAAGTTTTTCACAAGTAATCATAATGCTGAACTAAAAGTCTCCCTCAGTGGGGAGGAGAATATTAATAGCTAAAAATCCAATGGCAATGTTCTCCTGAGCATTTCACAGCAGGAATTTGCTTCAGTAGGAATTGTGGAGTTGGCCTGAGATACAAGGGAAGTCTAATATAGAAGCCTGTTATTAAAGTGATACGGTAACATCACGGGGCACAGAATGAGATCTCATCAGTTTAATTTATATTGATTTAAGGAAACCTTGATTTGCTGCTTGCCCTCCCTATCACTCAGCTCACAAAGCAACCTGATGCCCTTGCATTCTATTTCCAACATCGCACAGGGCATGAACTGTTCATTTACAGAGGCCAAGAAACCCCCCACCTTCAGGCATCATCACTTAGGGACCAGTTTAGTGTTTCGTCAGTCTCCACAGAGTACCAGGCCCACAGAAATGCTGACAGAAGTGGTACCAGACAAAGTGTAAGGACAGGAATATGATGACAGCAGAGAGAAGCAGCCGGAGCAGAGAGGAAGACAGTGCCAGGGAACGAGGAGGTCGGTGTACAGCTTCTTACTTTTGAGGGGTCCTGTGGGAGATGTTGCAATTGAACCCCTCCCTCCGGCTGTGTCTCCTTCTCTAGCTTCCTTTTTCGATTCCTCTCCATCCAAACATCATCAAAGCTGAAGCACTTGTAGAGGTGTTTAGGTCTCTTCCTCCTCCTCCTCTCTGGGATCTCCTTGGCTTTTTCATCTGGAGCAAGGAAGGAGAGCCTCCGGGCTTTGCTCTCCAGGGTGGAGACGGGTGGGGATGGTGGAATTCGGGGAGGCCTCCTTTTGCGATGGGGAGCCCATTTCTTATTGGGCCTCTTTTCAGGTGCCGTTTGACGGGGCTGCTTAGACTCCTGTTTTACAAACTGCAGGTGGAAACACAGGGTTTGTTGGATGGAAATTTCGTTTGCTTCAAGTCAGTCTGAACAGAAGATGGCAAAGCTCAGTTATTCAGCCACAGAACTACTGAGAATAAAATGTTTAGGAGCACTGCACCCTGAAGCAACAGCTCTGCTGTCCTTTGAGGGTGCAATACACACTCCCTGTGCACAGGACAGTGCCCTGTTCACCCTCACTCTAGATGGCACATTGCACTGACATTATCACCAGGATTTAGGTCACTTTGTCTGTATAATATTATTTACGAAGACAGAAGATGTCTCTGAAAATAGAAAAATGACCTCTTGTCTGTTTCTGGTTTTCCAACTGTACTTCACCTATAAAATGTGAAAAGGCTTTGTAGATGCCTGCAGGTCTGATATATTAAGCCCTGTGCTTCCTGATGTGCTCTTTACACTTTCCATTTTATTTGCTTGATGCTGGGCCAAGAGTAAGGAATTGCACAGCTTTGCCCTTCACTCTCATTTGAGTGGTTGCACAAAATTACAGCTTTTATACTAGAACAACTTGAAATCAAGTGTGCCCTGAGGCAACCAGCTACTGCTCCAGGTAGCATCAGTGTTAGAATCAATAATATTTAAGGTAGGAGATAACAACACTGGGGCATGAGTGAACTCAGGAGCCTCATGACAAAAAAAGTGCTGTGTCCTGATGATAGCATCTGTCCAGTTTCTCACAGATCATTTGGAGAACTCAAATAAAACATCCCTCAAACCATTGCAGGCACTTCCTATTTATTTTCAACTAACCAACAATTCCAGATCAATTCTTCTTTGCCCCTGGTAAGAGATGCCACAGTCTAGAAAGAATAGATTCTGTGAGAAAGGTGTTTTGTGCTAACCCCACCTTACTGGAGAGGAGCAAGGAGAAGAACGTGTGAATTCCAAACATGAGACATTTTAGGGCAGTTCGCTCTTGCCTGCTGAGTAACACAATTATGCAGGTAAAATCGTGCCATGAACAGATTAATTAAACATGTAGTGAAGGGCCTGGCAGATGGGCAAACTGGAAATGGTTCCGTCTTGCTGTTTTCAGCATGAAATCTTTGTCCTGGGTGGAACCTGGAGAATGTTAACCATTAGCAGGTAATGAGAGAGGGGCTGCTCTGTGCTCCACCAGGCTCAGGTGAGTGAGGTACCTGAGCAGTAGCCAGAGGTGTCCAGGGCAAGCTGATCCAGTGCAGTTTGGCACAGCACTAACACAGATAATGCTGACACAACTGGAAAAATGCCTGGCTGGAGCTGGGGAGTTTATTCAAATCCCCATCCTGGAGGGCACAATGGGAAGTGAGCTCAAGAGCTTCACAATTATGGATTTGTTTTGCACTAATGTCTTTACTGACGTGGAGCAGAAAAGGACTTTTCTCCAGTTCACCAATAAACTGAATTTTATGACCTCTTTAGGAAGCAACATACATAAGGCAGACCATCCTTAGTGTATAGATGATAATTATTTTGGAAAGACTTAACACTTTGCCCAATGTCCGTTATATTTTCAGAGATTCCTCTGAAATATTTTGAAAATACAGCTTCACTTAAAAAATCCAGGGTGCAATTCTACTTCATTTCACAATGTCATGAAAATGGAAATAAATAAAGCCCTATCTATTTTAGTAGATTAGATGTTGTGTTTTGAAAGCTGCGATATTTACTTTAATTTCTAGGCTCCAGCTGCATTTGTCCAATTTCAGATATATTCTGCAGCCTCCAGAAGAATCAGGAAAATTAAGCTGTTTTTATACATCTTAGATGCCGTTTAAATTTTTTATGGTTTTCTTTGAATAATTTAATCTAGCAATCAATTTAAGTAATTATTTATTTGCTCCTAATGCTTACATTGTAGCATGCGGGCTTGCCTTTTCAAGGCTTTACACATGCCTCATCTCTACATTCTTTTCTAGATGTTCTTTTGAGCTGTGATTTACAGGTCAATGATTTTATTAATCCTCTGAGAGGCTTCATCTGTTGACAGTGTGTATAGCCCAAGTCTCTCGCTTTTTCCTAGGCTGCAGTCTCTTGTTTGGAATGTGATATCCAGTGTTAAGTTTGTAGGTTAAGCTGGTGCCCATGAAAACAAAAGATTTTCAAGTAAAGCTAAGCACAGAAGGGAATAAAGCTAATTCTCTTCCCCTTTTCCCGCCAGGAATTCCGATTCTACAGCCCTCACTTCCCAAACTGCCACCCAGACAGTTCTTTGGATTCCAGACAGCATTAGATAAAAACCCCAAGCCAGTCAACCAAAACACTTTCATTTGGGAATATGTGAGGAGAGTTTGAGAGAGCTGGGTTTATTCAAGCTGATAAGAGGGCACTAAAGGCAATATAAGAGCAGCCACCAACAATTTTGTATTTACATGGATGATGGATCCAAGCTCTTCTCAGTAGTGCCAGACAACGCCACGAGACAGTGGCCAGAAACTGCAGCTTGGAAAATTCTTGTTGGGCAATAGGAAAAAAATTTTCTGAAGGAGTGTTTTTCCCAGAGAGGCAGTGAAACCTTCAGCAATGGAGGTTTTCAAGACTTGACTAGATAAAGCCATGGTTCTGCCTGTCTTTCTTTGTTTCTATACAAAAAATAGGGAGTTTCTAGAAAAAAAATACAGAGAAAGGGTAGGTTAAGACCATCTTGGAGTGTATCTTTAAAGTTTAATATAAGCTGAAATGGGAGAGACAAAAGGCAACAGCAGCAAAAGCTGTGTGAGGCTCATTTGAGTTGAACACAAGCAGCCCTCAGCAGTTGTGAATTGATCAAGCAGTTCCAGATTAATGAACTCTCTGAAAATTGTCTGCTTGGGGCATGCAGAAGTTCATACACTCTCCCAAGTGCCACTTTGGACAATCTGCTCAACAAAATTATTCTCCTATTTCTTAATGTCAAAACTCATCAGCAATAATACTGAAAAAGTAGCATGGTCAAGACATGTTTGGGATCTCAGTTACAGCTCGGTCTCAGTCACTCTGGGGGGTTGTGCTCAGCCACTGAAAGAGATTGCTAAGCTCCCAGCCACTTACAACTTGGGAAATCATCTCTGGGATTAAAAGCCTACTGACTGACGGAAGAAGTCTCTGCTTTTAGATGTCTCAGCCAATCATGAAATCCCTACTGGAGATCCAATCTCTTCCATGAGATCCAGCCTATGCCAAGGATTTAATAAATTACCTGGATTAGAACAACACAATACTTCATGAAAAGGGGACCCTAGGTCTGTAGGTTGGGGGTTTTTTTCTGTCTGTTGTAGAAAAGGCAGAAAAGGACTTCTAGTAGCAACCAAAAGTTACTTATGGTGACTGCAAAAGACACATGGTACTTCAAGAGACAGCTACTCATTGTCTAGAGAAAGTGATTTTACTCCTTAAAAAGTGACTGTTAGCCATAGGAATTGATTTCTTTGTTGCCTTTCACAATGAGAAACTCATTTACTATACACCAGTTACAAGGCTCAATTCTGCCTTAAGAGGGGTAAAACCCAGCTTAAAACTGGAGATGAACGCAGGGTGATGTCTGTATAATCTTTAATGGTGCTGTGATTGCTCCATTCCTTTGGGTTTTTGTAGCAAAAGCTCCCTTTAAGAGTGCATCAATTCATGTAGCTTTGAACAGAAACAGAAAGAATGAGTAGTGCCACGTGTCTTAGACAAAGAGGAATAGTGATGCACTCTTCTAACCAATGAGCCATTGAGCCGTTTGAGAGTTTCACTGGAATCTGAACCACAGTAAAACAAAAGACTGCAAACCAAACCAAACCAAACCATTCCCTGATAACAACTCACCTCGTCTCGGAGCATGTCGCTGATGGAAGAAGCTGTATTTAAGCTGATCTGGGATTGACTGCTTATGCCACTGTCATCCTTCTGGAAGTCGTCCAACGAGTGTAAGAGACTTCCTCTGGGTTTCAGGGTCTTTGGTCTCTCAGGAGCCTCCAGATTGCTTTCCACTCCAGAGCTGTTCCCAAGAGAGATCATGGAAGTGGCACATACTCGCCCAGGATAACGGAAGTTCTTGTGTTGAGAAGCAGATCGTGGACTCTGGGGTTTGGGACTCATGGGCCTACAAGGCATGTCTTTACCATCAGAGTTGGAGAGCTGGGGGCAGGATGGACTTGACTGACTAAATGCCAGCTGCAACTCAGTGGGGCTAAATGGAGATTTCATCCAGTATTCCTCTAGAGAAGTATTTAAACTGTTGCTCAGAACCTCCTGCTGTTCATCACAGTCTGAACTCCGTGAGTATCTGATACCCAAGTCGTGGGACTGTATTCGTCTTCTCCACATACGTGCAGGTGAAGAGACATCAACAGGCTCCACAGAGCTGTCAAAATAGTTGGAGTCTGTTGAGGAGCCATTATTTGTTTCTGTTTTAAAAAAAGTGTGTCCATTGGAACTATGCTGTTGCTCTACTGGCGTTAACACATGGCCACTGATTGCATTAAGACTCTCCTGTGTGGATGACACACTTACTAAGACAGGCCTTTTTAGTCCATCTGCCTCCTTGCTTTTTAAGAAAGCTTTCCAGGTGCTCTGGCGAAGTTTGGCTTTCTCCTTTTCATTTTTCACCGATGCTTTTGAGCTTTGCTCAGTGTTTTCCTTTTCTGGACATTTGGACTCAAATAAGCTTGAAAGGGATTTGTGTGCCAAGGCCAACCTCGTCCTGAACTTCTTACCTTCAGGGGTTTTGTTTCTTTTGTGTTCATTTTCAGGGAATGATTTTCTAATTCCTGAATGCTCCACAGGTTCACTGTCATTGTTTTCAGAGGAACCTGAAACTTGTCGATCTGCATCTTCCATCAGTATCCGACCAGACCCAGAGGCCTTCCTCAGGCTCAATCTGTTGAATAATCCTGCAGGTCTCTCATAAAATAAATCATCATCATCAGAGTACTCAGAGGTGTAACTTTCCTTCCTGTGGAAGACTAAACCAGATGAACAACTTTTGAAAGACAGTAAACTTGCAGTGTCTTCGTCATCTTTCCCGACATCCAGTTCTTCTAGCTTCGCCTTGCTGCCAAAGATACTGCTGCTTCCCTGATTTTCCAATGAGGCAGGCTTAGTTTTCCTGAAAGATGTCATTTTTGAGAATACTAAAAACCTGGAAGCTTTCCCACTATTCTCATTCTTTGTTGGCTTTGTTACAGCTTTATGAAGACTGCTGTTGCTTCCCAGGATGTGGGATGAGTTCTCATCCAGTTCCTCGCTGTTGGTGCTGCAGGTGCTGACATTATCCAGGCCCAGCATGAAAGTGCTCTGGGTCTCCCTGTTCAGAGACTCATCAAAGACATCCGACACATCCAGACTGAGTGCACTGTCTTTGCTGGGGCTAGAGGTGTCTTCTGCAGGGGAGCCCTCCTTTCCTTCCCTAGGAGAGGGTTCTTCACCAATACCTGTCTCTTCCTTCGAGCCATTGCAGCTTTCCTTTCCTTGCCTGCCTTCTGCTTGTTCAGAGACAGTGCTGGGCCCCTGAAGGCTGGCACCAGCATCGTCTCCCTGACACACATTGCTTCCACTGCTGCTGGTTTCCAGTGTCACTGCACTGGCCAGATTTAAACCTTCCTCTGTGCTTTGATGGGCTTTGAATTCCTCTTCCTTAGACACCTGGTCGTCGCTTGTTCCAGGGTTTCTAAAGCCTGACTTTCCTAACTCTTCCGTCTTTAATTCAAAGCCGCTCTTTGTTCTGCAGGGCTCTTCCTCAGAGACCATCACACCACTTCTACCCTGTGGTTTTACAGGGCTGGGCCCTTCAAGTTCAGCACCAGCATCGTCTCCCTGACACACATTGCTTCCACTGCTGCTGGTTTCCAGTGTCACTGCACTGGTAACCAGTGTCCCTGTTCTGCAGGGCTCTTCCTCAGAGACCTTCCCACCGCTTCCACTGGGAGATTCTACGAGTGATTTTTCACATGGATCTGCCTGACTTTCTGCAGAATCACTGCCCTTCGCACCGCTTCCACTGGGTGATTTTACGAGTGATTTTTCACATGGATCTGCCTGACTTTCTGCAATGAGTGTATCACTGCCCAGTGGTACAGCAACATTCCTGAATTCCGCTTTTGTACTTGCTACTGTGGAATTACTACAGGTGAACCCTAAGGATGAAACTGCTTCTGCTTTCTCTCTTTTCTCTTCTGAAATTTCTGTTTTTACTTCAGCTGTATCCCTACCAGAGAGTACCTCTGCACTGCTGGGAATGGGGTGGGTGGCCAGAATTAGTTCTTCACAGTCACAGCTTTCACTCAGAACTCTCTCTGGCTCATCATGAGCTTTACTGACAGTATGAGGAGACATCAAATCCTTGCTCTCTGCATGTCTCAATGTTTCAGCTACCACTTCAGTAGGAAGGTTATCATTCAGTGTTTTGGACTGTAATCCTTTCTCCTCTACAGAGACTATAATTACAGCAGGCTTTAATTCCGGAATAGTCATTGCATCCCTTCCCTGCCTTATATAATCTGATCCGGGAGTCCTTTCAACAGCAAAGACACTCTCTTCATCCTCTCCTTTATGGGTAGGATGTCCATTTGTTCCTAGCTCTGAGTGGCTCCTTAAGGCACCAGTTTTGCAATGTGTATTTTGCTGCATTGACTCTTCGTGCTCTGCCCCACTGTCACTGCCATCCGGTTGCATTGCAGTTTCCAGGACTTTCCAACCAAAGCCAAGACCAGAAGAATCATCTGCCCATCTTTCTCCTGCCACAATCTCCCTATCTGACAGTTCAGATTCAAGGCCATTCTCCTTCAAACGTTTGTGCTGTATTCCACTGTTGGAAACACAGTTTACAGAACAATCATAGTCTCTGCTTTCTACAACAGCAGGAACACCCACATAAGAAGCTGCAGAGTTCTCAGTGTCACCAATGTCCGAGTCAACATCAACATCACGTGGGAATCTGCTTGCTTCCAGATCTCTTTCAGCTTCGTCCTCACTGTTTCTCATAAGTTCCTCAGCGTTTATGATCTCTGCATCACAGTCCAGGGCAGAGGATGTCTCCTCTTGGTCTGGATCACACTCACAAGGGTCACTCTGTGTTAAGCTGTCAGCACAGGTACCAGCTGCCTCTGGGCTAAGGCCACACGTCTCTGATTCAGAGTGCAAATAATAATCAATGCACTGGGGAGAGGCTGCTTGTTGAGAAAGCTGACACTCCTTCGAGTATGTGTCAGTATCAAGAAGGGATCTTTTCACGCCAAATTGGCCTTCTATTTCTAAAGCCTTTTCAGGGCTTACAGGTACCCTTCCTAAGTTTTTCCAGGTGTATTCAAAATCCAGCCCTTGAAGATGTATTCTGGAACATGACCATCTAAATTTGTCTGTTGGGTGAATACAGCTCCCCACACATTCTGTCTCACTTTGAACACTGATATTTTCAGGTACACTGTGCCATGATTTACTTTCTGTAATCTCTGACCTTGTGTGTGGTAGCCGAGATTTTGGGTTGAAGCAACTCTGGTAGAAGAGGGAATCTGATGTCAACATGGTCTCTGTACTTCCATGTTTTATCCTTTTACCTGTAGTTTCCTCACTGTCAGCTGAATTCCTCCTGTTGCATTTTATACTGGACATAGACTCTAATTCACACTTATAGTCAGATGTCTCAGTGTCACTTTTACAGTTAGGTGCATTTGTTTCAAAATGAAGATTAGGCAAGCTACAGCTTGGTGCTGCATCTGACCAGAAGGAAAATTGCTGTACCTCAGGAAAAATCAAACAACTTTCTGAGTTTGCTTTGAAACAAGCAATGCTAAATCCTGCAGGACGTTTCTTCAGTCTTGCAACATCATCTTCTGTAAGTACTGAGCTGGCACAGGACTGCACTTCACTGCTTTCTAGCTCTGCCTTACTTTGCAGTGCTGCTGCAGACCTCCTCTTTGTCTGTGATAAAATGCCCTCTCCACAGACTTGGCTCTCTGTGATGGAAATATCACTAGATAACGCTAACTCTTCATCACCCAATTCTTCACCCTCTAACTCTGCAAACTGTACGCAAAATTCAGTTTTGCTTGGTGTTTCTTTTATTTTGGAGAACAATTCTAGCTGTACGTGCTGGGTAAACTCTGCTTGCCTGGAGCACTTCAGTTCATGGAAGATTGTTTCTGCCTTTTCTTTGGGAAGATTACAGCACAGAGGTTTTTTTTCAGTAAACAGGCAGTTTGAATCCAAGCAAGCGTTCCCTGTTATGTCACTGGTAAGGGATTCTGTGTCTGATGCACTTTCATAAGGCTCAGTTTTTACATCTGACAAAGATCCACTCTGATGTGACACGGTTTCAAAATAATCTTCATCTGTTTCTTGGCTGGATCCTCGGACCTCCAGCTCCGTTGTGCTTGGGGTAGAAGAACTCAGATCGTCTTCAAACTCTCCTTCACTGATGTAGTTTTCAACTGGCTGTGGGGTCTGTGGATAAAGAAAAAAGAATGATTTAGCAATGATATCCCACAGCAGCAGGATAACATGAATTATTATTAGAAAAGGGACTTCAGAACACAATTAATTTAATACATACTGATGTCTTTGCAAGTTATACTCAATGTCTTACTTCTTGATGGCCCTGAGGTCTTTCTATATCTTGCTTTTTCCCTTTTCTTCAATGTTCCCTAATTAACCTTTTTTTCATTTTCATATGCAACTATGCAGAGGCCAAAATTTTACTTTTGGCCGTATCTTTCATAGCCCATTACCAAAGCACTTTTCACATTCAAATACATCAAATGGAAATCATCCCTTGCCAGTAGATCTAGAAACTCCAATTAACACATCTTCAAATCTGAGGAGGAGTCTTATGTGAAAAACCTGGGAAGTAATTATTAGTGTCTGCATTACAGAAATGTGGCATAAATATATGCAGAATAACTGCACTTGAGTAATCAGATATTACCCACACCAAAACTTGAACCAAAGGTGAAAAAGGTCTTAAATCTCATTTTCCAGAAGGCATATACCAGGAGCTCTACATGGATCAATTATCAGAGCACATCCAAATCATTGGCTCTGAGCAGAAGGATTAAAACCACACTGTCAATATTAGGAAATGTTTTTGTCACAGACAGCTAACCCTGGGAGAGCCTCAGTCTTCTTTTCTTCAACAGAAGTCTGGATATTTCTCGAGTTTGAAGCAGAAAATGAAATCACAGCAAACTTTCCTGAGGTAAAAATAGTACTTGCTGTCTGTCAGCTTCAGGTTCAGCTATTGTCTGTTCTGCAAATGCACCCAACAAAGATACTTGGCTGATTTCAGCTTCAGTCCATTAGTATCTAGAATGAGATGCCACATAAATATAAATGGCAGCCTTTAACCCTAATGCTGGCTGCCTCTTTGCCCAGGTTTTGGTGACAGCCCTCACAAGAATGATCAGCATATTTTAAAATCTGAAAACTGAGATAATAAACAATGAAACACTCTTCTAAAAATAATAAGAAAAAAGAGGCGAGGCAAAGCAAAGCAAACCAAAAACACCACAAGCGAATGGCATCCATCAAACTAGAACACAAGATCCTTTAGCCTGAGTTGCACATCACATTCACTGGGGTGCTTTGTCACAGGGGAAGTGTGAGTCCTCATACAGGAAGACAAATTGCAAATCACATCAAAGGACAAGTCACAGAGTTTCTGATTTTAGGCTCCAAAATATAGCGTGTAAGTTAGAAAAAGGAAGACACAAGAGTTATTTCCAAATGAGGATTTCTCAATAAGAAGACTGGTATTTTCTCTTGGCAGAAGAAGGAAAATACAAATAGCACGGAGGAGGCAAGGGGGAGAATTCAGTACTTCAAAACAAGTCCAAAAATCCCTTCTGGACCTGATCAAATCACACTGCAGTGGCAACACAAGTCACACAACCAGCAGAGCAATGTGTCCTTTACTGGGAGCAATCAGTGACACGTGTGACTGAGGCCCTCCAATAATGGCAAATCCCAGTGTCCCCAGGACAGGAGTGACCAGCAGCACAGAGCAGCACAGAGCAGCACAGAGCAGCTTTTCAGAGTGTGAGCAGTTGGCTCACACAGCAGCCAGTGCAGCAGCAGCTGCTCAGCAGGAGCAGCACTGCCTCCTCAACACTGTTCTGAACACAAACCTACAGATGGCAAGAAACTAAGATAAAAACTATTCAAGCAAGTAGAAGCAAAGTAATGAAGATGCCCAACTGTTCTCATGGATAATTATGAATTAAATTGCAAAAAAAAAAATTAGGGCAGAAATCCCTTATGCTCCATCTATCATTCCAGACATACCTATGTCAGGATTTTCATACTGTGACCCCTCCCAAACTCATTATTTTTAATGGGTATTATACAAAATTATGCATTTGAAGCAGAAACAGAGGCCTCCACAATTGCTTCCACAACTTGTGGGGAATAAGGAAAAAACTTCTAGGTATGAAGGGCACCAACCACCACTCTTGGGCAGGGCCCAGGACTGAACACAAGCCCCAGTGCTGCTGAGGAGGAGAACCAGTGCCAGGATGAGCCTGGCAGGGCCAAATCTACCAGATGTAGCCCGGGATGGAGCTCCCCTGAGGAGTGAGAGGATGTGGAAGTTCCAGTTTCCACGAGTCTAGCCAAGTCCTCTGCCTAAGAGGGAGGCCTAGAGCTCACCTGTGGTAAACCTGACATTCATGAGCTCACTGAACATCCCCTGATGACCAGGGTAGAAATCCTAACAGAGCCAACAACCTGTGTTTTGTACCTTCTGCAGGTCTCTCATTGTCTCTGGGGGGCCCAGGCTTTGCTCTGACCATGTGCTCTGTCACGTGTGGTTTAATTTTCTCCCAACCTGTAGTGTGTGTAATTTTGTTAGGGTTTCTGGGACTGCTTCTCATGGTGTTTTACTGGGTTTTTATCTGTAGAAATTGAGTCTAAAGGACTCCGTCAGAGCAGAAGGGGAGGTTTACAATGGGCTCTGATGTAGCCCTGTGCTCCAACACAATCACAGGATTGAGAACTGAGTAGATGTGCAGCAGTGATTCTCAGAGAGCCTGCCCATTAGACAACAGTCCTCGAGCCTTTAATTTCCAAGAGATTACACTGAGAATTTCAAAAGACAAATTATGGCTCTTTCCTGGGAAGAGTTCTTGAGAAAACCCTCAGCACCCATGGACAGGGTGTTTGTTTATACATCTCTTCAATCTCAGAGCAGATAAACACTGGAAGATAAGGGCCTGGAATAAATGTGAAAAATAAGTACCGAAATAAGGCTTTTGCACTTCACGAACAATACACAAAACACAGCAAAGCTCCCCTGACTGCTTTTCTCTTGCATCTCTTTTACCATTTCTGAAATGTGCCAAGAAAATAGGATGAAATTGGAGTTACTGGTCTGTCTTGCTGCTATTGCATGTTGCCATATATAATCATGTCAGCCTAAAGTCACCAGAAAAATAAAACTTGTGACTTTGATGTGTGAAGTGAAGACCTTTATCTCCATAAAATAAGATACCTCCCATCCAGGTTGCCCTATAGGTGACATTTGCTCCCATGGGCTAAATCACTCTTGCCTTCTGAACATTTTTCATTTGGTGGGAAAGTCGGGTATCATTTTTTCTCTAGATCAGATTCAGTATTTGAATAATTTTCTCACACAATATTATATTGCAGCAATAGTGAGTTTCTCAGATATTGTGTCTCCCTAATTTTCCTTGCCTAACACTTGGCAGGAGAGGTTAAACAGACAATTATATTACTGCAGCTAGTCTTTCAATGAATGATTTCATCCTTAATTTTCACAACCACAAAAAGAATCTGACCATTTATATGGCTTTTGCTTTATTTTGAATGCAAGTTCCCTAAGCAAGTCTGACTTGCTTTCCCACTAACTTGGACCTGACCCGTTATCACCTCATTTCCAGCTCAAAGAACATCAGAACAGTTTTTCCCTGAAGTCAAGACAACATGAAAGCATCTTCAGTTGATATTTCAAAGGATCCAGACAATTGTTTTCTCCACAGGTGATGGTAACAACTCTTGAGTTGCTATCAATGTACATTTCATAAATCTCCATTCACACCTTGTTTGACTGAAAGGCACAGCCCAGGGTCTTTGATTTGCAATGGGATGAGACTAAAATGCAGTTCCCATTAACAGGTGAGAGGAAGCCAGGTGTCCTCTGTGCTCAGGGAGCCTCAGCCCTGCTCATCAGGGAAAGGAAATGTGCAATTCCCAGGGCAGGCAGGAGGGAATCATTTTCAGGAGGTCTCATCCTGCAGTGCTGTGTGCTCCAAACTCACTGTCACTTAAAAAGCAGAGAAAGAATGAAAGGAAGAAAGAACGGAAGGAGGGAAGGAAGAAAGGAAGAAAGAAAGGAAGAAAGAGAAAGGAAGAAAGGGAGAGAGAAAGAGAGAAAGAAAGAGAGAAAGGAAGAAAGAAAGGAAGAAAGGAAGAAAGAGAGAAAGGAAGAAAGAAAGGAAGAAAGAAAGAAAG
>VZTG01001348.1:187390-282484 GCA_013397845.1 Melanocharis versteri | reverse complement strand
GAAAGAAAGAAAGAAAGAAAGAAAGAAAGAAAGAAAGAAAGAAAGAAAGAAAGAAAGAAAGAAAAAGAAAGACAAAACTAATGAATGAAACCATCCCCTTCACTGCAATATAGGATTGCTGGTACAGCTGCTTCAGGCTTCAGCTGTAATGTTGTCTAGGGTAACATGTATTGGTTTGACTTGTGTCCTGTATGTTTGAAAAATAAGCTGAATGGAATTACTGAAACATCTGAGTCTCTGGAGCTCCTCCTTGGCTTCTCAGGGATCCTGACTCAGTATCAAATTCTCAATTTTTCATGATGGCTAAACGGTAAATATTCTAACATGGTAGCATGAAACTCATCCAGCCTCTGTGTAATGAGAGCTGTGAAAAGCTGAGATTTTTCTACAACCAAGTAGGGACTTATGTGGCCTTGGGGTTTGAAAAGTGCTGGCAACAAAACTGTGATTGTCATTATGGATATCCTGAGCTGAGGGCACAGAGGAGAAAACAAAGGTATATCCAGTGCCAGGACAGAAACAGCATTTGAAATACCCAGTTTCTCCTTTTTGTGACTTTGATGCACCTCTATTCTGAAAATGGCAGTCTTGGAGAGAGAGAGAGGAGTCTGGCCCCAGGGCCTTGGTCTCTCCAGCTGGGCTGGCAAAGGCTGCCCAAGATAATGTTACTTCTAGGATGTTACCTGGATGTTTGCCAGGCTGGAAATGCCCCAAAAGATCTAAAATCACCAAGCCTTTCCAGAAGAACAGTCACAGAAATGGCTTTTCATGAATGAAATTTTGTTCTTGGATTTAAAGGAAACATGGCACAAAAAGTGTTCCCTTCACATGAAGTTTTGTCACAGAGGTCAGAAGTGGTTCCTGGCAATGATGGAGCACAGCTTCCATCCCAAAGAGCCCTCAGTCACCACAGAGCTATAACAAAAAACCCCTTCACATGTATTTGGGGAAAAATACAGACCCAGAATAAATGGTCTCAATTTATCTACACTTTCCCATGCCTAAGTCAATGCAAAACCTGTCCAGAAATCCTTAAAGCAAATTGGATGCCAGTCAGGGGTTGGATTATACATTGTATAAAGAGACACAGGCTTACCTCAGGGGAACTCCGTGTGGCAAATGAATTTGCGTGTAAAGATTTGTTCTCTGGAGAGAAAACATCAAATCCCTCCCACGTGCCCAGAGCTGTGTTTTTCAGGGTTCACATAACACAGAAGCACAGAACTTGCGAAAGGCTCTTAAATTAATGGTGACACAACCACCCCTCAAGAAGTCCTTTCCTCACCTGGGAAAGGGCTTCACACAGGGGGTGGCACTGCAGGGTACAGTGCAGTAGCTGCAACCCACCCCAAATCCCTCTGCACTCATCAACTGTGGCTGGGAAAAATGACCCAGCAGAGATTCAAATCATAAACTATACAGAAAACATCATGTAAAATAGCCATATAAGGTCCCCAAGGCTTCGAATTATCTTCCTGATCAAACCCAGATACCCAAGCTCTTCTGTTAAATTGCCTTTATTTACTACTGCCCTGTAAAAACAAACCTTGTTACGCTTAATGAGAAAGAAGTAGATTTAAAGACATTAACTTCAGACAGAACTTTTGTTTCTGAGTCAGCAGAAAACCACTTTTTCTGAATTGCCTGTCATTTCAGTGGAGGTTACAGGTGCTACAGATGTTTATAAAGAGCAAACCAGCATGAAGAAGAGCAGATGCAGCACTGTGCCTTGATGAGGACTGCTGAGCAGGGATGCTGTTGTCAGCAGAGGTTCTGAACCTTCAGACTGATTCTGCTCTGTGCATGAATGGCAATTCAACAGGCATGCTGAAAGGCACCAGAAATGAAACTCTCTGCAGGTACTGGGGAAAGTGCTCCATAACCACTGAATGATGGCATTTTCCTTGCAAAACATGTTCAGTTTTTTATGCAGGACACGAACATTGGATCTTAACTGCACAAGAGGAAGCAAAATTCACAGATGGATGAGAAAAGCAACTTCTCAGGAGGTTCTTGCTCCAGAGCAGATATGTATAGGCATCCAAAAGTAATTTTGGCACTAAGCAGTTTGGTGACACAGATGTTTTGTTAATCATCTATACACAGCAATAGCACTGTTTGCAGGGCTCTCAATCCTAAAGTGGCAACATTTTTGTGTACAGAACCATTTATGTATAAAGTCACTAAAACAGCATATCTCCCTTTTCCACAAAAGATGGATTTTTCTTCGTTCCCAAATGGTGCAGTTACTTTTCGCTAAAATATATCTCAAAGCCAGTTGTGTGGATTTGTGAGAGCTTGCACTGCGCTAACGACTCCTGGCATAAGGAAACAACACACGGACATCCACTGCATGTCCTGCTCTAGTTGTATTTAGTGCCTTCACTGCAAAGCCCCCAAATGGTTAAGCAAGCCCAAAATCAGCAGGACTAGGTGAGCAAGGCTCTGGCAGCTCCCATCACTCGAGCTGGTGGTGCCAGGTGAAGGCAGGAGAGAGGAGTTGAAATCAATGGCAAAACAACTCACAGAATCAGTGAGATATCTGAACATCATAACAGCACCATAACTCCCAAAACTTCGGTGTGTTCCCCCCACCCACCATCAGCTTGAGTGCTCTGTTCCTGCTCAGTGTTTCACCATTACAGCCCTGATTAACCTGGCCCCAGAGGTCACCTGGGCCTCCACCATGGTGTTGTCTCGTGACACTGGATCAGTACAGGACTGCAAGAGCACAAAAATCCCACAGGCAGTGGGTGTGCTGCACTCCACACAGCTCCTCCAGCTCCTTTCAACAAGCCAATTCCAACATAAAAACAATTTATAGCCCAAAGCCAAAACCAGCATCGCCCCTTTGACACTGACACTGCTGCTACCACGCAGAGCTGAGCAGAAATTTTGGCCGAGGTGTGGGGGATCCCAGAGCGTGGGGGATCCCAGAGTGTGGGGGATCCCAGAGTGTGGGATCTGGGAGCCATCTAGAGGTGGCAGAGGCACCTGGTGCACAGACAAACACACACTGCCCCTGATAAACACAGGCTGCATTCCAGTGTCTCACCATCAAATCCCTCAGCTTTAGCTGCAGCCAGGCAGGACTGCCCAGCAGATGAAGGGGTGAGGCAGTGAGCAGGCATAAAGGTTTCCTGTGTTAAGCAGGAGATAAGTATGCAAGACAGGTCATTTTTACAATAGGATTGCACAGCACTGAAAAGTTCGTGGCTCTCCGTGTCTTGTGTTTGTGGTTTATTTCTTCCGTGAAGTTTTACAAGCTGCAGTTTGCATCAGAAATACATTTCTCATCAGTGTAGCAATATGAGATATAACTATTATGAAAATATTTGCAGATTTATTCTCACAAACTGACAGCTGATTTGTACCAAAGGAAATCCTACATTTTAGCCAAGGCAGTAACTATGTAGATTCACTCCTGAAATGCAAAGTTTAGACTGTGTCAATAATTAGTATCGTTCCTGTTCTGAAATATGAAAAGATCATTTTTTGGTCAATATGGTAATATAATATGTCAAATAAAATCTGGAACACGACCAGCTAAAATTCAGACTCCAGCAATTTCCCTGCTCTTGGACATGATCTGCGACCGTTGCACTGCAACACTCCCTCTGCTGGCAAATTTAAACAGAAGATATTCCTTATTGCTTCATTGTGCTTCTGCCTTCAACACATGGAAAGCTTATATTGTTATACAGCTGATTCTCTTTTCATGAAGACTGGGATATATTTTGCTCGCCTTATAAAACCAGGTCAACATTCCTCCTCTCTCACACCCCTTGTCTATTTTATTTTAACAGAGAAAAGCTCAGTACTGTCCTGGCAAAAGATGATCAGAAGTTCATGGAGAAGATAGGGTGTAAAGATATTAGCAGATAACCTGGCTGCTCCCATGAAATGGGGGCCTAAGCCTCAGTGTAAACACTTTTTGTACTAAAAAGGAAATCTAACACACCTGGCCAGAGGGAAGCTCCTGCCTCAGAGTCGTGGAGCAGATGTACGTCTACCTCTGTGTGAATGTTACCATCAACCTTTCTCCAAGGCAGGTGCACTTACAGGAGGTTGAAGCTGTCTGGCAGAAGCTCTACTCAGCTGTGCACAGACCAAAAGTCCTGCCTAGAAACTGTGAATCCTCCTCCAAAGGCAGGGCCCATGCTGAGCTCTTGTGCTCTGCAGCTCAGGAGCTTTGAGTACTGACACCCTTCAAGCAGTGGAAGTTTGTATACTCTTTGAAAGGTCATTCTGGCCTGCTGCTCTGCACTGAATGAACACAACACCCACAGTTAGCTTCCCTCCAGAGTGTTTAAAGGCTTGACCACTGAGCTGGGTGGGAACCCTAAGGATTCCTGGTGAAAGAAATGGAGACTTCTGCTCCAGAAGACCAGGCAGCGA
Source organism: Melanocharis versteri (assembly GCA_013397845.1). Taxonomy (NCBI): domain Eukaryota; kingdom Metazoa; phylum Chordata; class Aves; order Passeriformes; family Melanocharitidae; genus Melanocharis; species Melanocharis versteri. The sequence goes on along the minus strand of VZTG01001348.1, from coordinate 278,086 downwards.
TGCTGTGATGGTGTGTCCTTCTACCATAGCTCTGCTGCAACTATGTTTTTGTGACTACACTTTAGAACAGACATTGTTATCTTTTTCAAACTCAATTCTTTTTTTTCTTTTCAGAACGCTGTTAAGAAATTATAGAAGGAACACTGAATTGAAGGAGTAGAAAGACAGAAAATATTTTAAAGACAGGGCAAACTCCTCTAAAGAATAAAGCCATTGGGAAAAGAAAAACTCCACTAAAGACAAAAGAGTGGCTCAAGAAATCCCGAGTGTATTTGTGCATATACATGTAACCACAAGACATCCACTGATATTCTCTCAGTTATCATCAATTCAGTGTTCAAGAATGGGACTGCAGTGAAATTGGAAGTTGAAGGTCATGAGATATATGGCTTGTTTATCTTATAACCACTCAGCCCACTTTTAGAACCATAGTCTTTATTTGTTTAGCCAAGAATTTCAATCTGTAGAGTTATAATTCAGAGTGTTAATTAAAAGAGGACTCTGAAGGAAAGCCTACATGAAGCCCTGGAAATGCAAGGCAGTGATTGACACAAAATCCTGCCTTTCTTGACTTCCTCCTGCCATCACTGGAAACATCACCACGAATTGTCCAATACACTCAGCCTCTGCAGCTCCCTCTTCATTATGTTGTTTGCTTTGGAACTAATGTTTCTGTGGCCATGCTGGTCCTTTTTATCAGCCCTGCTGCAATATGATTACACCAAACCCCCTTCCTCTGGCACATCCTGCTGAGTTCCTGGGTGCTGCAGGGCCCATGGCCTAATAGTGCTGGATAAACACGGTGAGAGTGTCTGCCCCATGGCGTTTAATTATGTAAGACTGAGGGAGGGAAATGGGGAGAGGGAGGAAGTACTATTTTCATCAACTGGTTCAGGGTAAATGACTCGCTCTAGTCACACCAGAGCACCTGCAGCAGAGCCAGACATTCAACCACCTCAGTCCCTGCTCGTTAATTTTGTCTTTTAATTTCTCTGTTGAGTCTAATAACTCTCTGAAGGTTGAGATCTCCCCACACAGAATGCTGTGTGAACAGTACACAGGAGAAAACCTCAAGGACAGTAAGGAAAGAGACGTGGCTAAAAGCTGTGTACATACATCAGCTGGAGCCTCTCTGGATTGCCAGCACAGAAATGCCCCTAACACAGTTGGAGACTCTTTCTCACAGCATTTTAAGGAGGCATAATGTCACAGTGAAGGCAGAAGAGAGATGGGCATCGACGGGACAAAATACATAGGAAGAAAGGACAAATAGGGAGGAAAAGTATAGTGCCGTATTTTGCATTGTTGAGGTGATTTTAGCGGGGCTGCCAGTGACACTCAGTGCAACATGCACCCCTATAATGAGCTATTAATAACAGAAGCATTATTTTTTCATGTGTCTCAGTCTAAGACATACGCCATTACTGCATGTTCTTGATAGCTTTAAGTAAGAGTTTTGCTAACAAAGTCAGCCTGGGTTTTGATAGTCAGATAAGACTTTTTCCTCCTTTTGTTGTCGTGGGCTTCATCTTTAGGTTGGCTCCTGGTCTGTATCACTCCATGTGCATAGAGCACACGAGGCTTCCCCTCCTCAGCTGCCCCTCCTGACCTTCAGCAGTTGCTTCTTACACATTTTCCCTGAGTTTGGGCTCTGGACTCCTGCAAGTGTCACACAAACAGAAGCTCAGAGGACAGGCTGTGCAGCCAAAGGCAGCTCCTAAAAACTGACAGCATGACATCTGGAGCCAGCAGAAAAATGAGGAATGTGGGAAGAAGGATGATTTTCAGACATGGGACAAGGACAGGCTAGGTCCTGCTCATGAGTTCAGGAAGTTAATTGAATCCAGCACAGCTTTGCATCCTCACACCTCATTTGAGTTTAGCCTAGCTGGGTGACATGAGATATTCCAGTGCCAGCAGTCTGCTCACTCCCTTCCTCCTCTCTCCAGAGTGGTGGAGAAATCTTCTCGATGAGCTTTTCAAAGCAGAAGAGATCAAATAACATGCCAGCTTATATAAAAAACAACTTTCAAGGAAATCTGAGCTAGCAACGCTGTTGCAGAGCATGGATTCAGCTGCCTGAAGCTGTGCCATTTGCAAAGACCTTGTCTGCCCACTGTTTCCACTTCTCACATAATAGGAGGTAAAAGGGCTTTTTACAGGGGTTTTAAACATGCACAGGAACTGCACCAGCACTAGGCCTGATCTGCAGCTGATGCTTGTGGGCTCAGGGTGCACTGGTCTTACGTAGGCTCAAGTCCTTCTCTGCCCACGTGGCACAGGAAGCCTTTCGTGCCAGGGTGGCAGCCACACGCTGAAGCTGGAGTGTGCTGCACACTCTGCATGTGGGACCAAGCCACTCAGCTGCTGGGGCTCAGGGACTGGCTCACGTTTTTCTGGTGCAGCTGCTGAGTATCCAGCTTAATGCCTCACTTCTCCTTTGATCTCGGATACCTGATGTCACCTCTGTTCCTTCTCTGGGTAACAGTGGCAATGCCTCCAGAGCTCTGAGCTGCACTGTAATACCAGATTAAGTGACTAGGCACAGGGGGATGAAATCTCCTGACTCATGAGATGAAACTGAGGTCACAGAAGCCTGGCCTTATATTTCAAAATCCACTAGAGTTGTATGAGTTGTATGAGTTATATGAATCTGTGACCAAAATGCCCCCTTCTCTCTCCAAAATCCCACCTTTTCTCAGATTTTATCCCAGTGATGACTTCACGTGGTGTCCCTTGATTTGATTTAGTTTGGATATAGTGACTCACTACATGGGTTAGTGTAGCTACCAGCTGTGCTTTTGCCACAAGACTCCTGTCTCATTCACATAAATGGTTTCCAGGGGTCTTCTGACACTTCCAACAGTGCATGTGGCTAAAACAATAATTACAGTGGCATGGGAAACCTGAGCTTGGCACAGATGAGGTCCCAGCTGGAACCTTCAATACAGCTTGATGTGTATCCTACATCAGGATACGTGGAGCAAGTGGCAATAGTCAAAAGAAGAACTAGAATTATTTAGGATGAATCATGAGGAAAGATTGAAAGTACAGTGTGCATCGCAGAGAGAGAGAGTACGATGTGAAAACAGTCTTTAACTGCTGATACGAGGTAGCAATCTTCTCTGAGCGTATGACAGGTTAAACAAGATTTAATGGATTTAAATTGAAGCAGATAAGACTGAAGTTAAACAAAATCAATAAGCCACCAACAGTATGGATAACGAAAAACTGGGACAGGTTGCCTAGAGGATAGCATGGAACCATCACTTTCTGTCTTTAAGTACAGATTAGACACACCTGACAGGAATGACACAGGTAGAGCTGTTCTCCAGTGGTAGGACAGATGAGAAGATCTTTTTTGGCTCCTTGTAACCTTCTAATTTAGTAATTAGTATCTTGTACATGCTTGTTAATCTATTTTACCATGATACACAGGCCAGGGAGGGATATGCTGTTGCAACAGATGTGACATGGAAGAGCAGTCATGAGCAAGGAACTCCTGCAGCAATCCAGATTTACAAGCAGCCCACATGCATGTGTCAGGTGCAGAGCTCAGAAAAGGCCCAGGAATGTCCACTGGTGAGAGGAGAGGTCTAGAGAATGTGCCACGAGAAAAGACTGAACAACACCTCTTGCTTAGCCCAGAGAAAACCTCACAGTGCAAAATGGCACATCCCACCCAGTCCTTACAGCTTAAGCTGTTTATTTCAAGGCTCAAAACTGCAGTATGATAAAAAAGGCATCCAAAGGGACAGAAATTGTCCATATGCTAAGTCCTTTGGCACAATCCACCTGGGCATCTCTGCACTACACTCCATAATATACATTTTCTGTGCCTCTGTGTCAAGGAAAATGTGTATTATGGTGGAGATTCTTCCACTGACAGAAAACATTGTATATCCCTCTCCAGAAACACAAATTATGCCAGTTTAGTTCTTCAGGAGGGAGGAACTGCTCCTTGGCCTGTCATACCTATGTACCACCAAGGGAGGTTCTAGGATTGCAGCAAATGTTCATTTTGGCTTCCCTACACTTTATCAATGAAGCAGTAATTTATTTTTTTGAAACAGAAGGAGCAGAAACTGCTGCCCCTAGAAAATGTTAAGTACAAGAGCATGTCATTCTTTGGTTCAGTGGGAAGGACCTGGCTTCCCACATTGTAAGGTTAGAGAGAGGGCTGGAGGATGTGAGAGAAGCTCTAATGAATCGTGACACACAATTTCTCCAACTTGGCAGTATGCAGAAAGGAGAAAAAGGTCTTGGCAGAAGAAAATCCAGGGCAGCAAGATCACGAGCAGAGTGGGTATGGTTACATCAGGTCATTCATTCCTTGGCCGTTCCCAGGCCTCCAAACTGCCCTGTGTATCTCCCCAGGTATTAGGAAATTACTTCAAGGAATGCAGAGTGAGATGTGAGCAAGATCCAGTCACTCGATCCACACCACAATTCTTCACCTAGCCAGTGCCAACTGGAATGCACAGAAAGATCTGAAAGCTTATCAGATCAGAGAAATGCGCCTTTTAAACCAGAACCCAGCTTTCAGCACTGTAGAATCAGGAATACAGTAACTATAGCCTCCTACCTAATGATTTTGCTTGGCACAGCACTGACCTAAAATCATCACAAGATCAGAAAAAAATCTTGCAAAAGTTGTGTCTCATTTCATACACTCTTAAGGTCAGTTCAAGAAAAATGGCACACAGACCTGCATGAACGTCCAAAAAGCTGTAAACGTGGGTTAACAAAACAGAGCTCAGTTTTGCTCTTAACCACAAAGATCAAGTGACATGTAAAAGGAAACAAAAAGATGCAAATCATACATTTTCAAGTCTTTGAAGATCCTGCTGGCACTGCCTCAGGCCAGAGTACTTCTCACTACAGCTCATTTCCCTTCAGTCAGCCTTTTCACTGCTTCGGTGCTGAATACACAAAGAGTACCAGACATTTTTAGCCTCGATAATGTTTTCATTACCTGTCAGGAATAGCACTAATAACAGGCATTAGAGGTACAATATTCAATTGTTCAGGACAGTCTAAACATTTAATTACATTATGGTAGTTAATCACAAGTAATTGCCTTAGAGAAGGCAGGGCAGCTGTGAGGGGATGCAGTTTGTCTGTTCAGCTCCTGGCAGAATTCAGCAAGGACAAAGTAAGAAGCGCTGGGAGAAATGTCTTCAAACCATTCACAAATGGTATTTCCTCAGTCTTTTAGAGAGGAACTACTTCAGCTTGCTTCTGTGCAGCCCAGAGATTATCACCTTGTTTAAAAAGAGCCTAATTCCACATCAACTATGCTTTTTGTTCTCTTATTTTATTGTCATTTCTGCTAATATTTGTTCTTTTATTGGATCTGGCTCTATCAAGTTTCCTTATCATTGTTTCCTTTCTTCCTAACCCTGCTACATTATCTTACACAAATGGTTAGTTCCACTGATCTACCAGAGAGGAATCAAATAGAGGATGGTTATCAGAACCAAAGATGCTGAAATAATTTCTTTTATTAAAAAGAAAGAAAGAAAACCAACCAAGCAAGCCAAACACACACATAGAAAAAAAAATTTAAAAAAAAATAAAGGAAAAAAGATAAATAGGAACTGATCCTGCTTTCCTCTTCCACTATATAGAAGTAGGAAGTTCAGACTAAAACAGAGCAGAATACTGTAGAGAGATGTCACAGCAGAACTCATTTGACTCAATCTTATTCGACAGGTACCTCAGATATAGATACAACTCTATGATGCCCATTTTATGTCATTCTTTATGCTCTTGACTTACAGATATCTGTATAAATCTGGTGCTCCATTGCACAACCCTTTCAAAGCACGATGACTGTGGAGCTATGGAGGTTTCTACAAATCTAAGCTCTTACAGAAGTGAGGTCTATTCCTATGTGTTATAAAGGGTCAAGAAGATTTTCTTCAGGCTGTAAATAGCCTCCATTAGTACCAATCTGAAAATAACATTACTTCTAGCAGAAGCCTCCAGCCAACATGCCAATACACCAAGCCCAGTGCAGACACTGCTCTTACAATTGTTAACACCTCACCAAAAGCCTTCCTGCAAGGTTTAAGTCTTGCAAAGGAGAAAAAGCAAAAGTCAAGCGTATAACACCTTCACTCCAGAGAGGAAAGTTTTCCACTTAAGTGTTCAAGTGCTGCAGTGTAACCTGGAGGGCTGCAGCCTAGCTGAGAGCTGGGGTTCTGCACAAACAACAGACCCACAGTTTGGATGGTCAGGTCCCAGGTGCCCGTGTCTAGTTTTCTGTCACTCTGTCCCAGTCCCTTTGTGATCAGCAGCCTACCTGGGTGTTTCTGACTCTCCTGGGGGTTGTATTGGAAGTGACAGGACATCTCACTTGCCAGCCCCAGCGCTGTCTCCTCATAACTGGTGCAGATGACATCGGGCTGTGACAAAATGGGATGAACTGATTTTGCTTCTCTTGACCATATTTTGTTGTGAGGGCAGGGGGTTTTCTCTGTCTCCAGCAGTACCACTGATTACAGCAATTATGATTTCTTATCTTCCAAATTTTACTAGTGCTGCTGCAGTTTTCCCACTGCTTCGTCAGAACTGAAATAAACCCAGGGCAATTTTTCTGCAACACTCTCTCCATCTGTGATCCCAGCTCCGCTGCCTGGGCCAGTGTCAAGGTATCAAGTTCCATCAAGAGCTTCTCCCGAATTCGCCGGTCTGCTGCTTTTTCGATTAGGTGATCCAGGATCAGCTCTTCCTGCCAACAGCCAAAAGCACAGATTGATGCCAATTCTTGCAGTGCTGAAGCAAAGGTTGTAAGAGTTTCACCTGGCATTCGTTCCCGCTGCCTGAGCTGGAACCTCTGTAACACCACACTCTGTCTGGGCTTAATGTGCCCCGAAATCTTCTTCATTGTTTCTTCAAAGGAGGTAGCTGAAATCAAGGTTGTAAAAAATCTTCCGACCTTTCACATCCAAAGTGAAAGAATCGTCCTCAGAGAATCTTCAGGTTTCAGTCATCTGTGTCACCAAATCTCACAATCAGCCACTGACACGAGGAAACGGAGAGATTTCACAGTTCCAGCACTATGTAGGATTTAAAACTGCCAGCAAGATGCCACAGGAACTCTCCAGAATTCAATGCCACGGCTGCATAGGTCCACTGGTATTCCCACTGCCTCTAAACTTGCCAGCCAAAAGAGTCCTGCCTCCAGCCCAGGTTGTCTGGCAGGGCAGGAAACACAGTGCTCCTCCCATGCAGGCACCCAGGGTAGGGGCAGGTGAGTACAAGAGAAAATTAAATGGGAAGGAAATAAGGAGATGATATGGAAAGACTGTTTCCCCTGCTAGGAAATTTTTGTTGAATGCCCTGAAACTAAAGCTTGTCAAATATTTACTGGAAATGAAACGCAAACCCCAGGTTTAATGGTTTTACAAGCATTGCTTGCAATAATTAACAGCACAACCTTCACAGCAAAACAATCCCCCCGTGTCACCAGGACATATGTGGAGAGTGTGCAGGACCAGAGCAGCAGTGACAAACAGCAGTCCCACAGCGTGGAAGAGCAGCACAACTGTAGAAGGACCTTTGTGTGAGCAATTCTTTCTCAGGATGGAGTCTGCAGTTGCCTCAATTTTGCAGCTTTTTTTGGGAATCACATAGGAGGGACAACTGGAAACACTGCAATTTATAAGTGCGTGTTGCAGAAAAGATGATGAGAAAGAAGAAGACGTCTCCGTTGCCCTGCGTGTTTGTGAATATGTGTGGCACTAAGAAATAATTTTTAGCCTTTTTTCATATTTTTGTGGGTGTCAGCTATATCCGAGCCAAAGAGGCCTGAGGGGCCTGTGCACCCCATCCTGTAATCAGGGAGAGCTAAATGGTTCTCTGCAGCAAATCCCTACCCAGGCCAAGCTGATCACAGTTCTAAGATACCCCTTCTCAATGAACCAGCCAACTCTGTGAGTTGAGTCAGGAGCACTGATCAATTTTGTAATAACAGTAACATTAAAAAATATATTTGGCTAAAAAATTATTCCTAAGCAATGCCGGAGAAGCACACGAATTTATTTATACCTGCCCACTGCCTCACCATGTCCTTTAACAGGAACGTACTAGCTTTTCCAGTAAAGTCTTGGTCACACAACAAGTTTAGGTGGAGGTGGAATGCTGAAATACTTAACAGCTTTTGCATTTTTCAAAGACTTGAACTTTAAGAGGTTTAAAAAGTATAGTCCCAGCAATTTATTAAAGGAGGATTTAGGTAAAATTAATCTGGAGACTCTCAGACCCAATTTTAGCAATAAGATTTACTGTACAGAGATTAATTGTGACTGGGGGTTGGTGCTATGCAGGGCCAGGATTTGGACCTGATGATCCTTGAGGGTCCCTTCCAACTCAGCTTATTCTGTGATTCTGTAATTTCACAGATTTTGGTTATTTTCATAAGAGAACATAGACTTTACCCCATGGGCATAACTATCTGCTGCTCAAAGTTTCTGGTGCTCTCTGTTTTTATGGGGTCTGCTGACTTGAAGGTAGTAAACTAACTGAAAAAAAGGAGATGGAGGTAAACATCCCAAAAAGCTATGCAAAATTTAAAATACCAGAGTGCCTTAATGGCTTTGCTCAGAACACTCCAGTGTACAGTTGTGTTGTAGTCACAAGATTTTGGACTGAAATCCTGTGAAGTAGAACTCTTAATAGCTCTTTATTAAAGCTGGACAAAATTATCAGTGAAATACACTGATGTTATTAGATAATATTAATATATTGTGAAGTTTCAGCAACATCATACATTTTTAAGGATTTTCCTTTAGTGGAAACTGCTGTTCATACCCGTTGGAGGAATATGAAGACAAGTTTCCTTTCCTAAAAGATTAGATTACCTACAAGAATAATCACGTACAGGGGAGGCAGAGGGGATGGACTCTGAATCCTACTGTTACAAATCTATTTCTGAACTGAATGAGACATTCTTTAACATATCAAGCATCTTCACACCATGCTTCATTCCACCCTAGGTCAGTACCCCCCTTTTCACACGGAGAATGGGAGCTCAGAGACATGATGTGATCTGCTTTTGACAAGAAGTGAGACAAAGCCAGCATAGGAAGTCTGGGATTCAGTATCCCATGCCTCTTGCTTCAGCAGCTCACCAACTCAATAGCTTTCCCACAGCTCTGCTGCTGAAAACAAATATTCCAGTCCAAAGGCAATCCAAAGCTATTGCCAGCCCAGCTCCTGACAACCAGCCCGAAATTCAACAACAACCCTATTTAAAAGGCCTCTCTGTCTGAAGAGGAGCAGGCAGAATGCTCAGGAGAAGCTTCACAATAAGTTTGCCATATTTTTATACCTTTTCCTGGACAGGATATTGAGCTAACTGGAACACACTACTGGTCCACCTGGCCACTGTTTTATTCTAACTTCACAAAGGAGGAAACAAGTTCAAACAGGATGATGGCAAAAAGCAACCTCCTTTATGAAATTTAAGGGCAGATTTTTAAACATGGAGACCTGAATCTTGGTGCCTCCTTTGGAAAACTTGCCAATAAAAATGAATATTCAAAGCTTTTTACTGTGAACTATGGGAAGTCGAGTAAAATAATCAGGTTGGGTTAAGAGGAAATACATTGCAGAGTGACCTTGTGTGGACTACATCAGCTCTTCAAATCAAGAGCTCTCACCCTCTGCACTGTGGTGGGTCAAACATGTGCCACCTGACCTGGGTCTGGCTCCAAATCCGTGGACACCCTGGTGATGTGCAGAGAGGCTGTCCTGCAGGATGCCACCAGACAGGAACCTGCTCATGCCTTTGATACGAGTGCTAATAGTGCCCACGATTCGCACAGGCTCTCACTGTGAGAGCTCCCCAGCGGCAGGAGCAGCCCTGTGAGCCAAGAGGGGTGGCACCAGCACTCAGGACATTTGGGCTCATGGACAGTACAACACTGGCCACTGACCTCCTACACCCTCAGCCTCAGTTACTCTGACTTCTCTGCTAAAGCATGACTAACCCACCTCATGCCTCATCATGAAAAGAACCCTGATGGGATGGAAATATGTAAAAAACTTTGGATCAGATTAGAAATGCTGCACAGCTGCTGTTGTTAAACTTCTCGTCTACAAACCAGGATGCCACAAGACAAACCCAAGCAAGCAGATGAGATGCTCCTGCTTTCCATCCTACCCTGAGCTCTGTTGACTTGGGAATATAAACAAACATAGTACATTACAAAGAAGAAAAACCCCAGCTTGAATGACAAACATGATATTTTAGTCAAGTCTCTGTCTGTAACCATTACTTTGCCCTGCATTGGTGTGACTGAACATGAAGTTTTCCACACTAATTACAGCTGCCCTGAATAAGAGGCATTTTCTCTGTCATTGCTGACCCAGTTCTGCTGCTGTTCCCAGAATGACTGCACACTTGTTCACGTACCAGGAGACATCACACTTGAACCAGAGAAACCAGAAACACACAGAAGTGCGTTACTTCTGCTGACACTGATTACAACCAAAACCACTGCTGTTTCTTTGCCCTCCCTGTAAATAAGGCTCTAGAATTTTATAAGTTTGTGAAAGAAGATTGAAGAGCAAAACCTTTCCTTTTTAAAGATTTCCAACTCTATGGTGTCTGACCATACTAAACAAGGCTCATGACTATAACATGATCAGGCAAGGGCGAGTCATACAGAGTGGATGTCACATTGGCTGAAAATCCTGCAGTAGCTTGTACATCTACAGGACTTCCTGGACATGAAAATTTTCACATGGATGTGTTTATCACAGCACATTTCACTAAAAAATCTACACTTATTTTTTAATTGACTTGATTTTGTCCTCTTTCATCATCCTCTTTATTTCACCTGCTTTCCCCATTTCAGCAAATTAATTTTTGGAGGTGGACTTAGATGCCATTTGGAGTTATCACAGGATGTATCTGCAGTCCCTTTGGTTGTAAATTGCACGTTTCCATAGGGTGGTGGTAGTGTGAGCAGCATTTCTCCAGTTCTGGCTCAGTAATCCCAAGTATTTCATGCAGCCTCACCACGGCAGAAGCCTGTCCTTCAAGCAGTTTGGCTGTGGAGCATGCTCTTCACTTTGCCACCAGCTGAAGGACTTTTGAATCTCAATGGCTTAGCAATGCACCACTGAAACAATCCTGGCCACAAACCCCTGGCTTTCTGTCTTCTGCAGGACAGCCTCTGAGCCATTTCCTATCTTAGCTTGCTGCATTAACTACTCCATAATTATAGAAGCCAGAATATGGGTTTCACATCAGCTAAGCCTATTATTTTAAGAAATGTCCCCGTGCCTCTGCTCTCAGTGCTGGGCAGCCTCAGGGAAGATGGATTTGGTACCAAATGCCATCACATCCAGCCAGCACCCATGCATATTTCAGAGCAATGGAGAAAGAGATTGTGCTTTCCTGGGTTTTTGTTCCAAGACACAGCACATGAGTAGTATTTGCAAGATCGTTGCCCTTATGATCCATTCCCAACCAACCCTGTTAATATTATGTATTCCTGCTCAGGACTTAAAAAGATCATTGCTGTAAATAGTGTTAGGATTCCATGTGACTTGTAATAGCAACAGAGCTTTCTCAGTCAAGAAGTCTCAGACTAAAATTAAGAGTCTGATTTGCTGTGAGGCCAAATCCCCTCTTTGTTGGACATTAGCTGAAGGAATTACCACCCTGCAGTTTATTGTGGCTCCCAGTAACATTCCAGATGGCAGAGAGCTGGGCAGCCTGTTGTGTCAGTTTATACCAGGATCTACAATTAGATAAACTTTTTCTATCACTGCAACTTTGAGGACAAGAACTTTGTGAGCACCAAAACAAAAGCTCTGCCCAGCTCGAAGTTTGTTTCTGTATTGGCTACTTTCACAGCTTGACAAATATCTCTGTTGTATTTGTGGGATGTGGAAAAATGCATGAGGCTTCTCTTGGATGCCATACCAATATTATTATAAATATTCCCCTGTGCCAGATTTAAGCCTGCAGAAATAGAGCTGTTGGTTTTCAGAGATGCTCATTTCAAGGTTCTCAGCAAGCAGATCTCTCCTTCCAAAGCAGTTAATTCTCTGAGAAGCTCTGCAGTCTCTGTGGTGAAAGGATGACACAGTATCCACAGACTAATATCAAGGTTTTCCTCATTTTAAATAGTAAAAAAAAAATCTCTGAGGTATGTAACTCCTCTGCTCATGGCATAGACTAATTTTCTGCTGTCTGCTTTTCCCGTTTATTGCCTGTCTGAATTCAACAGCAAAGGAGTGAAGTACTTGCCAGACTTTGAGAATGCAACATTTATCCAGTCCTTTCAGGTTTAATCAGGTACAGAGGTATTGAGTTACCTAAGCCAGCCACGACACACGTCTACCTGCAGGTTTCCTCAGGAAAGACAGACACTCAGTCAGGTGTAAACTGTGAAACCTCAGTGGTATTGGAATATAAACCAGAAAGACCAATGACTTAGAGCCAAAAAAACCTCAGATCAGCCAGAAAAACAGACAAACTCAAAGGGATTCTAGATGAAGTTTCCCATGCCCAGTATTCTTGAAGAACAAGTCCTGCTTTGCTGAGATGCACAATTTATGTTTTTAAGTCAGAAATATAATTCTCTATAGGCACACATATATCACTCTAGATCTTGTCAGTACCTCCCTCTTTAAATCCCACTGCTTTCACCAGGAGCTGAACTTTGTCCTTAATTAGCTGTACTCACCAATACAAGGGATTGGTAAAATGCAAACTACAGAGTTGGTCTCTAGAAACTTGACAGGTGTTTGTTTATTACAGCCCCCATAGTTTACTGAGATTCAGGTACGGTGCCAGCTTTCTCCAAATGTGCTCTTGTTAATTTTATGCAAAATTAATTTTCTATCACAAAATTATTTTCATCACAAAATGATTGTGATGTTCACTAGAGGAGCAGTAACACTAAGAACATGACACCACAGTAGGATGTGTTACTGCAGTCCCATAAAGCTTTTCTTGTAAGATATCAAAGCATTTAATATTAATGATCTAAACCTCCTGGAAAGAACAATTCCCACACTCCCAGCTGTCGTGGTTTCACCCCAGCAGGCAACCAAGCACAACACAAGAGGATGTCAGTTCTGTTGGTTATAGTTCAGAAATGCCCACATTGCCATAAATCCAGGAGCTGCTACAGCACCGTATCAGTTCAACAGTCTGAGCTGGAAACCTGCCCCAACTATTTTGTAATTGCAAGAATTCCTTCAGTTTCAAGACTGTAAATACATGGAGCTGGCTCCCAGGAATGTTATATTGCCATGGAGATCTGTATCTGTTAAATGACTTATCTACCTAATGCAGTAATTCAGTCTGGTATCACTGCATCAAACAAAGGTGACAGGAGCCACCCTTCACAAGCAATCCACCTTCCTCTTAACTGTTAGCCCCTTGCTAACAGTAAGCAAATAATGGATCAGGCCCAGGCAGCATAAGAGCTGATGCCACTAATTACTGCTGTGGAGTTGTATTAATTCTATTTCTACCTACCTCCTTAGATAAAGAAGATTATTGTCCCAGTTCTTCAGTGGCTGCTGGGCCCAGCGTGCCAAGTGATCATTAGACACCTCAGAGAGGCAGACAGCATGGCAAACGGGGTGCAAATGAGTGCCCTAGAGAAACACTGCTCAGTCCCCAGCTGTGTGTCACTGAGCCATCACCATGAGCATGCTGCTCACTAGAAAGGCTCTTTGATGAGGCAGGCAGGTTGTGGCTCCAACAGTCCTACCTAGAAGCTTTGAGAAAATCCTGCTTGTTACTCATCGGGCGCTTCTTGGTTTCTGGAGTGAGTACACCTTAAAAGAAGTGTGAGTCTGCAGTGCTGGGGAGTGCTGAAAGAACTCCTTGGTTGGGAGAAGACCCTTCTTTTACTTCTACAAAGCCAAAAAAGAACTGTGAGGTGATTGCTTGAGGCCTGTTTTTACCAAGGATCCTTGCACGATTTTATGGTGGTGTTCAATTGAAATGTGTATGGTGTTAGGAATACAATCACAAATTCAGGTAAGGCAAATGTTCAGGTTTGTTACTCTACAGTGAAATTTGCAGCACTGAACTAGGTACAAGTGAAGCCTTGCACTCTGAAATGAGCCACACATTTTCCCATGTCCTAATTGCTACTTTTACCCCTGCCCTCTTTGGTTTTCATTAGTCACTGGAATATATGGCTTCTTTCCAAAGCAGAATGCTCTGTCTGCTTCACTGCTCAACTCTCCGTACCAAGCTGAGATAAACAATGTTCTGATTTAACCTCTCCTCTGGGACCCAAAGCAATTTGAAGAACTCCAATTCAGCTGGACTTGGCCAGATTTCCAGCATTACCTTGGCTTGCTGCATGTTATGCCATAATGCTTCTGTCTGTAACACAAACACAGGGTGAGTGCAAAATCCACTGCTATTCACTGTCCTTTGAAATTAGAGGATAACAGAAATAGAATAATTTTTTTTAAAGACATAACCATTAGTGGATGTGCTCCCAGGATCTCCTGGATATCCTTGTCTTTTTCTTCCATTGTACATGTGCACATATTTCTCCTATACGAATTTAAGTGTCAAGAAGCTGAAAACAAACCCTGACCATGAAGGCATGGTAGCTGCCCTCATAGGAGCTGCAGTAAGGCTGTAATACTGAAATATTAAGGGATAACATTTTAAAATTCAAGTGCCAAAAGCTGCTCATAGAGGGGAAACATTTAAGATGTGCTTGTGCGGGTATTTTGATGAATGGTAATGGTTTGGGGGTAAACCTGAAGATCTTCCTGTTTGGTTTTTTTCATGAGGTAAAATAAAGACAAAAGAGCTTCACTGTTCAGCCTCATTGGGTGTCCCATTATAGAAAACAGAAAAACCAGTATTGCTTTCACACTCTACAGACCAACAATTTATTTAATGTTTTCCCAGGAAATAAGCCATAGTGTCAAAAGAGAAAGAAAGAGAGGAAAAGAGAATGAAAAAGATGAAAAAAGATAAGAGGTAGAGAGAAGGTAGATAGATAAGAGATATTCTCTAGGTTATAGTGTGAGAGACAGAAGTTAAACCCAAAAATAAGATGATATTAATTTTGAGATTAATATAAAGATGAACAAGATCAGTGGCCACTTGAACCTGGCTGGTCACTAGTGCAGGGCCAATTCTGAGATCAGTGTGGTCAAGTGTACACTGGACTCCCACCTTATCTAAGATATAACTGCAGAATTTGTGCTGTCAGCTTTCTCTAATGCGGTGTAAAACAAGCATGAGGAATTAAGATAAAACTGAAACTTGGAAGGGTTCGTTTCCACAGACGTGGGATTTTTGAACAAGTCCTTGGCTGTAATGTTCTTGCTAGAACTCCCAGAAGATGACAAGACATGTGCCATGTATCCTGCAATATTTCACTTCAAAGCTCTGGTATCAGAAATTTCACATATCTGAAATGTATGGGGTTATTATTTTCATTTGAGAAAAAAATAAAATCTTAGCTGTGCACCAAGCCAACAGTTGGAGAGATGAAACACATTTCCTGTAGAGCGCCAGATCCAAGCACATTCCTTCTATTCCCAAACCAGGAGAAGTCAGAGGCCAGGGGCAGTTTTTGGGCTTGGAAAAGGCTGATGACTGATGGGTACATGGGGATTTGTGTCTCCAGAGTGATCACAGACCGACACCTTTCCTTTCCCCCTTCATGAATAACAATACCACTGGGCAAGAGTGAGAAGCCCAGGGGTTGAGGCTCACTCCTTCAATCCCCACACACGAGGACATGGTTAACTTCTTTGGCTGGGGCAAGGCTAGAAAGGCTTCAAGAGCATCTCTACCTCCAGAGTATTGAGAAGATTAAAGTCAAGATTGTGTTTTGCAGAAAACTTAGTGGATCCATTGGTAAGTGCTGGAATGTTTCCTGCTGCTGGGGAGGGCATGGCTCAGGAAGAGGAGACAACTGGACCCTCGCAGACTGGGAGCTGAATGAAATTACCTTTCTCAAGCAGCCCTAAAAGCTCCACCAAATTAAGTATTGCAAGACAGGACTGTGCTTTAAGTTGTGACTACTTGGGAAAAAAAACCCTTGAGAAACAGGAGTGTGAGAGCCTTCCCACCCCAGTGAGTAACCATGTAACTATTATTTCTTTTCTTTCCTATAAAAGCAAGAGAAGCCTGGCACAACTTTATAAAGGCAGACTGAAAGCATGTGCTGGCTTGGCATCTAGTTGTGTCATACAAATTTTAAGCCACAACAATGCAAACACAAGGAAAAATTGGATACTACTCAGCAGTAACAGGGAATATTGCCAAATCAATTACTGCCCTACTAATAATTAATCAGGACAGCTCACTGAGGGAAGCACATCTTATTTATAACCCTTGTATAGTAATCCAACATGAATTACCACACTGAACCCACAACACTAACCAAATACAACATGAACTATATAAATGATGCCACACTATACTTTTAGACATAGTCAATTATATAAATTTACTTAAATCAATGTATATATTTACTTAAGGATTCATTTACAGAAATATTAATTTTTTTGGCACTACAGTTACTCCTCAATCTCTTCAAAAGCATTTTATACCAGGGTGGATGCTAACATTTAAATCCCTGTCAAAAAAAGAAATGGAAATACCTTTCCCTTTTCAAAAGACACTTGATGAGTCTTTGTTAGCTTTCCTCCATTATTTTTTTGTGCGAAGTCTTTGTATTTTGGACTTTTCAGGTTGAAGTCTGCAATGCAGAATGCAGCTTCCTATTTTGATAACATCATTGAAAAATGAGTTTGAGTGCATTTATTACATCTTGGTTTCTCTTCTACTAGAAGAGTGACTTACCCTTACTGCATAAGACAGAATTTTTTTAAGGATCTTCAGACACAGTAGATTGTTGTCAGACAGAAATAGTTTCAAGAAACCTCAGATATATAATCCAATCCTTAGCACAAATGTGGAAGACTTGGAGGGCATCTTTCTGGCAAACAACATTACTCTTAAAAGTGCTTCTACATCCTTGCTGCCACTACTTCAAATAAAGGCACACTAAGCCATATTTTTTGCTACTACAAATTTCCACAGCTTCTCTGTAACCTGAACATCTAAAGCTGAGCTGTGTCCATTGCCTTTAAGCAGCTTTATCCCCATTCCATATGCAAACCCATTCTTACAAACACCACACAAATGCATGGAGCCTACAAATGCTTTCCCCAAAGTCTCTGCCTCTCAATCATTCATGCACATAGCCCTGAATCACAGGAAGTGCCCTTCAGGAGTTTCATCACACAATTTTCAGTGACAAACAACAGAGCCTCTGAACCAGGGATTCTTCATAGGAAGACCTATGATTAATGGAAGATTTAATGCTGAAAGAGAAAATCCTACATTTGTGCCTCATGTTTATGTGCAGAGGGGTTGCTCCATGGTGATTTTAATTGAAGTGTGTGGTTTGTTTCTCAGTGAGTAGCGCTGTGTAATCAGCACTAGGAAATTAAGGGAGCTCCCTGCAGGTGAACCCTTCAGAGAAGGCAAGGAGGAAAGTGAGAGGAGAGAAACTAGCAGCTGGTGACAACTGCCAGAAGATGAACAGCAGCAGCTAAAAAGCAACCAGAGAGACAGGCAAACAACTTTTTATCTTCAAATTGAGCTTCTGTATGAAGGACTATCTTTAGCCCACGACAAAACACAGCGATGAATCAGAGGAAGCTGCTTAGACACAGACTCATCCCTTGGCCTGGTGCAAGAGGTGACACGCTCTGGACTCAGCCCCACTTTGCACCACGGGGCTGTCAGTGAGCTGGCACCCCTGGACAAGGCTCATGGCATCTCCCTGCTCCCATCACTCTGGAATGAGGCCTGCCAGGAGCTATTTTTGGCCGTGGGGAACCGTACCCACAGACCAGATCTACATTAATCCAACGGAACAAGCAAGTCTGATTTACCCCTGCTTAATACAAATACACGTCCTGAAGAAACAGAAGAGTAATCTGCTCTGTTCACAGCAGCAGTTTCCATGGAAAGTTTGTCTCCAAATGGGGTTTTTGCAAGTTCTCAAGGCTGGTGAGAAGGACACTGTCCTCTCCACATTAATGGACTGCTCTGTTTGTTACTTTTTGCTCTTGGCCACCTATGTGTTCGTAACTAGAAACTGAACAAAACCAAAATGCAGCTGCCTGGTATCTGGAAGCCATCCTTCAGCTCTCATCCTCCAGCCTCTGAGAGATGTTCAGCTCTCTCTGAGGTGCTGCCATAGCAGTTTTACTTTTGAGCTGAGATAAAGGTATGTACCCAAAGACATTTGCCCAGTTCCTTGGAAACCTAAGAAGTTTGAGATTATATGAAAATGCAACAATAGTTCATCATTCCAAAGGTTAATAAACTCCCAACGTGGGTTTTTGCAAAGCTGCTGTTTGCATAACTTCTTTATGCAAAGCCAGGTTTCTGAAAATTAGGTTTTCTTGGGTGACAGATTTACACTGGCAAGGGCTCAAAATTAATAGAAATACAGCTTTGCTGGTCAAAAGGACAAAAAGCAATCCTAGCCCCAACTGTGGTTTATTTAAAAATTGTAATAATTAATTCAGGGAACAAAACCAAATTTTAAAACCACTTGAATTGAAATATTTGTTTAAACTGGAGACTATAAAATGAATGTTGTCGGTTCAGTTGAGAAATGGGAATGTGAGATGAGTGCAGCAGGAAAGAAAACCAAATTCCTTCTGTGGTATAGTTGTTTGATCAGCTGCACCACCATTCCCAACAGGGTGCTATAGTGTTCAGGCTGACCCAGAGCCCCCTTTCCTTTTGGAAACGTGGACAAGGGATCAGATTATCTGTCTGAACTCAGGGCAGTTTCAGGAGATAATGAGAAGGTCTAAAGAGGATATGCTGAACTGTCAGAAGGTAAAAGAGAGAAAGGAAAATTCTCAACACCAAATAAAAACTAAAGCTTAGGGGTGGGAGTGAGGCACTTCACACCAGGACCACTCATTCATCCCAGGCTCTCCTCAGCTCCAGGGAAGCACGTGGTCACTGCAGAGACTGGAAAGCACCATGACAGCACAGGGGACAGAGGAAAAGTCCTTTAACTAGGAGCAAGCGGCTCATACTTCAGAAAGCAGAAAAATAAAAAAGGGACTGGGAGCAGACAGTAGTAAGAAAACAAGAATATTTATGGTTTGCCATTCTGCCTGTTGTATCCTAATTCTCAACATCGGAATGTGTGATTTGGTTGGTACAAAAGACCAGGGGCAAAGGGTGTTCACTTTTCTTAATGAATATAATTCGACTCCATTGATAGACATATTCAGCCTTTCCCTCTTTACATATACTCTCTTTTGGGAGTGGGAGGGAAAAGGGGTTGTGTTCCTCTTCAAAAACAATATTTGAGGACGTTGTGTAGTTCAGAGTTTAATGCATCGGCTTTTCCTTTGTTAAAAGCTGGATTCAAAGCCCAAGTCCATCTCAAAGAAAACTAAATGTGAGCATTTCATCCTGTTCACTAGTAGCCCTCAAAAAAGGAACCCAGAACCGCACTGAAGCAGAAATTTCTGCCCAAACAAGTCCCAGAACTGGAAGAACAAGTGTGAGTGCTTTGAAAATATTTCAGTCCTGAGCTATATGTGGGCAGTCCAGCCAGCACCTGACTGTGGTGTATACAGCACAGTCTGCCACCATTAAGTACTCTGCTTATGATTAAAAGCACAATGTAGCACAATAAAGAAAACTGAATGAGGGAGGGAGAGAATTAAATTGCTTATGCTGCCACTTTGTGGTCTGAAACAGCATTTATTGCTCAATGCATCAATCTTGTTTACAGAGCTTCTAGACTCTCATAATCCAGAGTCCCGATACTCCATGCAGAGACAGCAGAAAAAGAAAGAGTTGATAAGAAATCCAAATGGAAAGCCCACCTCATGTGAGTAGGCACAAAGCCTGAGCTGTAAGGCAAGCATCACTGAGTTCCCTAAGAGGGTATTCAACTTTGCAGTAATAGTTAACATTCAGGGACAGTTTTCCTTTTTGGCAAAATCACGCCAGCACAAGAATTATTAATTTTACCTTATTTTCCTCTTTTGCGTGTCTCTTGCTGAGCACCAAGTGTATTATGAGCATTTCTGAAGAATACTTGCAGTGAGCTACAGCAGTATTAAGACAAAACAATGTTTTTTAACAGCACTAATTAAAACCACTGACTGATGCTGCAAAATATACTTTGTTATCTTTCCATACCCAGTGGCAGAAACCCCAAAAAATTTAATTCTGATGGCTGACTGTTAACAACCAAAGCTCCAGCAGCTTTCAGGAGCAGACACTTGACAAATCTTACTAACACTCACAGATGACAACTCATCTGCAGAAACCACTACACATTTACATCAGCCACACGAGAGAGAACCCTAAAGCAAGTTCAGGGGCAAGGAGGACACAGATTTCCTTTCTGCCAGGGTTTTTACTTTGTGCTCGATGATGAGCAGAGGCTGCTGGTGCTGCACAGGAGGCACCGTGCAGGGAGCCCCGGCCAGCAGCAGGTGGAGCCCGGCCACAGCTCCCGCTCGGGAAAGGATGCTCTTCCCTCTAGACCCCTCTTACAGCTGATTTTGACAAGCAGAAGTGGAGAATTGTACTATTCTGACACGGTAAAATTGTATTTACTTGTCCTAGAACTGTGTGGTACCGAGAATGAAAAGTCCTGTAGCCAGCCACAGACACACCAGAAATCTCACTCCCGTGTCCAACAACTTTGCAAGGACTCCAGCCCAACAACTTACGCATGAGAGCTTCAGGCTACTTAGATAAGAAATTCCCAGCACCTGCATACACGTTTGAAATTTATAGGACCAGAACCTCTGGAGGACATTTCAGACCCGACATCATGCACACTGTACTTCCCTCCTGGAAGACTTCCTCTTCCCTACCCGAGCTCTACAACCGAAGAGGAAAAGGAAGCCAACACTGACTGTGAAAAGTCCTCGTACCTCTCACACAGAGCTCAGCCCAAGGCTGATGTTCACACCTGACAGGCTCCTGCTGTTTGCAAGTGCCTCCGTGCGTTTTTTACCAGCACCATCTGTCCAGGTCTGCCAAAGCAATGACTAAGCCTGGTCTGGAGCATGAAGAGCAAGAGTGAGGAGTCCGATGATGTTTGTGTTGTTAAGGTACTAGGGATCACCAGGGGTTTAACATTGCTGGCTCCTTGCTTTCTTCCAACACTGCCCAGCTGAATGCACTGTGCTGGTCTGTTAGAGAGATGATGACTCCCTTTCTGGAGCCTTACCCATCACACTGGAGATTAAAATAGTAATCCAAAGTGAAACAAAACTGAGTAGCTGAATGAGAGGTCAGTTAGGTCAGGCAGGTCTCAGATGTGCCCACAGCACTGGATGGCTCTCCCACCTGACAGGCATGGTGATGCATGGAAAAGCTCAAGAGTCAATCCTATCTTAGCCTATCTTGGCTTGCTCCAGGTGGAACCTCCGGAGTGGAAAACCTGTTTATTTAGGCTATTAGGCGTAGTTCAACCTGCTCTTTATTCCCTTCCCAGGGGAAAGCACAAGCTTTCTACAAGAAGCCATCCACCCACAGAGACAGAGCTGTTCTCCAGGGTATGGGAAGACATGCAGAAGGAAAAAGGCACCTCTTGTCACATCAGGCACTCAACCCTTTCTTTATCCTCCTCTCCCCCCAGGTAGGGAGGAGCTGCTCTAAGCTCTCTGGACCTCACCTCACCTGTTCTTCCCTCTCTGTCTCTATTTTCTTTATCCCCAGTCTGTCTCATACCAGGCCACCTCAGGCTCCTTTGCTCCCCTTCTGCAGAGAAGCAGGTAACTCTTCAGTCCCTGTTCAGCTGCCAGGCTAGTGTTCTCCCAGCCTTCTTCATGCTGAGGAGAAGTGTCAGCTTTTCCTCGCACCTGGAAGCCCTGGGAGGCTCTTACAGAGACATTAGGGCTCTTGGCCTGCCAGAAGATAGGTACTTGAAGTTACTCTGTTCTATATTTTGTTTCATCTAGTTAGACTCAGGTTTTGTCACTATTAGAGTAGTACCAATCAGTAGTACAATACACATCCATACACAGACAGGAACAAATTGGTGAAAGCTCTGGCCGTAGCAAGTTGGTTTTGAGAACCCCACAGCAGATTCCAGAGGGCAAAGACAGCAGCACGGTTCCCCCACTACACAGACAGGTAAAATCTTCCTGTACACACAGAAAGGCTCACACTGTATGTGTGGAATGAGATCAGCCACTGGGGAAAGGGAGCTGCTGTACCAAATTCATGAATTTTCTCCCTTCAAGAGGCCAAGGAAACTAGACTGAGGAATCACAGAATCATTGCATGGTTTGGGTTGGACCTTAAAGATCATCTAGTTCCAACTTCCCTGCCATGGGCAGGGATGTCAGCCACTGGACCAGATTGCTCACAGCCCCATCCAACCTGGCCTTGGACACTCACAGGAAGGGAACATCCACAGCTTTCCTGGGCAACCTGTCCCAGGGCCTCACTGCCCTCACCGTCAAGAAGGGAGTCAGTCACCTCATAAAATTTCACAGACCCACTGACCAATTTACAAACCTTGTGAAACAGGACTGTAACATCCCCTGTCCTGGAAAGGAAGTGTCAAAAAAGGTCCCTCACTGGGTTTTCACAGGGAACATCTGAACATGTGGTGTGACATCAGATTAAAAGGCTGAGCAGGGACTGCAGCCACACACCCCAATGCCAACTCAGTCCCCAAGAAGTGAATTAGCTCCAAGCTGCACCACATTAGAGCTGCCTCCCAGCAGAGGTAAGTGGTGAGCACAGCTTCCAAAGCCAGCTTGGCCAGAACAGCTGCTGCATAGCTTTGCTTTCATGGCAGAGGCACATCCTCAGAATCCCACTGCTCTCAAATCCTGGTGCATATTATTGTGACTTGGAGAACAGACATAAGGCAAAGGAAGGTGGGCAACCAGACTTCCCCAGTCAGAGCTGACAAAGGGGCTGGGCATCTGTTTTTCTCCCCAAATACACCAGCTGTTTTTTACTGAAAGACAATAACTTTCGCTCCAGAAAAGTAAAAAAAGATGTAAAAAAGTAAAAAAGGTTAAGTTTTCTGACATACTGAAGGATGGGGCTTGGCAGAAGGAAAACAGCTTTGGACTGGATCTGTGCAAGTCACAAGTGATTTGGCAGAATTTCACTTGCTCAAACATTCAGCTCCAGGTGAAGTGTATTGGGCATGGAGTTGAAATTCAACACAGGGCAATAATCATCTGAAGTACAGCGTATGTCAAAATACAGCATGTAAAAACATGCGAGGTTATGCAACAGTACTCCAGAAACCACTTCCTCAATTTCTCTGATAGATTCACTTCTTTTGAGGGTCTTCCAAGTAAGAGAAGACCACATAGTCTTCGGTTTCCAGTCATTTTTCAGCAGAAGGAGCATCTTTTTCTATTAATAAAGAAAAATCCAAACCAAAAACGTGCTCATGGGCAAACACAGACTTATTCTTTCCTTGCTCTATGCCCATTGTACCAGCTGTGTGGCTGTGAGTGGCAGCAGTAAGTCACAAAGCAACAGAAACATTTCCTCAGGCATCCTGAGGGAGTTAGGAGCTCCAAGGCAAAGCACACACTCAGTAGCTGGGGCTGCAGGGCTCCATCACAACCCAAGGAGCAGCTCTGCTGCCGAAGCCAGCTCAGCACCATTTTTACCACTCCAACGTTTTTGTCAGTCATCATTCTTCTCGCACAGGTAATCAGCAGCTCACACGCAGCTCTCCAGCCCTTTCCTCAGGAGTGGGCTGACACACACATCCAAACCACTGCTCTGTCTGTCACTGGAACAGCACCTCTTCCTCTGGCTTCAACCCAGAGCAGCTAAAGCCGATACTTCCTGTCTCTCGCTGTTCCCCTGGATCCCCTCCAAACTATTCTCTTTTTCGCTTTTTCACAGTTTCTGTAAGCTCCAAAACCAAACTCAAAGTTTTAGCCTATTGCTCTAAATATAAAGCCGATTGCTCTGTGTCCAATCAGCTGCTTGATCACCACCATGGTGATAATTAGCTATTTGATTGATTATGTCTGGACAGCTGCCATGTGGGACACTGTTCCATCAAGATTTCAGACCAGATTCTTACCTATTGCCTTGACTGGCAGAAATGGACATGTTCATGAAGTTTTTCTGCAGGTGGGGTGGCTTTGCTATGCAGAAATAAGTTCCAGAAATGCAGCTACGCCAGCATGTTATCTGTTTTTACCATATTTACCAAACCAGAAAGGTGGCATCTGCCTGTCTTCTCTACTGTGCTTCTAAAAGTTCAGGCTAAACAAAAACACCCCATAGGGTTTTTTGGCCTCTAGTCTATCCTTCCTTAAAAAGTCTGACACTTCCACAACTCAATAAACTGTTCTGTTTTCCTGCATCCATCAGTGATGCTGTTTCAGTGGCAGGCTCCTCCTTTTCTAAGCAGGGCCCATTATGTCCCAACTGTTGCAGTGTGTAGATTACTCCAGGTGGCCTCTGCTGGTTTAATGTACCCATGTGCCCCTGCAACTTCTGTCAGTTGAAAGGTCACTGCAGCAGCTCCTCAGAGCAATATAAAGAATCACTCCCCATCCAATATTTACTACAATGTCGGTACTGAAATAGCTGAATTTTGTTGTAACCAATCAGTTCCCCAACAGCTAAAACCTCATTATACTCAGACACAGGTCCACTTATCCATCCTCATCCCCTCTCACCTTTCAACTTCACAAACCACCCAGAACAGACACAGGGAGCTGTCCATAACTGGAGGGGCCGCACTGAGAACACCTTGCTGTGCTAAAAGACCTCCACAATGTCCCTGACAACAGGAGCAGAGCAAGCAAGGTGACTGCAAAAGGATAAAACTAAGAATTCTACCCAAAGAACACAGCCAGCTGATACGCTCCTACATAGGATACCACCTCCCACTGGAGGTTTCCCTCTAGCAGCTGGGCTGCTGCTGTCTTGGTTTTGACTGTAAAATCCAAACAGTTCAAGGAGTAATCAAAAAAATTAAAACCCAAAAATCGCATTATTCCACTGTTTTCTTCAGTTTCAAAGTGGAGGGAAGAGGGATTTCAGATACAAGTCCTGTCAGTGCTTCCTGTTAGTTAGCTTACATTTCTGTACCAAACTTTACAGGAAAGTTCATTCACATCCATGTGTTGTGTGTGCCAATAGCTGTGCTCCACTTGTCTGTGCTACAGGTCAGAACTCACTAGTTCATACTCAGCTTTATGGCAGCAAGTCTGTGGAGATTCTCTGACAGAAATATGTCACACACTTCCAGCTCACAGATCTGGAAAACTGAGGCCGAGGTTGTCTGTGGGACTCTGAAAAGCACGACCAAGACAAAGAAATTGGTACATCAAACTCCAGCACATGTGTACTGTGTCCTCTAAGGACCTGTCTTTAAGCTATCTGGATTAGGAGCCAGCAGTTTAATACACTGTTCTCACAAAGAGTAATTGAGGGTCTTAAAGTCAGAGGAGGAGCACAACACTTTGTTTCCAAGAGAATAAAAGGCACTGAGTGCATATTGGAGCTTCTCACTTTGGGCAGTCATCTCGAAATAAACCAAAACAACTATTGCTCTTCAAGTAGAATCCTTTTACCAGCCCTGTTATGTTTTAAGCCACAGGGACTTCATATAGATGAAAACCTCTACAGGCATCTCCTGCAGGGATATGCTTGATAACAAGCAGCATGCAAATTTGTCTTTGATATAAAGCTGTTTGTCTATGCAGCCAGAAGAGAAGGATGATCTAAAAACCAGGCACCTGCTCTGCTATTGAAACACCCAGATCATGAAATATCCATAGTCAGAGCCTCCTTCATATTATTCAAAAGCAACAAGTAGATTCAGTGTCCTCTGCTGCTCAAAACATGAGAGCCTATTTCACATTTACTCTATTTACAATCATCTCAGTGATCATCAAGAGCCAGAACTGGCACGGTGGTTTCTATCCATGCAGGAAAAGGCTGGCTGGAGTACCAGGGCCTGTGCCGTGATTCAGCAAGGACAGAGAGGGCACAGTCACTCCAAAGTCTTGGCTGGCAGCAGAATGTGCAGAACTAGAGCAGCTCTCTGTTTGCAAAGGCATTCCCAACACCTTTTCTCCCTTCGGTGCTGCCAAGGAGATGAAGCTGTTCAAGGAGGGTGAACTCACTCCGTTCATGCTTCCAACAGTAAACTGGAAATCCCAAAGCGGCAAAGAACCAACATCCCACTTCATCAGAGAGACTTCTGCCTTAGGGATAGACACCAATAAACTGGTCACAAAGCAGTACAGCATACACACAAGTCAGCACAGGGAAACACACGGTTCTGGTAATTTTAAGCAGTTAAATACAGTTAAAATTTTTCCCTTTCTTCCCATAGATTACTACAGTTTTGACGTTTTCCTTTGCAGAGTCTGGGGATTTGCTCTCAAAGAGCATGGTAAAAATAACTCTCCTGAAGTCAGCTTAAATTTATACATTGTACAATGTGTACATTGTACAACAAGCCCTAAATATTTACAACTAATTTTAAAATAATGATAAACCTCTGTATCAAAGACTGAAAATTACTACGAGCAAGATCTGAAAAGGTTCAGTTGTTTCCAAGGCTGAATTGTTGCTTCAGTGGGGTTTAATAGTATCCCACTTGCAAGAATACAGCTTTGTGTTCTGTTCCCCTTACTTTTGGGGCAAAAAAGGTCTCTATTGATTCAGAAGTAAAAGTCTTATTTCTTCTTTCTTGAAAGCTTCATTTATGAGAATGACTGGAATAGGATGAATACTGTTCTCAGAGAGCAAAGGTTATTCTACTTCCATGATTAAAAGTTTCTTTCAGAAAAACCAGTGGGATAGAGAAATTTTGTTGTCAATGTCAAACTTTTCCATGAATATTACCTGTGAAAACATGCAAACCTGCCATTTTAAAGATGATAAATAAGTTTTGAAACGACGATAATAGCATCGCTTAGATTTAGCAGTGCTGTACAAGAGTGCATAAGAAAAAGACATTTTCTTTCAAAGACCTTTTGCCCAATGGCCCCTGTTCCAGATCCTCATATTCCATGCTCCCAGGCCTCAGGTGCTCCCTGTACCCAGGAACAGCACCCACTGCCCGGGCCTCACCCAGCTCCTCCCTGTCCTCAGGGGAGGAGGGTGTCACCTGAGGATTCAGGTTACCTGAGGACTTGTTTTCAAGAACAAGTTACTCTGAAGGGTGAGATAGTGCATGAGGTGCCAGACCTCCAGGAGACAAGAATTCATGCTGATACTGAACGTTCAGCAATTTTTATGTTTGCTATTGTGTCATGATTAGTGCCAAAGCTTTTTATGTTTAAATCATTTAGGCTGTTCATAAATTCACGCTGAGAATGAACCAAGCATAGAAATGAAGCCTGTTAACCCCCCACTGCTGAAAATAGTCTCTTTTGAAAATCATATGTAAATTGTCTAAATATGTCAGCAGGAGAAATTATTCTTTCTTAACAAACTTTGGGTAAAATTTCATACCAGCAAGAGACTTGCACCTACAGACGCTTTCTTTACTTCAAACTAGCATTAGTTCCTCATGCCCAAAACTGTCTATTTACTTTTGTTCAAGAAACTGATCAGATTGAAAAAAAAGTCCCTGTAAAAAGAAGTAGGACACACTCCAACAGTCTAAAATGTTTAAAGCTAGAGGAGTTATATATCTCCCATCATAAGAAAAGGCAGAATAAATATACCCATCTACAAAATGAGGAAAAGCTTCTCTTCTAACTAATCTGTCACAGAACTTCTAACTCTGTAAAATTTCTGATGCAAAATATTGGGCATGAGCTCTCCAGATCAGCAGTGGACTTAATCTTGTCAACAAAATATTTCCTGCATATTTCTTACTCGGGAAGTAATCTCTGGACTTGCCCAGAGATCTCAGGTCATGTGGTTCTTTGCATGAAGCACTGGTGTCAATTCCTTTGAAACACCAAATTCCTGGAGTCAAAAACATGTGGAAAGTTTGCCCTCAAAATAGCAGAGATGTATCAAAATGGAAACAGAAATTCTGAGAGGGGGAAGAGGAGGATGATAGTCGCTGGCACTGTGAAGCAAAAGTAGAATTCAGGTATTTTGAAGTGACACCTCACAAAGTAACAGCGCAGACCCAATGCCAAAAACCCAGAACAAACACAACTGACTGACAGACCGGATGCCACTATTTGCATTGGAGTTCCACAAGTGAGGTTTAGGATAAATGAGGGGTTAAATTCCCTCTGGGATAATTGTGTTCTACACTGGCATCTAATTCTCCTGGCAAGACGTGCTAGTTAGGGATTTTTGAGGTGTTGCTTAGGCAGCGAGAACACAGCAAGGAATGAGCACAGCAAGGAATGACCACAGTCCATCCAAGCTGCAGCTGGAAGTGGAAGCACCTTCGCTGTCACCCTGCCCTGGGGTGGGTGCAGGTTTGGGTGCTGATCAGCCCTGCTCTCTCTCCAGTACTGCAGGTGCTCTTCATGGCATCCTCCCTGCTGCCTCAGAGGTGACATCCCACTGGCACTGGTCCCGTGCCTGTGGCTGGCATAGGGAATGAACCCCAGGGCTAGAACAGTTTCTGGAGTGAAGCTTCACCTGGCCCTGCAGGACACCATCCAGCTGTGCATATCTGCAGAAAAGCAGCCCTGGCTACTCCTCAGCTGCTCACTGGTAGTGTCTAAATACTGACACAAAGAAGAAGTGACTAAATGTGATGTATTAGAAAACAGATGCTGAGAATTTGGCAAGAGTCAGACCTTTGTGCTACAGTTAATGACATGATTCTCAATTTATTTCTCATAGTCCCATTCCTTGCTGCCTTTCAGGCCAGCTTCCACATTATCACCATTCTGCCCAATGCACTGCCCCATGATGACACGTGCTGCATCAGTTAATTTTCAGCTTGCAAATGCAGGTTTCCTCCTAAATGTGGGTGGTCCTGGCTTGTGTCTCAGCTTTGAAGGGCCTGGTCCTCATCTGCAGGGCACCAAAGTACCTGGCACTGTTCATGCAGATGGGATGCAGCACTGAATGGCTGCAGAGAGACCTTGTGGAAAAGTGTTTTATGAGTCAGGTCTTGCTTATTGCTTGCAAGCCGAGTGAGAAAACTTGCTGTTTCAAAGGAAGGATAAAATAAATTGATTCAGGAGCTATTTTTTCAGATCTTATTAAGACTAGCTTTGCCAAAGGGTTTATGATAGACAAAATGCAGCTCAATCTATTGAGAGCACATCACCAGGCACCTGCTGGCTTGCTGAAAGATGCAACCAAACCAAGTCTGTAACTCAACATCAGCAGTAAAAAGGATTTCACTGGTGAAAATGCTTTGCACAATTTGCAGGAGGAACACAAGTCAAAATGAAGCAAAGCTTTTTGCTGAAGGTGATTCTTGAGTAGTCACTGGAGTGCTGCTCCACTCTTACACAGCCCTACACTGTTTTCACTGGGAGAATTTTCTCATGGCTCAAAATGGGATTGACATCACCTCAAGAACTGCCAAGAAGAACTTCACTGATTCAAAAAGGTAAGGCACAGACAGAAAGGGAGATCAAACCCAAAGCTTAAGACAGACTACCACTCTTATTTGTTCGGTTGAGTTTTGATACAGAAAGACAAGAAATGCGTGGATGTAAAGCTTATATTCTCAGGTGATAGAAACACACCATCTTTGATTTCATCTAAAGCCCTCCTCTTCTAATACTCCTTGTTTTAGCAAATAAAATGTGTTTCAGTTCGGTGAGATATCTGAGTAAAACCAAGTGTAAAGCATCAAGCTGTCCCTGGCTCACCCTTACAAAAAAACAAATAGGCTCCCATGCAGGCAAATGTCACTCAAGAGTGTTTGAAACACACAGCAGATGTTGCCCAAGTACAGTTGATCATAAAAGTCCTTAAGAATAAGGAAGCTTTGATGTCTTCCCTTTTCCCATGAACTGAAAATAACAGCATTGTTAGCAACTTCACAGTTGAGAAAAGTTTAAGTATTAAATTAACTATTTGTTTCTTAGTACTGAAAGCAATTCAAAATCCAGCCTGTTTTTGAAGTTCTAATAATACCTTTTAACAATCTAGCAGGTATGTTATAGATTAAGAATTATGTTAAGGAAATATAAGGATTATGATACACTGTGTTATGACACCTTTTTATGTTATTAGCGATGTAGCCTCATGCATTTCAATAAATATCTTTGTTTTAACATAATTTATCTGTAGATCTAGGTTGATCTTCAGCTAATTTAAAGCTAGCAAAAGTTTAAAAGTGTGGTTCCCTCCTATGTCCTTCAAACAAAAAGAGGCTGCAGAACTCTCACCTACCAAGGACAGGTAAACCATCGAGCAAGTGGACAAATGTAAGAACTGGGGAAATAAAAACTGTCTGAAAGATTTCACCCCTAATGGTCATCCAGGTCTGGCTGTAAATCAGAACAGATTGCCTGTGGCATCTCTGTGACAAGACCCAGTCTCCAAAACAAGATCGAGAGATTATCTACATCACAAAACAAGATGTACTTGAGTCTTACGCTCCATAAGAAAAGCTAATCTTTATTAATTAGTTGTCATGGAAACTCAGCCTTAGGAAAGCTATGAATGATACACCAAGATCAGATACAAATTGCTTTTACAAAAGCCTTCATCATGATTTGGATAAACAAACAGTAAGCAAGGTAAAAGTTGGCCTATTTCAAAAGTCCTGCTGAGAAACAAATGCCACAGGGGTCCAAAACCAAACAAACAAAAAAGAAATTCATTAGAAAAAGTTTAAGATACCTCAAATAACAACTCTTACAGTTCTTTCAGGCTTTCTGGCAAAGACCTGTTATATTAGCTGATGGTGCCTGGGTGATGGACAGCTGAAAGTATCAAACAAGCAGCAGCAGGAAGGAAACAGCACTGCAAACACAGGGGTGAGCCCCTGCTCTTACCGCCTGCTGCGTGATGCATCACCAGAGAGAGGCCAGGTGCAGGGTAGAAGGCCAAGGATTTTAGCAAGACTCTTAAATTATTTCTTCACATAAAGTAAGACCTCCAGGAGTACATCATTCAAGCTGACTTTGACTTCTTTTCCTCTTCCCAGAACTGTCTGTGTAGAGCACGCTGTTCCAGGAGTTTACAGCTCAGAGGCAAGAGAAGAAAGGTGCACAAGGCTGATGTCCCCCGGCACAGAGACACCCCACGGCATCAGCAGAATGGAGCTGAACAAAGCAGAGTGACAGCCCAGAGCCCGCCGGATCCCGCTGAACCTGCCGAGCTGGCAGAATGCAATGGGCAGCACTGAGCTCTCCCCAGCCAGATAAAAAAGAGCTGAGGAAGCAAACCATCTCATTTCTACGTGGGGCTCGCTTCTCCGTTTGCTGTTGCATTTGGAGGGCAAGCAAAGGAAGGAAAAGAGGGAGAGGCACAAAAATTTTCAGGCATCTGGTTGATTCCCCTAACATGGTGTTATTAGCTCTGTTATATTGGCAGTAAATCCAGAAACAGAATCCCAACCTGTTGAGTACAGCAAGGCCACGACTGCACATCTCCACAGCAACAGTCACTAGTCTAAGACTGCAAGGTCCCATCTCTGGCTCTCCCATGGACACACAGGATCTGTTCTCAGAACTTTATTTGGATGCAGTGGTGGGTTACAGCCATGTAAGATTGTGTACGTTAGGTATATTACGTATTTACATACACTATTATGTGTATATTGTTATAGCAGCCCAGAATGACCAGCTTTGCTATGAGCTTATAAAGGGAATTTTACGAGTAATTTCCATGTTCATTCAGGAACCGCATAGCATTACCTGTGGGGTTATTAAATGTTCTATTCTGGGTCAGAAAACTATTTCATTTCAAAAATGAGTGAAAAGTAATCAAATAGTTTGATTCTTCCGAAGGTAATCAAAATTGAAATGAGGTAGCATTTACAGGTCTTCTCAAATAAATGAAATGAAAATGAAAACGAAAATAAAATAAAATAAAATAAAATAAAATAAAATAAAACCCCTACAGCTGGTTAAGGAATTCAGGTTAATTTCAAAATTCAGACTAATTTTTCTTGCACCAGTTGCAGACACAAGCCAAAAGCAGGGTGGCAGCAGGGTGGGAGCACAGACATGGCAACAGTGGCTCCACGCAGGCTCGGTTCTCTTGTTACCCAGGCACAGGAGCAGCTTTTGCAGTGCCATCAGTCCCTGAGCTGTCCCATTCTCCCTCACTGTGGGCAGGAAAGGTGGCTGGGGTGGCACTGCACAGTCTGCATCTCCTGAACAGACACTCCCTCTGAAGACATAATTGTCTTCACTGTAATTGGTGAAAAATATGTAAAGCCACCTGTCTCCAAGGAGTCTCCTAAAGCTAGAATGAATCTTTTTATCATGGGATGTCCACTAAGATTCTATTGCCGGGGCATTATGGCACTTGATTAACTGAAATCTAGAATAAAGAAAAATGTTTTAGTGTTGATAGGGAGGGCTTTCACAGTTGCATATGGAGCCTGTTTATTAGACAGCACAAAAGATTGACTTTGAAAAGATATTATTACCCTTACACTTGATTCAAATGATCCCAAGGCCTTTCCATCATTTTATACAATTCCTACTATAGAGGTCTCTAAGACTTTCGACTCATGGAACTTAATTCTCATGAAAATACATAAAGAACATCCCAAACACCATTTAATGACATATATTTGGCATTTAAATGTCAATATATATTATAGAATTTGAGAAGCAGAGAAGAATTCAATCCTGTATACTACAGCAGTTTACCTTCACTAGAGGACACACTGCAAAGTGAAACTTTCTTCCTTCCCCAGAACTGCAGAAATACCAATTTCTAACCCAATCTTAATTTGTTAATTTCTGAATATTCATCTGAAAATACATCAGATTCTTTTTGTTGTTGTTGTTGTTGTTGCTTTTCAAAATATGTTTATTAAAACTTTGGTTTCTCCATACTATTGGTTATTTACTTCTTAAATTGTTACACTTGACTTCTTCTGTTTTACAGAAAGGTCACATATATGAACAGGCAGCATTTCCCTCAGAGTTAAACGCTGTCCTGAACTTGCCAAGTGCGTCTGTGGCAAGCCTACCACAGGAGATTTCCAGGAGTAACAGATTGCTCATTAGCCCCCACCTATTCAGCATCAGTGTAGAAAATTGGCTCAGCAGAGGGGTTTGACACAGAGAAGTGTGAGAAGAAGGAGGAGGAGGAGTCATCATTCATCGCTGGAGCAAGGCTTGCCTGAATTTCCACCTTCGATCTTGGCCAAAGAGGAGTCTAAAGAGAGAATCAGT
The DNA here is from genome assembly GCA_013397845.1 of Melanocharis versteri. NCBI lineage: Eukaryota > Metazoa > Chordata > Aves > Passeriformes > Melanocharitidae > Melanocharis > Melanocharis versteri. The sequence continues at coordinate 244,795 of VZTG01001348.1, read as the reverse complement.
ATTTCACGGTATTTCTATGTGTGCAATCTGAAAGATGCTGCTTCAGCTGCTCAGCTAATTATCTAAAATGCCTCCAAAGGCTCCAGCCCCACCTGGCTGAGGTGCCAGGAAGAAAGCTGACCTAGCCAAGGAGCACTTGCGTGTTGCAAGGCACTGTTCATTATTTTAATCTTCTTGCATTTTGCATAAAACCACAAAAACCTTGTCATTGACAATTATTCTGATGCAAATTCCTGCCTTGTCTCCTGGGATTTTTATTCAGGCAATAACTCTTGTGGGGTCAAAAGTTGAACCTAAGGCTATGTATAGGTTCTGGTAATGTTTAACTTTGTGGTGTGGTTTAATCATACAGATTTCCATTCCTCATGTATAGGCTGTGTACAGGGTGAAATCCTTTTCTTAAGGAACGCTATTTAAGTGCTACTAGATTGCAATCATGTTAATTGAAACTCTGTTTATCTGAGTAATTACATACTCATCTGTACGACCTCAATAATGTTACTGCAAGTTTCTCAGCAGCAAAACCTATTCTAGCTGGGCAGGATTCCATCTCTGAAGGCAAAAGGAAATTGTGACTCCCAAGCAGCCTGAATTCTTTGGAACACGGCCAGCAATGTCATCATTCTAGTGATTTGGGGAAATGCACCAATGGCCAAAATGTACCAAAGGCCACATTGCAGGAAATCTTGATCTCAACATAACAGAAGCTTTGATTACGCAAAAGCTGACCAAGACTTTCAGGACTTTCTCTGCACTTTTACCTGTAAGCAAACCATTCTTCACTCTTGGATATCACTTTTCACGTGTACTCTTTTAATGGTCCAAGTTGGTTGGTTGGTTGGTTGGTTGGTTTTTGGGTTTGGGGGTATTTTTCTGAGTTGGACTTGATGATCCCTGTGGAGGCTACAAACAGTGTGTGTTGTCACACACAGAGGTGCAAAATGCAGCTGATCCTAGTGGCCAAGAAGTCAAAGTGATTCTCAGTTAAAGGTCTGAGAAAATGGATATATTTGTTAATTCCTGTCAATGGATGCGTAATAATTGTAACCATTGTTACACTTTTAACCATTGTTACATTTTAGTGGTTATTCTCTGCAATGTAAGTCATGGATCTGTCCTGCCTTAAAAGTGACACTTTAATCACTTAAAAGTGATTAATATACACTGAGATAAGTATTAATTTCAAATATTAATAATTTGGATACAGGATTTGCTTCCTCTCTCCTAGACTGATAATGGCACTCTTGTACTGAGGATGAAGACAATCCAGCTCCTGCAGCAGTACTCCAGATGAGGAAGAGTGTGTGTGCATCACTCCTTTTAACATACATACACGCAGGCAGGTTAATCAGGAATTACCTGGCTGCCATAAATTCCAGTTTCTATTGCTGTCAAAGATGCATGAGTGCTTCAGAGAGTCTGTCCTTTCATTATTCAGATAGTTTGCATACAAAGCAATACTACCTTTCCCTTTATATGTCCTTAAGCCTCTTCCAGGCAAAATGCATTCCTTCCTTAAAACAGTCAGAGCTCATCTGACATCTTGTTTCTTGAACCAATAAGTACAGTTGATCCAAACCTCATTCCTTTTTTCAGTCAATAGTCTTTCCAGGCTAATTTTAATCTTCTGATATGTGAACTTCTAGGTAAACCTCACCAATTTATCTGCTTTTTATACAGAAGTGGACATCTCCTCTACCCTCATCTGGTAGCACGTTCTTTCCCATATTACAGCATTTTTTTCTGCATGAAGACTGCCCATTGCCATGGACTGTACAGCATTTTTGGCTTAAGATAGTACAAGATAACTGTCTGGGATAAGGAATTCCTAATCCTGATGACTTGCCATACACTCTGCAGCTTAAGTAAGTATCAGCACACAATGTTTTTTAGATGGAAGCCATTGCAGGAATAAGATGTGTTAATTTGCATTCTTCCTTGTATCAAAGCTATTGTTTGAAAATTTAACTCTGGCCATCAAATTGCTTGTCTCAGTGGAAAATGCACTTCAGTCAAGGCATGCTACTTTCTTTGGACAAAATTTAGAGTTTGTGGTTACCTCAGCTGAAAAGTATTTGTCTACAGCTGCTTCAGTCCCCCTGAAAGCAAGACCTTCACAGAGGCATTTTATACATGAATCTATGCTCCTAAAACAGCTGTCTTTTAAAAAGCACTTAAAAACCCCAGTAAAATTTATTTTGTGTTTTTGCAAGAACAACTATTCACAGCATTGACTGCAATACCCATTCTACATGCCAATATAACCCAGGAGTTCTTACAACCATGTCTGCAATCATTCAAATTTGTTGTTTTGCATATTAAATGAGACATTAGCAACCCTCTTTAAGTTTTTAATGAAGAGGTGTGTAATCTGGTATTACTTGCAGAGTTGTTACTCAGGTAGTATGAGATGCTGCAGACATTACTGTAAGATCTAAGCTGACATTCTGGGATTGTCACTTCAGCTCAGTGCTGTCTTGGTTTAATTTATGCTACAAGAAGTTCATTAACTGAACACTGACAGTCTTCTTCAGCCAGTTTTGCAAGAAAGCAGTTCCCAGCCAGCTGAATTGTTCTGTTTGTTCCTGATACTTTTTGTTGCTATTTAGAAAGCTGCAGCATCAGTGCACAGAAATCCCAGAGCACAAGATGACCTCGCTGGCCAGGAGTTTTGAACCTCCACACACACACACGGTGCCAAAGATCAGGTCAAGATACCTGTGTGGCATCTGCCTGCCTGACAGCTGAGCACGCTTAAAGATCACATTTGTACACCACATCATAGAGATTAGATGGCAAACAACTGATAAACACACGCTTAGAACAGCTCCATGTTACAGTCGTTCCTAAGTTTTAGGCAAAACCTAAATTATCCACATAAAACCTGAATTACCCACAGTCGTTATTCAGCCGAATATGTTACAGTCAAGACAGGGCCCCACGCAGCAGCAATGTTACAACTGCACACAAGAGAACCAAAGCTTCTGCAGATAACAAGGTACATTTTCAATGAGAAACATTCTGGCTTTCCAAGGGCATGTCCACTCAGCAGGGTCCCTGCCTCTGTTAAATGTCTGGCACAGGTCCAAGTGAAATCAGGACTTTTTTTTAGAAATCTCTGCTCTTTCACTTGAAGGCAAAAAGGAGCTGACCCTTGGAGCAGAATAACCAGACAGTATTTTAGTGTTCATTTCACAGGTATCTTAGAGGTGCCGAGACTGAGACTAACAAAGATTAGCCCAGCAAAAAGACTGATGGTCACAGAAAAGGAACTAAACCACAAAGTTTAGGTGAGAACCTAAACTATCAGGGTAGGTGAATATCCAGTGAAACACACGCAAGACTTAAAACTAGTACAAACGTGGTCCTTGATTTCTTAAGTCAGAACAAAAGTTCCTTCAGAGAAACACGTATATTGTGAACGAACTCTTTGGTTCAATTCACGTAAATGCAAGTTTGGCACATTGCTTAAGGATAAAACCAGCAAAGTTTGCTTCAAGTCCAAAGTCAAAGCTGGATGAGCTGCAAATCTAACCAGGGAGATGACACAGATTTCTGAGCAGAATTAAATGAAAGTTACGGCCAAGGAGAGAGAAATGTACAACACTTTGAATGCAGAATCTGATACAAATTTAGGATGTTTCACAGCTGTGCAATACTGCTTCTTCTGAGAGCAGCAGCAGGGCTCCCAAAATCTCTGCCTGCAACTGGTGACACAGCCATCCCTGCTCAGGCCTTTTAAAGTGCCCAGGAACTGTTCAGCTGGTATTAGCAGCCTGGAGCTTTGGTTCAGAGAGAACAATAGGTGTACTATTTTAGAGGCATTAGAGGTATTAGTGGCAAATCTGCATCGTGCCTTGTTTACTGCTGTACCAATTAGGGAGGAATTGGAAATGACTGCAACAGGCTGCCTGTTTTGAAATGCTCCCTGCCATAAGTGAAAACATGATTCTTATTGTGGCCATCGTTATAAAAAACAGCAGGATTAATCGGCATCTTCTGGTTTTAAAATTAAAGGAAGCAAGAAGATGCTTCCATAAACTTTGCTGTCACACTTTTCAAAAAAATAACTAATTATGGTTTATGTGAGCCATTTATATGGCTTTCCATTCAATAAGGAGTTAGACTTTGATTTCTGCATATTTTCAGTCAAAACCAAATATTTTCATACCAAGTGAATAGTCATATGGAATATTTTAATTAGAGAATTACTTAAATTACTGAGAAAAACCAGCAGCTCAGACCCATGCAGCCTGACTCCAATACCCGCTTCTGTTTTTCTTGGGAGAATCAAAGATAAAAATATTGGGCCTTTAAATTGATTATTATGTGAGACAAAAACTTGATTGGCCAAGATATTACAATCTATCATCTCTGCTGATACAACCTCCTAAGATCAGATGTGCATGCAATTTTGTGTCTGCTGGAAAGGCACCATGGTGGAATTGTGTGCTGCAAACTCAGTCCTGTGCCAGGAAAGCCTAAAAAAACAGGGGCAGGCAGAGAGTCCTGAGCTCCTTCCTACCAACTCTGTCCCACAGTCTTGTCCCCAGCTCTAGGGAGTTTTGACTATTTTTTTTAATTCTTTTTTTTTAATTTACAGGTTTATGCTATTTCCACTTCTTCCTGCTCCTCCCATCAGCAAAGGTGCTGATACAACTCCCAGAGGAGGACAAGAGGCACCACAGTAACTCCCCCACAGCAGCATTTATCCCAAAGCCCAGGGCAGGTTTATTGCTCTTTGGTCCAGCCTACTTTTTCTTTTCAGTCAGGGGAGGGTGATACTTTTAAAGTTCCCAGGCATGGGCACAGGGATTTTACTAGCTAAAATCCTATTGAGAAACATGGCTGAGGCCTCATAGCTTGCATTTCAAGCTATTTGGGTCATTCTAACATGTCACAAGAATATCAGAGTGCAGCGTGGTGTGCACAGGACCTCTAAAATACAGCTCTAGATATACTGTATTTTGGCCAGCTTTCAATTAGGAGCTTTCTATTTCAAGAAAACTTCACAGAAAACAATGAAGAAACTGGCATTAGAATGGTGTTAATTTTTCCCCCATTTCAGACATAGTTTGACCGACTTAGCTGACTGCTAGATTTAAGTCAATGAATGCAGGATGGAATTCATAGACATGAACTGGCCTTTCTCAAACTGCAACCAACAGAGGTGGCACAAAGCTGTTACATTAAAAAGAGTCAGGATGAATCCAGTAATCATCTTAACACAGCTGACAGCTAACAGTTTTACTCAGTCCTGTTTTTTCAAACTGATGACTGTAGATGACTGGTCCTTATGGAAAAATACACTCTTATAAGTGTTAAGAAGTATATACTCTCCTGCGTTGAAGTAGGATATTTACATACACTTTAACAGCATGATTTATGCTAAAATTTTTGAAAGTCAAGGCTTGTCATGTGATAAAACAGCAAGTATGCAACTATGATGAGTCAATAGCCATATCCCAGTAACAGGGAAAAACCTTCCCACTGTATTTTTCCTGTATTTTTCACTTTCACCTCTCAAAGAATGCAGCATTTAGAATAACAATGTAATTCAGAAAAAAACTAAGTAGATATTTTCAACCCAAATGTAAGCAATTTTTTAAGATCAGCTCTATACCATGTCCACAAGGAAGGCTGCTGAAAATGGGGTTCACCTCCTCAGGAATGCTACTTGTTTCCCATGAACAATCAGGTGGTTGCAGGTGCTAATTGTAGCTATATATCTTATGACCAAAATTAAGCTTTTTCTCTTATTTATTTCAAACAGCAGTTGCTCTCCACAGAGCAACTCTGCATTGAGATTCACTGCTGGCTTTCCACTGCAGCTGCAATCCTGCATCATATTTTATCAAGGAGCAGTTTGGCATGCAAATGTGCAAGTGACAACATAAGGGGAATCTGGAATTCATCTCATTACAGTTTTTCTATTCCTTAAGCATTTTTCTTCTAAGCTGGCATAATTCTCTACTGAGCTTCAAATTCTAACATTTTAGATTTTGCAATAATCCAATATTCTCTAATCTGATTAAACTTTCATTCCTTTGACCCACACTTCTCCAAACCATCTCTGCATTTGACAGTGCACGCTTCTAGCAAAACCTGCAGCCCACGCTGCAGCTGCAGCATGACTGAGCTGTGGCTCTGAGCAGGGTGACAGCCACAGCTGGGACTCAGATCTCACACAGCCCGACAGCAGGCAGCAGCACAGCCTCTGTCACAAACCTGACTTAGGCTCACAGAAAAAGAAACTGTCCCCAGAGAGTTACATACCCATCACTGAATATTAGGTATTTGGTCTGGTTTTTTCATATGAATTTACACTTATTGGCAACAGTTCACAACGTATTTTGTATCTAAAGTATTTTTAATTATGTTAGTGTTCAATTGCTCAATTTGGCACGTTTAAAATACAACAAACACTTCAGGAAATCATAATAAAATCAGAAGTTAGGATTTGGGTTTGTCTCATAAAATGCATCTTTCACTGCTAACAACCCCCTGTTGATGGATGTAGCTTACACCATAAATTTTTTCCATTTCCATCATATAAGGATCTCTCAAATTCACAAGTGTTTCTTTTTTATGGTAGCTGAAAACAAGCACCCTCTACAAATCAGAAGTTAACACAGCAAAGCAAATTGCAAACCTGGTGAGTTTGCTCACAGGGCATCAATTCTCAAGAAAACTACTTTCTACACTCCTGCACAAAGTCTTCAAATCCAAGTTTCTCCCTTGTCAAAACAAAACCAAACCAAACAAACAGGAAAAGTTCGAAATTGCTTACCTTGAAGAAGCTCCGAAGAAAATACATTATGCTTAGCATTTTGGAAGGTTTGAAACGAAGAATTGTTCGATCTTTAGAACATCCAAGGCCTGGGTGAATTCCTACACTCCTGCTGTGTCTTTAGTTACATGCTTGCTTGTTGCTATTTTGGACAGTCTTAGTACAAGGGAAGCATATGAGCCATGCCAGGAGCTTATGCTAAGGAGTTGCATAACAATTAGGGCTTATCTGTGCTGCGCTGTGCAGGGCAGCAATGCAAACAGGTTTGTTCACAGTTTACTAGCCCCAGAACACTTCCACTAGGCATGCCCAGAATGATGCCATTGTGTTTGCTAAAGAAACTAAAGCTATTTGTGAGTGCTTCTAAAAGAGCTGGAACTACAAAGGACAGCACATGTTCCCGTACATCCCCCCCAGCTCCTGCTTTTGCCAGCTCCAAGTTCACCCAGTGAATATTACGCTTGCTGCAGCATTTAAAAGCAAAGGCTCCCACACTGGGAGCTTTCTAGTTGCTATCTTTAAAGGTAAGGAAAAATTGCAGAACAAGTCTTTTGAAGTGCAGGGAAGTAAACGTAATTTCACTTTGGTCTTTTTCCTCACTTAACATTAAAGTGCCTTAAAATTTGCTTGTGCTTCAGTAACATTCAGCAGCACAGAGATGCAACTTATGTCACGTAGCAAAGAATCTATTGACATGTAGTGGCCAGGACTGAGAGTTATGCAAAGTCTTCTCACACAGTGCACTCAGAATTCAAGACAACTCAGGAGTGCAAGCAGGTTCTCAGAGGGAGATCATTCTGCAGTACAGCAACTCTCAGGCACAGCCTGACACTGCAAGCTTTCACTTATTTTTTAACCCAGCTACGGCTTATATGTGAGCTCTCAAAACTCTTCCACCAGGAAGAGGTGTTTTAAGGAGTTGTTCCCGAGTAGCTCCTGATGCTCCACGCTGCTGGCACAAGGAGGAAACGCAGAGAGATGTGCAGTGCCCCCAGCACAGCAAGGTGGGAGGGGGACCCTGTCCCCCAGCGTGGCTGATGCCCCAGCACTCTCCCACAGCTAACACCAGCTCTGAGGTTGAATCTGCTCTTTCACTCGCCCTGTGCAATTCAGGATCTCTAGGCCATCACCCCCAGCAAGCACAGCCCCACTTCTGGTTTGCTTTTGGGTTTTGCTTTGGGTTTGCTGTCGTGCAAACCCCTCTGTGGCCCTCAGCAGCCATTCTTCTGGGTAGGTCATTGCACACATGAATACTGGTGTTTGGGTAGTACATGTAAATCAGATTTTTTCATGCAAAAATCAAATCTTTTACAGCAGGAAGCCGTAATTGGTCACGTACACAATTGTTCTGCATTGTGGGAACTGCATTAGTTAAGCATATGCAGTCACAGAGAAGGGCACACCTAACTTGTTAGAAAACAGGCCAATAATTTTTAAATTGCAACACAAGGCACAAATGCAGTATCATCTGTGGTTTGATCTGCCAAATGACAGTGCTGCTTCAGTGAAGTTTGGTCCTGTCAACTCTTATGATTTCATGGACAAAAAGAGTGTTTTACCCTAAATCTTAGCTCTAAAATATAAGCATATGTCAATATTATAGACATACAGCAATCTTTTAAAGCAAACTTTTGGCCCAAATTATGGAAGGAAAACTGCAGATAAAAATTCTAAAAAGTCTCAAAACAACTGAAAATCCAGTGTTAGTTTTCAAAAATTCTCTTTGGAGGAAAATGGGCCTAGCTCATGATTCTTCAATGCTTTGATTTGTTAATATTTAAGTTATTTTTAAATACTAGTTTTTATGATTTATTCTGAAATTACTGCCACTCTTTTAAAAGTTGCTCGTTCAAGAAATGGCAGGCACACTGCTATTTCCTGCATGCCTCTCGTGGTATTGACTCAACAGGTTGTGCTCACAAAGTTCAGGTGAAACACTCTTTGCCCAAGCCCTGACATCAGACTCTGAGCAGAAGGAAATGCCCACTGGGAAAAGCCCAGCTCTGTGGTGCCTTGGCATTTATTTTTCACAAATGAAAAGGAAAATAAAGCTTTATTCACATATGAATTAAGAGCTTTTTAATAAGAATCTATGTATGTTGAAAGGCAGGTTTTTGCTGCCTGATTTTTATCTACAAGTATTTCTAATTTCCACAGGAATGTCTCTTACAAACAACATGCCAAAGCAGGCCATTGCCCAAAGGACTTGACTGCCCTTTCCATTGCTTATCATTTCTGAAATGAAGGTTAAAGTTCAACTGCCCATCTTCACCCTATTCTTCCATGCTTTACTTTTTCGTGGGCTAGAAAAAAGGATGTTACTTCTGTAAATCAGCTGGGACCTTTCCCTCAAACTGGTACATTTCTTGGGCTCGTTCAATTCACCACACAGGATGAGCAAATTGCACAGTGTTCCCTTAATCTGCAATTCCTTGAAGGCAACTGGAGCTCTGCTGGTCAAAACTCCAGGAAAATTGCAATACACTTTCTAACAATCAACCTACGTGATTCTGCATCTTAGCAGATCCTTATGGAGCTACCTAAGTCCTTTTACAGCCCTGAAAAACACTGGCTGGACCAGGTGCCCTGGTATTGGGTGGCGTTGGGGTCTCTGAGAGGGGAAAGGTCTCTGTGCCAGACACAAACCCCGGCCCCAATTCCCTCACACCAGTCAGGGGAGAGGTGGAGAACCTGGGAGTGAAGGAGTGAACATCAGCCTTGAGGGGAGCAAGGGAGACGTGGGGGAAGGAGTTTCCACTTCGTCTTTGTTTCTCACCGTATCTCACCGTTTTTCCCAAAGTTGACTCTGTTTTGCTCATAGTGGTAATTGTTAAGTGTCTTTATCTCAGCTTTTGAGCTTTTCCATCTTGTTTTCTCCCCCGTGCTGTTGAGGAGGGGGAGAGGGAGGGTGGCTGGGTGGGTGGCTGGCAGCTGGCCCATGTCAAACCCACCATGCACTATGACTACACACAAACCTCAGAGCATTAGAAAGAACCTGCAACCTTATTTAATCTGGGTTACAACAAGTGCACACACCTAAAGGATCTTCTTTCCCCCTTAATCCCACATCTAATGAAGTCCTTGACAGTAACTCTGATTTGTAAATCTATAAAAAGCTTTCTGATGCCCCAAACTTTTCATTTTCCAGAATGTCAGCCTACTGCTGATAGACTGGCTTTTTTCATAGCTAACCTCTCACAGTTTTATCCCCTCCCTTTAAAAGCAAACAATCTGGAGTTCACTACTATCAAGTCCATTTTCAGAGTGAGGAGTTTATCACATACCATGAACTTCACTTGCAAAACTGTGGTAATCATTTTTTCGGTGCATGATTCTGAGGTTTCATGTGGTCAGTGAAGATTTATTCTCTTTGGGACAGGCCCAGAGCTGTTAATCCTCAAGTGCCCAAGGCCAGCTACCATTGACGTTTTCCTTACTGATACACTATCTAAATCCACATGCCTTTTCTGCTTTATAAAGAACAGCAGCTGAAAACTATCACTGGCTCAGAACAAAATATCCTTTTTGCTTTTTGCCTTTTGCCACCACAGCCAAAAGTCACTATTTAAAGTGACACTGCCTTCAGCAGAGTAGCACTGTGAAGTGGCTGAACCAAACATACCTGTCTAAACCTTGCAGAACACTGAGACTAAGATTCCCTGAGGGCAGACCACTGACACTGAAACTCCACTACTGCACTGGTGGAAGGCTTTTCTTCCCTTGATTTCAATTATTAGATTACTTCTTGTACCATTCACTTAGTTTGACACAGTTGGGTGTCCTGTAGGTTGTGTCAGGCTGGCTTCCAAGCCAACTAAATGTTGGAAAATATGTTGAAGTCATTCCAGCTTTATGGTTGCAAAGGTCAGATGTGACAAGTCTTGTGTGCAGAGTGCAGAGCTTAAAGTGAGGGTGGACTCTGAGCCTGCCTTCTTGTCTCTTCTCAGGGCACCATATTCCCTGTAAGATTCCTTCAAGGAGCAACAATTTTGCTCTGTGTTGCCTTTCCCTTGGAAGACAAGGCCTAGATATTTCATTGTTTTCATGTCCATACTCTATTAAATAAGGCATTGAATATGGCTCAGTGGAACATTGATTTATATCCACAGACTCTCACGTTTTGAAACACTGCAGTCTGAAACCAAAAGGTCCAAGAATGAAAACTTTAAGCTGTCACCCTGACCTGGGCATAAGGGACATGCTGCAGCAGCCCTCAATAAGCGTCTTCACATGATGAATTAAGTGACCAAACAGGTATTCTGATTTCTGAAGGATCATGGCAGACACTTTCATCTCCACTGTAATTGCTTATTTGCCCTCAGGCAGTTCATTTGATTACCATTATCATAAAAATACACCTCTTGATGCAGCCTAACGTGTTGGTTCAAGGACTCTTCAAATCCTTCTGAATTTCCCTCCTGTAATCAAAGCATTTAAGCTTTCTGTCTTGATAGAAGGTAAGAGATTCTGGGCTTATAATGGGGAACTGAGCTTTTGGGAGCTGAGACAGCTATTTCTGTGTTTTACACAGCCTCAGCTCTCAGCTGGATGAACATTTGTGCTGCTAAACCAGAAATCCTTGGACACCAACACTAGCCACCGTTGCCCAATAAAATCCCACTTCGTATAGAAATCAGCTACTAACTTAGAACTTCCCAGGCAATGCTCTACGTGATAGGACAGTTTAGGAGCTGGTTTGAATTATAAGCTTCTAAAGAAAAACAATAAAGGAAATCTTAGCAACAGCAAAAGTCATGGATCAAACCCTGACTGGAATTTGGTCAGTAATGGCACCAGCATTCATTTCTGTCAAAGCATCTATGGGGAGCTGCTGGTGCTGCCACAAGGAGGACTCTCATTGCTGTCTCTGCATCCTCAGGCCCCTACCCACAGGCAGATGAAGACATTTTTACTCCAGTCTGACAGTTCCTCTCAAGACTGAGCCCAGGCTGTGAGATCCAGAAGCCTTGCTATGAATCTTGCAAGGTTAATTCAGAGCTGGTTAGATGTCTGAAGTTCTTTTCTGAACTAGAGGCATAAATGACACAGAGTTAGATATCTCTTAGTCTAGTCCAATGAGGGGCTCTTACTATGGGTTTAGAAAATATCTTATTCATGTCCATTTAAAAATCCCTTGCAGAAAAGAGCTAAAATGAGCCACTGGTCAAGAGTTGCCTTTGAACCTAATAAAGCCAGTGAAATTAATTCCAAACAGATTTTCTGGAAGAATTGACTGAGTTCAGAGGAAGTCCAGAGTAGAAGTACTGAGGTCCCAAACTATAATTCTGCCCTAAATACACTCTGAGCAAGTCAAACAAATGGAGAGCTAAATGCAGGGTGGAAATAGGTTTCTGTGATTTTTTCCTGTGCCTGGAGAGAAAGTCCTGCTGGCAGTCAGCTAGTAAGAAGCAGCATGGCTGGCTTCTCCACCTACTATTCTCCAGAATCTCCTGGCCAGGTGAAGGGCAGAGGGGTGTTTATCACATTAAAGTGATGAAAATGACAGGGCATAATGAAGCAGAGTTCCAGTATTTTATTCTTTGAGTTATTCAGGAGCTCATGGCAACTCTCTCAACCGTTATATGAGATTCAAGTGTGCCATTAAAACCTTCTCTGCCTGGATGGAAGCATTACTGTCATACAAATGAGAATCCCAGCCATTACCCCAAATCCACCCTACACCTGACAAAAAATCCATTGTTGTGTCTTTGCATCCCCCCAGGTACAGAGGAAGGGCTGGCACCCCCAGGAAGGTGAGAGGCAGTGATCAGCAGAAGTGCTAATGCTGCAATGACAAGCCACCAGGTACATGGACACAAACAGACATAAACCAGCAGAAGGTATTATCAGTCTGATGGCAGACTGAAAATCAAGACAACCAATATCAAGGCTTCTAAAAGATTGCTTTCAAATCAGAGCCCTTGTCCTATTTTGAGGGCCAGACTGTTCTGAAACTGATCAAAAAAAGCCTTTAGGGAGATTCGATAAGACAAGGAATAAGACAATATTCTTTTATTAGGTGATATATTCTGGTTAGGACAATGTTACTATTTCAAAGGCTCATAAAATTTAGATTTCTAATCCAGAAATTTTAATAAGTGAGGCACAGGCAGAGTACTTATGGAGAGGTTTGTCACGTTGGCAACCATTCCAGGAATAAGCAGTGCACACACAACAGAGAAATTCCCACAAACTGCTGCCTGTCTGATGAGATCCCACAGCTGATCAGTGTGGGGTGAGAAAGTCTAGAGCTTTCTCCCTGAGTGGGTGACATCACAAGGTTAGTTTTTCAAGATGGGGCCAGTTCTTCAGTCAAGAAATACTTCAAAACTGAGAAAAAAACTGAAGTACTTGTACTTTCGGTACAATTATTCCTTTGATTACCATAAAAATGCTGTTCTTGTTAACCAGCGTATTTTCAACCAAGGTGTTAACACACACATTTGCTTTCACTTGTAGCAAAAGTAATTAGATCGTGTATACATAGACAATACACAATAGATTGTACAGCCAGAGACCAATATGACATTATTGTCATCTATTGCTACACTTTACAGTGAAAATATAAATGCAGATCAAGGCTTTGAGCCTATAAGCACATAGGGTTGTGAATACAGGTATAAGAAACAACAGTCCTCTGTACTCCTTTAATAGAGATTGATGACCAACTTGCTTTCCTGCTTCCTGCTTTGTTGATATGGCACCAATCCTTCTTCAAGGAAAGCACAATATACCTTTTCTAGACTAACTTCAAATCCATTCACTGTGTCTGCCCTCTTGCATGTGTTTTTCCTGCAGTATTATATCATCCAGATCATTTCCTGGCTTTTCTGATTTTTACTTCTTCCTGATAGATTTAGCTCTTTCAAGTAGGTAGGCTTTTTTACAAATATCTTCAAAACTCTGCCTTATAATCAGTTTGTTTTATAAAGAGAACTCAGCAGCTTGTTCTCTTGACAGAGAAACCATGCAATACATGTTTCCTCCCTTCTACAGATCTAGCTGGATGTCTAAGAACTGGGCACACCCCAGCTTTTGGCTGCATACTGCTTGGCTGGCATTGGCACTTACCCACCACTGCAAAACCCAGGTGTTGCCCAGCCTCTACCAAGAGCTCTTTTCCTGTAAATTCCCCAGACACAAACAGTCCAAAACAGGTGAGAAAGTGTCAGATTAAAACAAGAAATATGCATCTCTTTACTAGCAAAGCACGGCATTTGGCAAGAATTAAAGACAAATTGTTCTAGTATCAATTCCTTCCAGCAACTTACTCCGAGTTGTTATGCAAGCCATGACCTGGTATTTGAGTCATACTACAAATGGCAAATTGCAACACCTCCACGGGCAGGTGTGAAAAGCTCCCAAAACCACACTAACTCGAGCATCTTAGAATTCTGAACTGGTCAGGCGTCAGAACAATCCCAAGCAGCCCTCACTAGGTCGTGTCATAGAGCTGTAATGCACCCCATGCAGTGCAAATGTCTGAGGCAGCAGGAAGGTGACTGCTGGAACAACAGGGGCTGCTGCAGGTTTGATCTGCAGAGAGCAGCAAGAAGGGAGGGGAAGCTCACAGGCCACCAGCCTCACTTGCTCCTGTAGGCATCAGTTCCTCCATTCTGCATTCAAGATCAAGTTAGTGAATTTGCGAAACAAAAATAAAGTCCTGTGAATGGATTACGCTGAACAGTTGCAGTTACAGCTGCAGAACTGATACTGCACCACACCATGTGTTGGGATCTCTGGCTCCAAAACCTCATGCTTTTTGTTTTTGAGCTGTTCCAAGTCACCATCATATATTTAATACATGTTCCAAGGATTGACCACGTGTGTATTGATGCTGCAGCTGATATCTAGCGCATCAATACCTAAGAATTCACCCTTAGCCACTGATCAGTACCACACACTTACAATGTATTTCTTAGTGGGAAAAATAATTGCTGTTGGAGGTGCATCTCTGCTGCTGATTTTCTGCCCTAAAGCATTTGTGCATCCACTGGAGTGATGTGGTTGGGGATTACAAAAGTCCATGTGCACTCGGGGCATTAACAAGCCACACACGTGTAGAATGGAAAGAGGTTGATCATAACCATGCAATGCTGGTGATCTTCAATCCCACCAGGAATTTCACTCTTCCTCTGTTTCCTCTCTGGGACAGTTTTATTATTTTCAGTTTGGTAAAGTATTGTCAAGCTCAGGTGAACAGAAGGAGTTTGAATGATCATAAGAGCTCATGACCTATGTTAATTGACACTGACATATTTTCAGACTCATGCATCTGAGGTATTTTGGATAGTAATTTTTTACATATACCATGTTTTAAGTGACATACCAAGTGGCCAAATACCCAGGCTTGTCACAATTACTTTAGGAGCAGGATAAAATCCTGCCCAAGGCGTCTGCTATTGCCAGACATCCATGTTCACTAATGGATACATACAGCTACAAACCTGGCTATTCAAATTTTAACCTCTCCCCCAGCTCCTGAAAGCTTCTAAAGCTTTCCTCATCACCTTGGATGGAGACAATTGCTACACCCAGAGGGCCAGAAACGTTCATTCTTTCTTCTGGGTGCTGTGGAACTCCAACTATTTGCTCACTCTTTAATGGCAAGAGAGAGTAAGATACGATTTATGTCAGCTGCTATGCTGTGCTCACAACACTCTGAACAACTTGTCCAGAAGAGCCCACATGGCAGAATGTCCCAATAAACAGTGAGGAACAATTGAAAAGGGATATCATAACCATTTCTGTTCTTTGAGATAAGCAGTTCTACAATAATGGGGGATTTCAGCACAGCAGAGGAGAAAAAACAGCCCAGTAACTTGCTAAGTTTACCAGCTGGTTGTTCTCACTGAGACCCATGCACAACAGAATTTCATTTACAGTGTCTTAACTTTTCCAAGAACAGAGTCCTTGCACTTGAAGAGCTCAGGAGTAACCCAGGGAAAGGTTTTAAACAATAAAAACTAAAAAACTAATTTCACTTTTTAACCTGCAAAACCCTTCCTGGTTTGGTTCCCAAAGCAGCTACAATAATTGCATTGTCATTCTGAAACCTTTTCATAGCAACCTTCCATAAAAAGAAATGGAAAATCTGTGAGAAGTTGACAGTGAGATAAAAGTAAAATAATTACCACATCTCCAGAGAGGAAAACTGGATCTGGGTGATCTCAGCAGCTGAGAAAGTCAGAGATGCAGAGCACTATACACTTGAATGAACTCACATGTGCCAGGCTATTTTGTCCGCACAGCCCAGAGAACCCAGACACCAATGCCAGTAAAAAAATGGAGGATGAGGCTCTCTGGCTAAAGACCCTTTTTTTTCCTTACAAAAAAAAGCTGAAAATCTGGAAAATCTCCGTTCTAAAATGAGCCAAGTATAGAGGATTCGTCACATTTTACTTTTGGAAACACTGCTATTGAATGTTTTAGATCCCTTTGAGAGTTCAAAGGCATAAGTAAGAAAAAAAATCAGCCACAAAGAATAGTTTCAAATATTTTTACAGTAATAGGCCAAATTTTTCCCAGTGTGTGTATCAGACAGTGAGAATATTTTGGCTTGCCTTTGCCTATGCACCAAGGCAGTTCTAAATACGTGCAAGCTCAGGCTTGTACACGCTCATCTGTCAGCACTAACACTGCTTTGATCATTGCTTCTGTCCACTGCACCAGGTCTGTCTCGCAGAAGTAACCTGCAAAAATCTCTTTCCAATCAGCAGTAAAAGCAGGGCAGATGAAGGGAAGGGAGAATGCTGTCCCAAAAAGTGCAGCTCAGGCAAGAAATGTGAATGTTTCAAGCTGGGAAGATGTCACTGCATCCCAGGCTGTATGTTGTTTGTGTGTGCCTGGCATTAGTAATTGGACTGGGAGCCAGCTTGGTTGTCTGTGATTTAGCTGTAAGCCAAGGCAGGATGCAAAGCTTTCTTCTGACTCATTAAGGGTTACCTACCAGTTTCATAGCCTGCCAGATGCTCCCTTTGGCTCGCCACAAAACCAGTTCTTTCCTACAAAGTGTGACACAGACTGAAAATGGCTCCAAGAAAACTGCCATGTGCTAGGGGAATATATCGAATTAGAAAAGCTGTTTTCCTCAGGCTCTCAGCTATGGACCAGGCTGGACTGTCCACTGACTTACAGGGGGTTTCATTCCTTGTGTCCTCTCAGTCCTTGCTGTTTAACCACCGTCTCCAAATCACACATACTAAAGCTCAGGTGAGTCACAACATCAAGAAAAACAAGATTAAGCCTGTTGTATCCCATCTGCTCCACGCACAGAAAACCAGTTGCACAGCCCCAGGACAGTGAAAGCTGGAGAGTGTCGTGGAAAGCAGCCAACTTCCTTTTTGCTGTGTTCTCCATCTGCCATCTTGCCTTCACTGCAAATTGATGTTAACAGTATTTTATTACTTTTTTTTCTCATCCGAGCTATGTGCTGGTTTTTAGGAAAATCTCACCCCAGCAGTCTTTCCTACAAATAGAAGTTCACTTTAGTTCACGCTTCCTAGGGCAGTGTTGACAGATCAGGAGAGCAGTATGTTGCTTCACATCTTGACAACACTATTAAAATAATAATACTTAATACTCTTCTCCCAAATATTCTGCTGAACCACTGTGTACTAGAAAATAAAGGATTTCATATATTTGATCTAAGCCATTCAGAATTAAGTGAATTCTAGGTACTTCCTGTTCAAACTGGGAAAATTCAATTCTGATTTGCTGATTGACTATGGTCCTACATCCACAAAGAAAAACATCTGTGTCTTCTGTTTCTGTAAATTAAATAGCTTCTAGTTGTGTAATGCTAGGACCCCTTCCCTAGGTAAATCATTTTAGCTGTGGACAACTCTTTCCCTGCATAAATCTGTTTTGTTTTTTTTTTGAAACCTTCAAGAAACTGAACCTCCATTTAGATGCTATCTCCAAGCAAGCAGCTTCTAATAAAGGCGACATTAATGCCATCTGTATTACACATTTTTGTACGCTGATCATTTTCATGTCAGCAGCTGCAGCATAGCTCTTTATACGGATTATTATTCTCCTACCAGTAGTTCAAACCACACACAAGACTGGTTTGATTCCATTTTAACTCCATGCAATCCTTATTTTAAATAATAGCATTTGTGCTGCTACTTCCAAGGATCCCATGTTTTGTGGGTAACATCCACTTGAACAACAACTGGGAAAAGGAGGATTGAAAAGCAATCTAAATTTCTCCACAACCTTTTCTATATCACATAAGCCTTATGTGGCTCGTCTCATCTTTGAGTTATTGCTGAAGCCCTCTCCTTCCATTTCCTGCAACTCAGCGAAAGGGATATGAGGATATGAGATATGATTTCAGGAGACATGAATTTTCCTAGGAGTTCCACTGATAATCTGCATTACTCCAGGAAAATCTGCTTGCTTAGGGAGCCCTAAACATAAATGAAAGCAATGTTTCCAATGAGTCCTAACTTTGGTAAACCATAAATGTCCATGGTGGGTTTGAATCAATAACTAATTTTATTTTGTGAAGAGAGGATCTGTAGAGACTGTAAGCCTAATCCAAAATTTTGAAACAGGACAACAGGAGACAGGCTCTTAAACCTCTACAAAGTGGCTGGTGATCTCAACTGTCATTTCACAGTTTGCTTTTAGGAGCCCTCTTTTCAAATGGGCGTCAGGACTCATAAAATGTTCAGGTTTTGAATATGATGCGCAGCTTTCACCAGAAACAGTGTTCTTCTCCACTCCTGAGACGTCAGAAATGTGAATATTCCTTTTGAGCTGAAGGGATTCTCAGTGCTGTTTGCAAGGTCTGAACCTGCTTTTAAGTCAGCACCTTCTGGATCAGGTAAAGGAAGTGAGCTGGAGCTGTTCAGTTACTGAAACACTGAGGCCCTCACCTTCCCAAACACCTGCTACACCTTTCCATCAGGAAAGGATCATCAGCTCTCATGTTAAAAGCAAACAGAAATTACTTCATTATGTGAAAAAACCCCACACTTTTAAGATTGTTTATATGTAGGCAACTCACTTCTGTAACTGGTTTCACATCCACATTAGCTTGTTTTACTACTTATTTTCCCAGGGAGCAGCAGAAACATTTAAAGTCCAGGATGTTTGAAGAATGGAGTTCTCTCAGACAGGAACTCTATGAAACCAGTTTTACCATTCTGCCTTTTCAAAGGTAAGTAAGTATGTACTGGGTGTTGTCTGATGCTCTGGTTCTTGTGAGGAGAACACAGGAAAGGGGATACATTCATGCACCTGCACCACAGAATTCCAGAGTTTAGCAGAATACTTCGCATGTGTTAAACTGACAGAGATAATTGCTGTTTAAATTTCACTCAAACGAAGAGGCTGCATAAATTGGTTCTAAATTGGACTTCTCACGTCTCCCCCCAAGGCTCCCCGACAGAACCTCACACAAGTGCAGATACAGCCCTTCAGCCTCCTCCTCCCCAGTCAGAGCAATCTGGCTCTTAAGATGAGTCAGTTTAGCTACAGAGAGTGTGAACTCTCCCATGGGCAGGAAGGGAACATGGCAGAAAGGAACTTCCCTGGCCAGATGCTGTTATGGCCCCACTTGCATCACCCCGTTCATTTTGTGTGCTGTAAAGTTTGTTTATTTCAAATTCGAAGAACAATACATAAGATATTCTTGTAAGTATCCTTTATAGCTTGGAAACCTTGCTCCAGTTTATACACCAAACCTTCGGCAGCAGAGACAAAAGCCAAATTTAGAAATTGGAGAAAGCCAAATTAGAGAAAGCAGGAAAGAGGCACATGTGGAAAGTGAGGTACATTATGGCTTTGGGAAGAACAGAGATGTATTAAATAAGAAACAGAGAAGAAGCAAAATGGGAGAACTAGACCAAGCTTTTAAGTAGAACAATTATGTGAAAAGACAGGGTAGAGACAAGCTGTATCACAGCTGTTGCACCTCCCTTCAACTTTTTCCCAAGGCTAATTGTGCCTCCCTGAACTGCTATAATGGAACAGCAAACTCAAAGAATGGAGAGCACTTATACCTTATGACAGTGGAGGCACACAAATTACACAGAAAGGTGTGAGTGCTCTGGGAGCGTAATGAACCTTAATAAAACAGCTCTACATAATGCCAAAAAAATTACTGAAATGAACTAGTGAAACTAGCATCAAACAGGGTTCCAGGTACAAGGTTTGAGGCACTGACTTATCCAATTCAATTTAATATGAAAAAAAGAACTCAGTTCTGGAATCTCATACTTTGACAGATGCAAACAACAGCTAATTCCCCACAGCTCATAAACATGCAAAAAAAAAAAAATCCACTGCTGCTTTGAGCTTTTGAGCTGTAGTTTTTGTACCTATGTGGGAGGCAATCCTAGGAAGGGCTGAACACCTTTAGGTTTCATCGTCTTCAGATGAATCAATAAATTAACTTTTGTTACACTGTACATAATATTTATTGTACTGTCATGTAATTAAAAACCTATCATAATTCAATACCATAATACATAAGAGGGGTGAGTGAACTTATATTTGTGTATTTGGTATTGTCAGAGCTTGATAGAAAAATTATGCTATAAGATTAGCTTACCGCTGAAGGATGTTCCAAAATTTCTTTAAAGACAGCTGGCAGCTTTCAAAGCTGATATGGATCATGCTGAAATAGATTTTTTCTGAACATTTTCTTGTGGTGTTCAAATATCCCTACGTCAAGAAGCCAGAATTTGCTTTAAACTGTTAGAGCACAGATGATTACAGTTGCTGCAAAGAGCTCTTCTGACTATACCATGAATGAAAGCACAATCCCAACCCAAACAGAAGTGGCTCTCACCTCAGTGTGGCACTGTGTCTTCTCAGAAGTACTCTCTTCTGTTTCTCCAGCAGTCCTTCTTACAGCACTTCCGTGGTACTCCTGCGCAGAGATACAGGAAGAAAATTTAAAAAGTCAATTTGACCTTTAGAAAACAAAGAGTTATCCATACAGCTGCTTTCAGTCCACCTGCCCACGGGGAAAAAAGGTTTTCTTGATGTAACTGAAAACTCTTCATAGAAAATAGAGGTAAAGGAACATCACTCTGGCTGCAAAATGAGGCTCCCAAACATTAAGAATCACTGGAATTAAGGTGACTTGCGTGACACTATGTATTCTATGACAGTCTTTAACTATATAACATAAATGGGTTTTCACAAGTTACATCCTTTGCTCAACACAGGAATGGACAAAAGTAATTTGAGACTTGAGTTTATCATCATCTTTGGGTTACAAAGAAGAGGGAGCAAACAACAAGAGCCCTGTGTCCATGGAGAGCCGAGGGCAGGCTGGTGAGGAATTGCACAGCCCATGCTCCCTTGCCAGCAGCCAGCCACTGCATAACCTGTGGCCTCATCTGGGTACCACTATGGATTTCTAGGAGGAAAGAAGTTCCTGCTCTTTCTCAGTCTGCCAAGCTGACAGGAACTCAGTTCCCCACTTCTTCTGCATGCCTTTGAGGTTAACTGGTCTTTCTTTTAGGTTCCTATCCCCCTGCTCTTTCCATATCCATCTGTCTCCAACCCATTGTCATCTGAAGATGATGTTCCTGCCAGCTGTCTCCTGTGTTTGTCCTGATCATCAGACACCAGTCACACAAACTAAGAAGGCATCAGGGGTACGTAAATGTCAAGCTCCCAGCCAAAACCTGCAAAGAAGGCAACAAGTGGCAGAATGTCTTCAGCTCTGGGAGTACATACCCCCTCTCACTTCAATGCAAGGTCTTCTTTAGAACTTTGGAAATAACAAACATTCAGGTTTAACATGAGTGGTATCTCTGGGGGGAGAGGAATTTGCCATAACTAAGAGGTTTTTGCTACCTTTGTGACAGATGAATACAGTGGTGTTGCTCCTCATCTACAACATGAGATATGAAAACCTTGAAATAATATTTCAATTGCAAGCATCATCAAGCTCCAGCTTCTCTGAAGTCCAATTCCCTTCCACAGTAAGAACTGCTGTTAGTGCAGTAGAGATCTCATTGACTTTAGCTGAATTCAGCCTCAGCATGAGATGGAGGAGCAAATCTCTCTCCCCAGAGAAAGTAACAGTATAAATAAAAGGGAAACTTAAATGAGAGAAACTGCAAAAGAGAAAGTTTGAAAAGAAAAAAAACCACAATTAAACTGAGATTAGTCATTAGGGGGTGGTCAGAGCTGCTACTTTTCTCTGTTCAAAAAACACTGAATCTTTTGTTTCAGTCTCTGGCGATTATCTGTAACATGTAACAGCAAAAGCACACATCATGGCCACAGGGAGTGTGGGATATGGTAGTGCAGACGGATACCACGTCTTGTAGCTGAGTAGCTCCTTCTTCCATCACAAGGAAGGGCGAAACAAGTACTTAGCACCAATAGTTTTGCTCCATTCCCTATATTCTTCATGTACGACTACGCCAGGAAGTAGCTGTCATTTATTTTCACTTGTGATCCTACAACAGTTTTTCACCACAGGCTTTTTATATCTAGAAGTGGCCCACACAATTCATAGAGGAGATGCAGCGCTGAGTAAAATGTTGCTGACTCCTCTGCTCTTCCCACCTTAGACTGCACGAAGCGTACCAGATCTGCAATTAATGGAGCTCAGGGATAAACTGATTGCAAACACATCATTCAGAGGCATTATTGGATTTTTAAAGCTTAGTCTTTTGCTAATTCAGGAACACAAATAACTAATTGTGCTGCGTCTAGCTCAGATTACGTCTGAGAATGGATCTTGGGGCAATTGGGAAAGAACGCTGCCTGTGCTTTTATTGTGGGAAGCATTCCCTAAGCATAATGCCATTGGAAATGGCTGAAGGGGATTGCATCTGGTTAGGGAGGAAGTTACAAGCATAATAATTAGCATCGAATTAGCTGCTGTCTCATCCTGAGCCAGGCAAGCCCATCACATTCCATTTCCCAGCTGCCCTCTGGTGGAAGGCTCTGCAGAACAGCCCCGAGCAGGAAAATCTTGGTTGTGCTTGGTTAACTTGAGACTGAAGCCAGGGGGGATCAAATTAGGATCAACAAACCCTGAGCAGATGCCCCCTCCCCAGAGGGAGGAGAGCTTTGCAAGGCTGAGCTAGAGTGGTTGACACCCCTTTAACACAGCAGCTCTCTTTATGGGGTCACCAGGTTTCTGACAAGTGGGTTTCAGCACTTGCTGTATTTATGTCCAGGACTTCTAAAACTGACCAGGATCATGTTTGCAATGCTCTATAGTAAGGTCTCCTTGATAATCAGAAAGAAGCTCTCTACGTGTAATCACTATGATAATTAAACAGAACTTTTCTTACTGCCTTCTCTCTGACTCTGGCTACTTGCTGGTACTCTTTCATCTTCAGAGAGACCAATGGAATCTTTAATTGGGCAGCTCCATGCCTGGTGCCCCATGCCCGAGTCACTCACCAGTCCATCCCCAACTTCTGCACACAGGTGATAGTTGTGGGGTCATGTCTCAGGAAAACCACAGAAACTCAATCCACAACAGAGGAAATTACAAAAACCAGGACAGAAATCCTGTCCAGGGGCACGATTGGTCTTGGCAGGCACAGAGGAAGCCTGTAGCAGCTCCTCACAGAGAATCACTTCCATGGCTGATTTTTTCACTCCTCACCAAAAATCAATTAATCTGCAGGCAAAGGTCATGGCCATGCAAGGGGAAGGATGAGCGTTCAGGGCAGCAAGGATAGGTAAGCAAGCAATAGGCTCAAACTTGGCACACAAACATTTTAGGGGCTGGGCTGTGTGGGGCAGGAAGTCATTTTCTGTCTCCTTATTTTACAATTCTACACATTTTCGCTCTACTAGAAACATGAGAGAAAAACACCAACACCACCTCCCTGCCCCTCCTTCCCCCTCCAAAGAAAAAAAGAGCCAAGACCTAGCGAGACAGAGGAAAAGACCCAGCAGTGAGGAGACAGCTCAAATGGCACTCAGTATGGCAGGAGGAATTACAGACTCACTGTGAGGAGGGATCCTTCAGGGGGATCACCCTGCTCCAAGTCCCCTGCCCACCACCACATCCTGCTGGAACCAGGATGAATCCCAGTGCCCCCTCCCAGGGTGGACCCAGCCAGAGCAGCCCTTTGGCAGGGTCTGCCCTGCTCCTCTACCTCCCTGGAGAAACACCCAAGAGATTGGTGGGAACTGGGCTCCTTGTTTTTGCGGTGCGAAGCAAAAGGGAAAAAAATGTGACACTTTGTTGGCCTGTCTCAGGATGTGGCTCCAGTCTTGGTTCTTTAACTGCTGTGGATGGGGGAACATTGCAAGCCTGTGGGTGTGGGAAGGGTCTTGGTGTGCTCAGTGAGGAGCTGTCACTTTATCATCCTACCACAGTGCTGCCAGAGGTACTGTGCTCCTGGAGAAACTGCTGGGGCCAAGACCTGGAGCAGGTTTTAGTGCCTGTGTTATCATAGGTGCATCTTAGAAATGGGGCATAACGCTGTATGTGTTTGTTGGGGGACGGAAGGACTGTCAGAGTAAAGAGGCAAGTCAGTGTTTAGTTTTGGAGATGGAGAGCCTGGTTTGTGCTGCTGTCATCAGTCAAAAGCAGCACCACAGCTCCTGTCCTGTGTCCTGGGGGTGCCCTGTCCCTCTGCACCACCACAAAGCCCTGAACTGTGCTGGGACCTGGGGTCCTAAACCTCGCTTATATACCTACACCAAAAATTTATAACAGTAGCGCCGCATCTCCTCCCTTATGAATGGTATGGAGCCACTTTGGCATCAAGACATAAAATGCTTACAATGAAAAACTGTTGAGGATCACCAGTAAAAAGTAACACAGTCTTCACGTGTTCACACAGCCCCGTACAACCGGATGGGTGGAGCCATGTGAAACTGAGAGGTCAGGCACAGCTTGGGAAGCGGGACAGTGAGATGTGGGCTGCAGCACCCTCTGTACTGTTGGCCACTCTCCAGACACTTGCCACCACACACATTTACGTGCACGATTTATGTTCTTGCAGCCTTTGAATGCAGGACAGATAATGAGTTCAGAACTCTGCGTTAGATCACGATCTCTTCCATGACTCCCACAATTGGCCACGCACACATCCCTGGGTTTCCTGACTGCCCTTCTCTGACAGAGCTAATAACACTCACCCAGATCCACTTCCCTTGGCAGGAACCACTCGTGTCACCTGTGTTCTGGGTCAGCAGGGACGCTCTCTGCCTGATTAGCTTTAACAGAAGGGGAGAGCAAATTCCAAGCCATATTCCTGAGGCCTTCTCTCAACTGAACATGAGCAGTTCCACACTGACCTGGCCCATCCACCCAAGAGCACTGGTGCTCAACAGCCTCTGGACCTTTAACAGTTCCCTGGGTGCTTCCACACTCCCTTCCCCAAACACATGGAGCCTGGTTAGGGCTGTGGGGAAGGCTTTGTTTTCTTGCCCATGTGGTTTACAGAGCTGCCTTTCTTTGCTTCTTTGCATTTGCAGGCACTGTGCATCCTTGGGGTTATGAGTGGTGTGGGAGTTTCAGTGAGAAAGATTTATTGTAGAGATAAAAGAATCCTGTTTGACATCACACACTCTGATGATGATTTCCAGCAGTATTTCTTCATGATTTAAGTTGTACTTGGACATTTTTCATAGAGAATGGCTTTCTAGGCCATTAGTTTCATAAAAGATTTCAATAAATCTCTCTGGAGATTTAAAACACAAATGGAAGTTTATCAGTGAAGAAGTAAATCCTGTATTTGTCTGCCATGCGTTCTACCTGACTAGAGGTGGGATGAGGATGTCAGATTTGGTTCTTTAAAAAGCTTTACAACTACACTACGAGGTGATAAAGGCACTTACTGGTTTGTATTATTTCAGTTTTTCATATTGGTATTATATGGAAAGGTTTCAGGTAAGCTGTACTTAGGCATTGATTCCAGCCTTTTTAAATCTAAACACATAATTCCGTAACGTATCAACAAAATTCCCAGATACGTAACGCCTTTAGACCACAAACAAGGCAAGAGCACCAAGAAAGGAAAGCATACTTTTCACCACATGTTTCCAGCAGAATCAAAGGGCATGACTCAGTTTCCCCTTAGTCCTTGGGAGCACAAAGGACCCTGGTTTGCAAGCTGAGCAATAAAACAGCCTCCAGTCCCACACTCACAGCACCACCACAATGAGCCCTTCATTAGTCGCCACTTCCCGTCAAACTGTTGAAGGGGACACAGGTTTACCAAACAGCTAATCCTTGATAATGAAAGGTTTCCAACAAAGCTGCCTTTCCAGGGAGCCTGGGCACTTTCACATTAGCAAGAAGTGAATAGACAAAGTGGTTCAGGAAACATGCCAAACAGTAGCTCATGCATTGAAACACAAAGACCTGCAGTCTTCAGGGAGCTAAAGAAAAATTACAGTAGTGTTTTGAGTTGTTTCTTGTCATCGTAATTACTTTCTCCTTCGCTGTCTTTCATATTATTTAATGAATAGTCTTCCAACTACAGAATATAAATACACACTTGTCTCTTAAATTTCACGTGCAAATACAAATCAGTTTCCGCAGTACCTTATCCCACTCTCCATGTGAGCCAGGTTCCCTCTTTTTGCTCTGGGCCTCTTCTGGACATATGCCACTTTTCTTACTATCAATCCCTATGCAACTGTAACACCATTGACTGCCACCCCCTCATTTCTTCAGGGTTTTGTTTTAATTTGGTATTTAACAAGCCAACAATTGGATCTTTTCCTCCTGGGGTCTATTTTAAGGCGGCCTTGTTTAGTCAGATGCAATTAGGCATTTAAGATCCAAGATAAGTATTTTTCCTTTAAATTGTAAAAGCAATGCATTTTTGGATTTAGGTAAGGAATGTCAAGATTAACAACAAAGCATTAAATATAAGGGTTATGGAAACAGCTTTTCTTTTTGACAGAAGGTCATGGCAAAACAAATTCGGGGCAGCTGAAGAGCCAGTTCACAAGGACAGAGGAGCTGTAGGGCAGACAGGTTTGAGTTTGGAAGCACAAGCTGTGTATAATCCTGAGTGCACAGTGGAGCCCTGGGAGGGGCTGTGCCACCCTTGGTCACCTTCCCTGCAGCTGGTCAAGGGAGCAGGAGGAGAGCACAGCTTGTGTGTCTTGTACCATCTCGTAAAAGACAGCCACATGCGGGAAACAGCACCAGCCATTCCTGCCTTACCCATCTATCCATTCCTTTGTTCTCTCCAAGGGAATATGAAGGGGCTGCTGACTCCACTGGGAGCACCTGTCCCTCATTCTTGTGTGCATGGTGTGGCAGAGAAAGGGAGCTTGCTGGAAAGAGGATAACTGGCATGACTCAGCACTGAAAATCCCTGAGACAGAGCTAGGCTGACACCTGATGGTTCAAGTTCAAGCCAGAGGACAATTACGCTACTGCTCATGCTGGCTGCTGACAGACAACTCCTCTTCCCATGGCAGCCACCTGAAAGAAGGGGCTTTTATGTCGACACCCATCTGGGTCTAACCAGTTTATATTCCAATAGAACTGGGCAGACCACGAGTTGAGCTCCCCACATCCCTGGCTGTGCTGCTGGAGGAGTTCTCTCTAACGCCTGCGTGCCAGCAGCCAGCAGAGGGCAAGCCGGCCCCACTCCATTTCCTTCAAAAATATCCGAGCAAATACAGTTTTGGACTGAGCTAGGTCTGGGGAAAGACGCTAACCTGCCAGCATTGGGAAGGAAAGATGAACCACACATCAGGTGTCTCTCCAAAACAGGCTTCTGGAATAACTATTCCAACCAAAATAGCCTATTATCTTTGAAGAAAACATTCTTGTGAGACAAAGGTAACAAACCTCATTTTTTATTTTCTAAACTAAGTGGCTTAGCCTTGCAGTGAAAGGGTGCTGATGAAACCTGCTTGAAGCTACGGGTATTGGAGGTCTGTGGTCTCTGTATGATGCATGAGAGGTTTTTGTGCTGACTGAGCAGCCATAACATGGTGCTGGTGAGGATGTGAGGCTTTGCCAGGAAGCACAGCTACTTTTCCAAGAAAGCTCCAGCTTGTGGGGCAGGTCACTCAGGTGAGAGCCTGCTTTTGTAGCATTCTGTTGACCTCTGGGCTGAATTGGCCCCACTGCCTTGCTGGGTGTTTCCTGGCCAGCCTGTAGGTGTACAGACAGTCTGTCAGCTCAGTCCCCACAGCAACAGGGGATTGCCACCTCTGGGCAACAGAGAGCAGCCAGGGGAGTGCACCCCAGTGGCACCCAACCTGCTGCTTTGGGGGTGCTCAGCTGTTCTGTGCCATGGCCATCTCTGAGAGGGCCACCCTTACCAGCAACCACAAATGCATGTCTGCTTCCCCTTAGCCCATCCATCTTCTTCCCAGAGCCTTATCGAGTGCTCAGGTGAGTCTCACAAACTCAGCTGAGGGGCAGAGGAGCTGCTGAACCCTTTCCTTGTAGCCTCCTTCTGCAGAGTGCTTGGGACTCACATGCTGGGAACTAGCCAGCACTTTGCAGCTCTACATCCCTGTCACTCCCACCCATGACCAGCATCTGGAAATAGTGGAATGTCCCTACTTCATGACAGAGATGTACAAAATTGCATCAGTGCTTTGACTGAAAATACAGCAGAGAAAAGATCGGGTAGCTCGGGCTGCTTGAGAACAACCCACATTCCTACCAAGACGAGTATATCCTTGCCTTAAAAGTCCAAGGCAAAAAAGTAAAACTTGTGTCTCAATTCTTCTACAAGATTTTCTACCTTAAAAGTCCAAGGCAAAAAAGTGAAACTTGGGTCTCAATTCTTCTACAAGATTTTCTACTTGTGGGGGGAGCATATAAATCACTTTGAAGATGTAAGGACTATGTCTGAGCAAAGAATCTAAAATAAGGCTTATTATCAGAGCAGTGTGATTTCTACAACCCTTACAGCTATCTGAAGTCAACCCTTTGCCATATTAGAGTCCTCAATTCCTTGTTTATTTGTCACAGTAAAGTAATTGAACCAAAGAAGTTATATCATTTTCTCTCTTGGACTAAATGAATGGATAATCCTCATTTGCATTTGGCAGGCTAACACGGACCATTCACAAGTCTTGACAGATATTGCATATAATGGTCTCTGTTTTGTTCAGCTCCACTGTCCAAATGTTGAAAGAGTCTCTACACATTACACTCTTTTACTAAAAGACAAAAGCCAAACTGTAACTGAGGTTTCACATCTATGCAGCATCTCTGTGCTCTGCTGAACAATAGCTTGTTCCCCAAGAGACAGAGCTGATGAAGCCTGGTTTCCTACGGATTTTTGCCCCCCTAGTACACCCTTTCTCACCCTATTAGCTCTGTTCCCACCCATAAATGCTGACTGACTCGTTGGGGCTTGTCAATAAAAACACACATTTGGAGAGTTCCCTCAGTAAGAGCCCTAATTTGAATATTCCTTGATTACTTACTGCCAATGTTTGTAAAACTTGCAGAATGCTTTGATACTGTACTACCTCTCTTTTAAATTTGGTTAAAAACTATCAATAGTTTCACAAGGTTCATGCAGTGAGACAGACAGATATAGACCCCTCAGCTGCCTCATTTCATTAGGAATTAGGCTAAAAACTTACTAAAAAGTGATTTTTCAAGTTCTTCAGGACTGTAAAAGAGGGTCCTTTGCCATTTCAGGAGTCAGAGTGTTAACTCTGATACCAGGTACATTTGCATTCCCCCACTGTGCATTTTGGGGTAGTCAGGACTCCCAATAACCCATTCCTTTCACAGATGTGATGACAGCAGAGGTAAAGTTTCCATGGATTGGTATGCACATAAGGACAGAAACATATCCATACCCTCCAGGGATGCAGATTTTGGTAAAAGCCATTCCAACCCCACACGGGAAAAGAAAATCCTACTAAACTCTGAGCACTCAAACCCTTTCAGTAAGTGTCAATAAATGACTGGGAAGTTTGGCACAGCAGAAAATGGTGTATAACAATCTGTAAAGTGTGTGTTGTGAAGGCTGGGCAGTGGCCATTTCCAATACATAATACTTTAATTTAGGTGTTGGAGGGAGAGAGTGCTGGATTTTTAGGGATTCTCTTTGTCAAATGACTGAGGGAGTTAACTCTATACACCTTCATATATTTTCTGCAGTGTCTACTGCAAGACCTCAGTCTGGATTTTTTTTTTTGCACACATATGCTGCAGACATCAGCGTGTAATGAAGAAACATCAACAAGTTAAAAAAGTATGAGTATGCTCACCAGATACAGGCTTATTGCAGCAGAACCTTCCAGGTCTGCGCTGCAAAGTGGTGACATCAAATGTCATGAAAAGTCTCAACAATGAAATAGATCTAAGGCTTCTGAACTACTTTCTACCCTTCAAAATACTTTCATCTGGATGGTGATGTTTAAGCTGTGTTTCCCTGATGTCTCTCCTGCTGTACACTAAACCAGAAGTCTTTAATGGACTGTAAATCTGTGTTTGGAAAGCAGATCCCCCATTCTCTTTGCAATTTAATGTGAATAATTACATAGATGGCAACTGCAACATTCTTGCTACAAACAAGCAAATATAATATGAAATGTGTGCTTTAGCAATTCATCCTCCAAAGGTTGAGCTCAGGTTTTCCTTATTATAATTTGAAGTACCTCATATATTTTTACATGCTGTCTACGGTACAATGTTTCAGAAAACATTTCTCCAGGAAAACCTGGTGAAAAGAGTAGTTTGATAGCTTCATAAATTTAACTTTAAAAGAAATATATCCTGCAGATTATGCATCTTAATTATGATCCTGAATTTGCAATGAGACACTCCAGTGGCAACTAAGAGTGGGTATGAAATTATTCATCAATTTCACCTAACCAAAAAATTTCTAGTATTTGTTTCCTCACTGTTCTGAATGCAATTCCTCTTCCCTGAATGTGAACCGTAGACCAATTTTAGTTTTATTTTAGGAGGAAACTGAAGCTGATAATCTTGAGTCTCTGGGTCAACAGGCAGAAATTGTAGGATCCACATACAATGCAAACACACTCCTCAGCATCCTGACTTGCCACCTAAATTCAAAACTAGTGGACAAATTCTGGTCTGAAATCATACTGGATCAGGTAAAGCACCTGATGGGAGCACAGCTTCCCCAGGGATCTTTCACTTTGTCACCTGAAAGAAGACAGGAACTGAGTTCAAGCAATGAGAAACAAAGGACTTTGGTGTCCCAGGCTAGCGCAGCAGTGAGGGGATGAGGGATCTTTAAGCCATGCACTTTGTCCCCACTGAAGGACACTGCAATGGAAGGATGGACCAGTTGCACCTCTGCTCTCTTGCTACAAACTCTGGAGAGTGAGAAAACCACCGCCATAAGCAGGCATCTCCCAGGAAGAAAGCTTCCTTCCGAGCATCCCAGTGCTCTTTACACGGTGCCTAGCACAGCCACAGGCAGACATGTCAAAGCTGATGTGAAGTGGGGATATGGAAATGCATTTTACTGCTGTTCTGAACCCGGAGGAGCTCCCGGGCCAGGGTCACCCTGAACAGGAGCTCCTGTTTGCATAAGTGGTGATAAGGGGGAACAGGTCCCAAATGGCTGAAGGGAGCCAGAGCAGCAATGTGTGAAGGAAGTAGCTCGGTGTTGCCCTCAGGCAAACCCCTTGTCCTCACTGGCCACGAGCCCAGCAGTTTACAAGCCAGCTTCTATAGAAAGGGATTCTCTGCACCAGGCAGGCAAAGAGGACACTGCACAGAAACTGTTATAGCAAAAAGGAGGTGACAGTGATGCAAGCTCAAATGCCATGCTGTAAACAGGGGCTCACTGTTGAACACATCTGCCTTTTACCTACTGCTTCGAATGGATGCCAAGGAAAAGCCTGGGTCTGAGTCAATCTAAACTGAGAATAGCTATAGGAAATAATATTGTGGATTTCTTTCAGTCTTTGGGATCCATTCATTCCTAAAATAAAGGATAGACAATGTATGAGTGTTAGGTTATCTGCATTCAGTTCCTTGTTCTGTCTTAGAGTTGCTGAATGACCTTGAGGAAATAATTCACTGTATTCACCCCTCACTCTCTTTTTGCTACCTCACAAAAAGATACTGGAAGACTGAATGCATGGAGAAGGCACTCACACACCATGGTGATAAGTTCTATGCAAAAAACCGCCCACAACTCTATACAAAAAACTACAGGCATACTTAAAGAAAAAGATAATGCTGTCCTGACTCTCTATAAATTATGTGCTTTCCTGACCTTTGAGAAAAGCACATAGTTTATAGAGAGTCAGGACAGCATTCTCTTTTGCGTTTTGTTCTTTAACATAAAAAATTGCAAAGCAACAAATGCTTTTTTTATCATTCTCTTTTCCTTCTTTGCAAAGGATGTGGTCATCTTCTAAGTGCTGCTTTACATTGGAAGTTAAATCAAGTTATCAGAAAGCTAAAGGTGAATTTATTACATACCATTGTCATGTTAAAATTAAGTTTGACCAATGATACACACTCATTCTCTTGACTGCAGAGCAAATACCTGAGAAATATAATCCTTGCATGCAGCAATTCCACCTGTTGGGAACTGAGATGCACTTACCACCACTGCACTCTTTCTACAACAACCTTTGAAGTACCAGAATGAAAGCAAGTTCTAACTGCAGACAAATGAACACAGATTCTCTCTTTTTTTGCAGAGCTTGCACTGACAGCAAACAGAAAATAACCAACACTACACTTCATCAGCTCAGGAGAAAATACTTGGCACAATTACAACACGGGAGGCAACAAGGATCTGTAGCACTTTTGTTCTCATAATTCAGGTTACAAACACACAAGACAGATTATTTAGTGGGCCTTTCTACTAGTATTTAATCAAAGACAGCATCGGGTAATGCAGGACAAGAGCTTGTCTCTACCTACTAGAAATATATTTCATTTATAATGGGAAATGCTGACTTTGGCACTAACGGTTGACACAGCCCACTGCCTGGGGGCAAGGATTGCTGAAAATGCTTTCTGAGCAGTCCTTTTAAAGGTGAGTACACAGCAGTGTAAAGTATGTAACAGTATGTACACAATCTACCTGCTGCAAAAGTCTGGCCTTACACACAATTCTGCATGCTGGAGTTTTATTGCTTACAGACAGTAATATATTAAGGTTTTTTATAGCATCCTGTAACAAAATGAGGTCCATATGGATTCAGGGGCTGTAGTTATCACCAATATGAACAGAATCACTTTTTTTAAACCTACACCACAACAGCCTGAAGTCTGCAGACAGCCACTGACCCACAGTTGCTCTGAGAATCCACATAACCCAAAATATCAGCTATGGACATCTATGTGAGAAAGGGATTTTAAAAAATGCAATTATAACACTGTTGCCAGTGTTAAAGTTTTCTTGATCTTGCAAAATTTTACTCTACAGTAATGAACTCCAAAGGATGTTTCGTTTGCTACACTGAATATACAAACATGCTCTGCATCTGCCACTTGTGGAGGTCAGTCCTACAGTTATTTAGTCTTCATGACCACACCAACATGGGGCTTTACAAAAAGTCTTTACACAGTTAACCTCCATGTTCTCCCTCCACATTTGCTGCCAGGACAGAAACACACACTTTCTCTCCATTAGGAAAAACATGCTTGAAACAAATGTAGGGTTCTCATGTTCAACATAATACATTCTCAGACATCATTACGAAATCTTTCTTTTCTATGACTTTGAATGCCTGTGCAGCTCGTAGGCATAATCAGCATAATGAAGAATCCAGAAGGGAAAATGTGAGTGTACTCTGATTAAACTTTACTTGCCAAACACATAAGATGGCTTCAGGGGCATTTCATATCTCTTCAGAGAATTTTCATACAGTGTTTCACAAAGAGGTCACTGCTCTTTAACCCACAGGCTGCCACTGCAGCCCCAAGAGAACTCTGGTTCCCTAAACACTCACTACATCCTAAAGCACAAGTGGAAAGGGGATACAGGACAGATATTCCTGCTACATCAGGTAGATTTGCTGGTGATTGGTGTGAGCAGTTTGGTCCCAACATGCTGACTTACTTTGCTCCATCAGCAGCAAGAGCTAGGAACACATTCCATTCAGCATTTCCCTCTAGCCCTGCAGTGATTGGTAGAGGGTAATGTAAATATAAATGGGACAGGAAGGTTCTGCCAAGCAGAGGAATGGGAACCGTAGGCTCTCTGTTAAAATCTCCTTTGTAATACACTGATAATATTCTCTAACCATGTCATAGTATTAGTCCTTCACCTCATCCTTTCAGTATGTCTCAGGTGTGTTAAAGACAGCTGAAAGACAAACTGGATGTAAATGTCATTGGTTCCAAACTTATTACAAAACTGTGTCTCAGGGATCTTCTCCTTTTATTAGCAACACAGCCTTTTTACAGGCAATAGCCAAAACACCAACTAATGCCAGAGGGCTCACAACTAACACCAAAAAGAAAGTACTTCCCGACAAAAAGGATGGCATGTGGACTCACTTTTCTGCTGTGCGGGGGACAGCTCCCTCTCTGTCAGCTGAGGAATTGTCTCTCCCTTGTCCACTTTCACTTTAACCCCTCAATTACACTTAAACAAACTTTCTCTGGCAGTCAGGCAGGTCCATTGTGTCCCATGCCTTGTTGAGGAAGATGGGGAGCTGACAGGAAGCTCCCTTGGCTAAACAAACACCAGTTAATGCCAGCTTGCCATTTTCCACATCTGTGTCATCATCTCTCTGGTACGTATTAGTGGACAGGACCAGGTTGCTGGCCTTAATACAGCCTTAAGTGGATAATTCACATTTAAAAGGAGAGACTTTGTCATGATTTTTACCAACTTACTTTAGGGTAACGGGCAGGTGTTGTGCCACACAAACCTCACTGGCCTCCTTGCTTGTGTTAAAGAGGGACTGGGAACGCTGTGAGCAGTGCACTCCAGCAAACAGGGGTTTGTGCCATTTTTTTACATTTCCATGAGTCTCCCAGTTCATTTGCTTTTGAACAGCATGGAATATGAAATCATGGCTCTCCCCTTCCAGGCAAGAGGTCAGACAGGTCACCTACAGCTGTGCGAAAGATGTGGGTTTTTTCCTTTGGTCACAGGAAACCAAAGCTTAGTGCAACCTGCCTGAGTCAAATACAACTAATGCTTCAAGTGCCACAGCTTGCAACCATTAAAAGTATCCCAGAAATTAAAAGCACAAAACTGGTATAAACAAAAATCTGGCAGCGAGGAAATCACCTTCTTTGGAAAGACTGTTTTGGCATCTGACGACAAACAATTCAGATCCTGAATGGGAACCTCATTTCCATCCGAGCACTCTGTCCTCTTGAGAGCCTGGCATGGGGGTGGAGGGGAGGTACAGGCAAGAGACTGAAAAGTGACACCCAGGGGGAGTAAACTTCCAGAGATAATCAATGGCTTCGCAAGGAGCAGCCAGCTCTGCTGAATATTGATCAGCCAGTGCTGGCAAGCTCAGCTCTGGGGAGGTCAGCGCTCCTGCCAGCTGCCTTGTGTGAGCACAAAGGGGGCCTCAGCAAAAGGCAAATTGTAAGTGGCAG
This sequence comes from Melanocharis versteri, assembly GCA_013397845.1. Lineage (NCBI taxonomy): Eukaryota > Metazoa > Chordata > Aves > Passeriformes > Melanocharitidae > Melanocharis > Melanocharis versteri. Next base: position 209,546 of record VZTG01001348.1, on the reverse strand, counting down.
GTTTTATGTGAGAGGCACCATTCAGGCCCTCGGTAGAAGGAAAAATCCCAGAAATATGGTCACTGCACAAGCAAGCAGAAGGCAGCAGCAGCGCTGCTAACTTCTCTTATTACACTGTGCAATTCCAGGTTTACCCTAATAAACTTGTTTCGCAGATTATCACTGGCAAATATGCATGATACCATGGGCTGCCGCAGGTTTCTCCTCCCTAAAGATTTCACAGACCTGTGGAATGGGGTGCTTTCACAGACACCTGCCCCCAGAAGCTTTGCCCAGTGTTACACCTCAGCACACGCCAGGTATGAGCACACATTTCAAGGTGATACCATATGCTGGCCTAGGCCAGCTCTGAGCACACATCATGCACTGGAAGCAGCACAGCTGTGTGTTAGTGCTCCATCCCTCTCACAGCACAATCTGTTCTTACTGTCCCATTCAGTAATGAAGATTTTAGCTTTTTAGTATTTTTTTTTAAATATAAATAGTTAGATATTAATTTTATTATTAAATCCAGTTGGTAGATATATATATAGAACTCATACAGCTGAGGAAATTAGCTATTAGTGACTAAAAGGACATCCTACCTTTTTAGAAGCAGACAGTCTTTTTTCATAGGCTTTCTGTAGAAAGAGAAATTGTGACAGTCAGGGAAAAGAGACCTGGATACTGTTCTTTAAAAGAAACAACAAAAAAAAAAAGAACTAAAAAATAAAAAGGAAAAAAATAAGATAAGAAGAAGAAAAGAAAAAACTCCAATTTCTGCCTGGTGTAACTCATCTGACTTCAGTGGGGTTGTCCCAGAGCAGATTCGTCCCTCTGTCTTTGCCAAAAAGAAAACAACAGGAGCCAGCCAAAGGCATCTGCTTTTGCATTTCCTCAGTGAATCCGTTCATTCTACTCTCCTGATAGAGAAGTTGTAAACAAAGGCACTTCATGATGCTGCATCGAGCTATCCATAATTACATTGTATGTGCTTCATCAGCAGACATGCTTCAGGGCACACTGCAAAAGCTTTTTATGTATTCAGGACTCTTTCTGAGAGGGTGGGCTAAATGAAGAGAGGGAAAAGCTAACAGTTAAAGCAGAAAAGGAAAACCTAACTTAACCTATGCAGTTACTCAGAGAGGAGCCCAGTATAAGAGGGAGGAGAGGAAACTATCTACACACACTGCAAAAAAAAAAAGATGGGAGCAGAATTCCTGCCCACCAGTACCCCAGTTAGAATGTGTGCTTTAACATTCTCTCCATTTCTCTTTGAGATCACACACCCTATAAAACAGTAATCATGTTATGTGGTGCTACCACATGAAAATCTCAGTCTGCATGGGGATTCCAAAGAATTTTTTAAAACAAAAGGTTCAGTTTGGAAGCTCTCTAAGGCTAACTTTATATAAATGGCCAACCATGCTCTGACTTCACAGTGATATAAGTCAGGTGTAACTCCCTAATCTGTGAGCATTAGAAAACTCTAGTGTCAGATCATAAGCGAGTCCTAAACACTTTATTGCTTAGCAGATCAGCTTAAAGTGCATGGTGCAAGTTATTCTCTGAGAAAAAAAAATCAGTCTATCTTGTAAGAATGTACTAACACTGTCTTGGATGTAATTAAGTCCAGCAGAATACAACATTTCTGCTGAAAACTTTGCTTTTAGAAGTCCGGAATCTGCCACCAGAACATGTGTAATCCACACCCTGTACAGAAGTATTTGTGTCTGAAAAGAAGAACTTGGAAAAAGGAAATTCTTTAAGATAATCCACACCCAGGTGGGCAGGGGAGGCAGGCATTCAGGGGCTGGAAGCTGAGGCTGGTCTGGAAAGAGAAGCACAGACAGTGGTAGCAAGCAAAGGTGAACTTGTGTCAGTGGAGAGACAGAGTGTTGTGGTAAATTCTACCCTGTACTACCTATATGCACATATAACATATGCTGCTGCAAAATCACAGCCTTAGGTTTGTTTGGGTTTTAATAGAAGTAATTTTTGGAAGTGAGAAGAGGTAATAGAAGTTGACCTATGTCAAAATACACTAAAAATGGCACTTAACAATGTCAAATTTCTTTGAATGCTAGATTTCACTGTGGACTATGGGACAAAACACTTTCAAAGCGCATACATCAAGACACATTTGAATAGTTTAACAGCAAACAGAAAGATTTCTAACCATGCAATCCTAATTCTAAAAATTTATTCCATATCCAAAATTTGCCTCTATTATTGTCACTTACAATAGAGGTAGAAACCATAAAAGGAAAAATTCAGGCAGCTCTTTTCTGAATGCTTGTTACATAAAGATTAAAAACTGTCAGGCTTGTGTCACTTGAAAAGTGTTCACAGATGAGTAATTAGAGCTAAACAGTAGCACCTGCCTCTAGAAAGGGCTGGACATCCATGTTTTCTTAGCCACTGCTCAAGGGACAGTGGATGTAATATACAGGGGATCAGCTGGTGACACCTGCATACAGGTGACAGGGGAAGTAACCACAGGTGACAGGGGAAATGACCTACCCATTTCTCACTAGAAAAGCCAAAATCTGCCTCCCTTGGGCCCCAGGGTTTAGCATCTTACATACAGGGCATATCCCAAGAATTCTCTAAGAGGAGCTGGCTCTGAAAGGAGTGATCATATGGCAACTCTTTAAAACCTTGCCATAAGCTGTAGACTCATGTTATTATATAAAAGTTGCCAGCATTTATTTCCCAGTCATCTCATTGCCCTTCGCAGAGAAGAAAGGAAGCCAGGAAAAGACATGAACAGACATTATCATGTCAGAAAACTCTCAGCCAAAGCTTGGTCATTCTATACAAATTCAGAAGGATTGGAGAGTTGTTTAGCTGGAGTTTCAAGGTTGTTCAACTCAGTGTAACAAAGAGGAAAGGATACCCAAAGTCACAAAATAATACACTACTACTTGGCAGCAAAATATAGTCACTCCATAATAGCTTTTTTAAAAGTCCTCTCAGCATTTATAACAATTAATTACTCTTAATAGTTATTAATAACATGTTCTCTAGCTATTCAACTCCACAGATGTTCAAGTCTTTAACTCATACAGGACCAGCATTAGCTCATTCTGGATTACCAAAGGTTTGACCCTCCCATCATGGCAGGTATCCATATTGTGACTGCTGGCACAAAAAAAATCCCTGAGACCCGCAGAAACCAGCCTGTGGCTTCTACAAGAAATTTTCCCCAGACCTTGCACTACACAGAACAGAACTAGAAAAACTTTTTGACTTATCTGAAGGAATCTGCTTCTACAGTTCAAAACGTCTTTAGAGATTAATTTTTGGAAAATTCCTAGTAATGCCTAGGAAGAGAGCCAATGGGCACCCTTTGGAATTATTCTGGCTTTCACCAGGAGTAGCTCCAGGAGTGAGTCTGTTCTGAAGAAAACTCCCTGTGGAAAACTGGGTGAGATGCACATGTTGCCCCTTCAACTCTGAAGTTTAGACACGGGGATGTCCATTATGACCCTCTAGCTGGACTGGAACCCAAGCCACCCATCCAGGACAAGTACACAACGCTCACCATTTCTGTGAAAAACCAGTGAAAAGTACAGTGGGCACCATTCTCAGGGCTTTCAACCACAGCCTCCCTCTGGGCTGCAAGGAGGGCTGAAAGACAGAGCAGCATGTGGCCAGAAGTGCCGTGTTTCAAGTGGCTTGGGATCAACCCCATCCTGATTTGCACCCAAACCACATACAATTTCAGGCTTGCAACTTAGCCAACTTTTGCTGAAGGGTTCACAAACTTTAGTGAACTTGGCTTGAACTTTTCATTGGAAGGGAAAAAGTAAAATAAAACTTTCAAGCTGAAGGTTCTGCTTTAAGACATTTTGCCCATCTCCAATACTGATGCCTTATAAAACAACAGTTGATGTTCTATTCTACACTGTGATCTCAAACTCCATTCCCTACACACATTTTCCCAGGTTTCTTTTTCTGTATGGACCTTTCCCACCTCATCAGTTTCACAGAAATTATGATCTTTAAGATGAGGATGAAGATCCTCAGCTACAGTGACACTGTATGCTGTGCATAATCCTTCACTCACAGGAGTAAAACCCCTCCATCCCAGAAAGCTCCCTTAAGTAATGATAAGGTGATAACATTCTTTAAGCTTTTCCAAGGCCAGATGAAAAGTTGCTTTCTATTTTTAAAGAAAGATAGAAAATAATAAAATGGAAGAACTTGGAAAATTGATCATGGTCCTGTCAGTGGTAGTAAATCCAACCTTAGGGTCACAGACTCCATGATGTGCCTTTATTTATTAGTCTGAAATATAGATATATAGATATAGATGTACAGCACCTTGCTGTACACCAAGGTTATGGCAGCTCTGACTCTTCCTAGAAGCAAGGGCCCCACTGTTTCCCTGGAGAAGTGCATGTTCTTCTCAGGGAGGTCCTTTCCCTCAGTTTCAGCCTCCATTTTTAACACACTCACATAAAACCTCTCTCTTAGAACAGGCACTGCAGGTCTGGGGAGCTTTAAGATAAACTGCATAGGGGTTCAGAAAAATGAGAAGAAGGGAGAGTGAACCATCTGTAACTATAGGTAACTCTTGAAGCTATACCTGTTCAAATAAATAGATTTTAATTTAAAGCTAAATTAGTTTATCCCTGAACAATGAAGCTTCCTGAAATTTGTTCTAAAATAGCCTTCAACGCTACCTACTTTTCTCCATGATCATTTTCAGCCTGTTCTGTCAGCTTGTTTCTTTTTATGTAACTGCCTTATTTTTTATAAAGAATTACCATTTTTTTAGTGGCAGTAGTAAACCATTAAAAAAAACCAGCTTCAGAAACCTCACTCTGATATTCTGAAAATAAACTAAGAAAAAAACACTACTAATGTCTTCTAAACCATTTCACATCATCAAGGATCACATATTTGAAAACAAATGAAGTTATCAGATTTCTGAAGAATACATTTTTGATTCTGCACACTTCTATGTCTATAAGCCGTTGCATAGTCACTTCTTGAGTTTTGTGCTTAACCTGAAGAACTGGCGAATAAAAATAGTTCCTGTCTCTAACCTTGTGTTTTTCATCTGATGATAATTCACTCCTGGTGCTGCTCAGGGGAAGAGCAAAGCGATAGCAGGATCAAACACAACATGTAAATAACCCTGAGTCACCGGGGTTTCTCCTTTGACCTACTGAACCTATGGCTTCTCTCCGATAATTTAACAGGATAGTCCCTGAATCTTTTCACAGCTGGTGCATATTTTGCAACACAGGTCCTGACCTTGTCTAGGTAGGTTTGATTTTCTTGGAAAGACTTTCTGACAGCTAATGAGGATGGGGTAGAGTCCCATGCTTTTGGGGCAATGACAGTGTAAGGAAGTTCCAGAGCTGACCAATATTCCCACCTGTTTCTGTCCTGCTTGTGGGACTGTGCTCTGAAACATGGCACTTCCATGGAAGGGCCAAGTGAGACAGAAATAAGGTTTCCAGACATGTCTACTCCTCGACTTGTGCAACATGTCAAGAGTTGTGTTGCTACAAGTGTGTGTGTGGGTGGAAGAAATGGACTAATAAACAAGTAATTAGGGGTTGGAACTGCTCAAGGCATGAGCACCACCAAAAAAGGCCCTTAAAAGCCAAAACCAGTTGCATAAGCTTCTCAGCAAGGTCCTACCATTTTTTAATTACACAACTCTAAAATAAATCTAATCTGAAAACTTAAATGTTCCATCAATTTTGGATGGTTTTTAACTTACAAATTGCAGACGTCATTCAAATTTAACTTCCTCTCTCCTGCTAATGAGCAGGCCATTTCCCCTTCCACCTGCTCTTTGTAATGCAGTGATAGCTACAGTTTGCTGCCCAAATCAGAGACTTGCTGTGCAAGGCACACAGACGTGTCCTTCCTCTCAAAGAGCTGCGTGCTTCCTGGTGGGAATAAGCAAGTTTTCCCTTAAGATGAAGAACTGACGCAGAGATGAAGCAGCTTGTCCAAGGCCCTGTTGGAAGCTCGAAGCAGGAACAGGAGCAAACCCAAATCTTCAGTGTGCTCGCACAGGGCTGTGCACATTTCTCAGCCTGGAAGGATGAACTCCACTGCATTGGAAATGTACAGTTGGTTTGAGCACACACCTGTGGGATGGACATCAATCCACAGTCTGTGTTTCCAGACATCAGGGTTTGGACAAACGCTAGCTCCAGCCAGGCTGCTGCTCTCCTGGGGATCCATATTAGTGGTCCCCAACACAAAATAAGCATTGCTCTGCACAGGACTTCTGAACACAGGACCGTGGAGCCAAAGGTTCCATTCTCTTAGGACTGACAGATGCTTGGAACCAAACAGGATGAAAAAGAGCACACATCCATGGAAACAAAGATGAGCTCTGGTTTCAGCAAGATTGGAAATTCCGTGAGACCACACTGAGTTCACTTTTTTTAAAATTAGTGCCACCCTGTGTTGTCACCCTCGCAATCCAACAGGCAGTTGTCTTAGGAGAGGGGCAAACACTGGTCTGAAGAACAATGGGAAACCTTCCACCATTTATGACCACTACAGTTCTCAGGATGTATTGTATGCAGATTCGCTCTGGAAGCCTTTGCCTGCTTCTAGCAGCTAAAATGCAAATTTCTTTTTTCTCTTTTTATTTTTTTCTTTTTTTTACTCTTTTTGTCTCTCCCTCTCTCTTTGCTTTTTATTTTTTTTTTACAAGATTTTCCCCTGGTTCCACTGCATTTTGCTGATGTCAGTCCCCCTGCACTCTCTCTCTGCTGGGCATCTTGGCTGGCTGTTTATGTGGGAAGTGAAATGAAAGCCTGCACTTTTCTGATGAATACTGCTATACTCATGCATTTAGAATTTTTATTTGGACTAAGCAAAGAAAAAAGTCAATCCAGCAGCTATTATAATCAGCATCTTTTACAAGCTGATCCAAGCCCTAAAATACTTGAAAGATGATTGACAAGTCTGAGGATGAAAGACTTGTTGTTTAAGAACTTTCCAGTGCAAATTGGTGATTCAGTTTTCCTCTGCAGTTATAGCACCTGAAAATGTGTTTGTTTTTTTTTATATCAGAACCTCATGTGGTCACATGCCTCCAGGAGCTGGGAATTCAAGGGAAAAAATGCCAATTTGAAAACTTAAACTGGCAACAGTATGAAAATCATTGTCTCCTGAGCATTGACATTAATATTTTCTGCACATTCTAGTTTATCACCCACGCGCTTCTCACCACACCTTAAGGGCCTGGTCTCTCTTTCAGCAGGGAGAGACTGGCTACCAAACTGTACTAGGCTTGTCCATTGTGCTAACAGGATTATAGCAAATAATACCAAAAAAACTCCTACTTATTCACATGGAAACAGCATTAATCTCTTCTGCCTGCCCCACCCCATAGCTTTGTGTCTGAGCATGAAAGCTATCTGTCTGCTTTGGCAGCACAGAAACATTCACAAAATGTTTTCCAAATACTAGGTTTTCTCCCCCCACCGATTCTTTTCAGTTTAGCTCTGAAGGAACACATAAAGTATAAAAAAGACCATGACATTCTTTCCCACACAATTTAATATGGAGCATTGATACTGTTTTCTGGGGAATAATATCAAATAGAATTACCAGGAAAAGGTAAAAAATACAGAAGGAGCTATAAACAAAGCTGTATCTTTTATCGTGTTAATTTCCTGTCTCATACAGCAAGTCAGCTGGAATGGCTAAAGAAAACAGCGGTGCTGACTTCAGCTTATCTTAACACATCTGGGCAGTAAACCCTGTGGTTCAGTGGGGTGGCTGCACATCCTATGGCACTGCCCCTCTGGCAGAAGCAGAACCTGCTGGCAGAGTGTGGATCAGAGATTCTGGAGTGGTAAACCTGGATGGTTTCCTCTAATACCTGGGAGTTCTCTGAACCCCAACTCTATAATCTCATCTATCGCATTAAGACAGAAAAGGTGAGCTCCCAAGGTTCATCCTGCCATTTTCTCTTGCTAGAATCTAAATGACAGTCCACTTATAACGACTGTAATCAAAATGATACTATTTTCTGTAATCTACAGATAAATTCAACGATTTCATCCAAAAACAAAGCTAAGAGCAAAAACAAAGCTAGAGAACAAAACCTACCTTTGACTAAGGGAAAAATGCAATGTCTCTATTAAAATTCAAAGCAAAGGGATAAAAGTTGCTTGCTTTTTGTTTGTTTTAATTATCCGTATTATTCTACAACATTTTTGCAGAAATTGTGGTTAGTATGATTGAAGGCTGATGGGTCTACAAAGAATAGCCTTTTTACACTTAGACACACTCTTTCTCAGTGCAAATGCAAGTTTCCAAAAAAATCAAAGTCCAGTGCATAAAAAGAATATTTTTGTTGTTGTTAAGAAGTGGAAATTGTATGTGAACAGTAGAGTGATCTAGCTAACTTTTAAAACTGCCCTGTCCAAGCATACTTATCAGTATTTATACATTTTTCTATCTGGAAACACCTTATCAAAGGCTTTTAACAGCACAAATTCTTCCTTATTTGCCTATTTTCATCCAGATTTGTAAATAATCACGTTCAGAGCACCACACTTGAAGCATCAAGTGAGAAGTTTTTTCTTTCCAACACCAGTTCTGCTTTTTCTTCCAACACAAAACATCAGGAGGAGAAAAAAAAAGATACATCACCTTCTTAGATTTCTGTAATAATGAGAAACTTTCTAGGAAGAGAATCAAATATTCCAGCGTGCACAAGAAGTGATTTGTTCTCAGTCATCTGCTTACAGGTTCTTAATCCACCCTGTGTACTCTGTTAGTCATGCAGGATTTCAGTCAAATTTTTTTAAGTTAGTCATCAAGTCATAATTCAGCAAGAAATTTCTGCCCTGATTCATGAGCTGCAGCGCTGCAGGAGCCTGCAGGTTTGTTACAGGAACTGGGCTTAGATAAACAGCATAAAGAAAATAATGCAGCCTTGATTGACAGTGTTTTTTGAGAACTGTGGTAGCTGAGAAAGACAGTTCCACTGAAAAGTAGCTATTGAACACATTCTCCCATGCAAATGAAAGTGTGATAATTTTAAGAGAATGAGGTTGTAAAAAAGGGATGTGGCTGGCTTTTCCAACAATCAATCCCCGGGTTTATAAAGAATGTTTCGGAGCTGTTCTGCACATCAGCCTTTCACAGGCTGCACTCGGAACGCACTGCTTGTAGCTCAGAGCTGGATCCAGGAGATGGCTTGATGAATGCTAAATACACTGGAAAAATTTCAATTCCTGTCTTTTTGCAGCGGGGAAAGGAAGAAGTCAAAGTCCACAGCACATGCTGAGTGGTTTACACTGCCCATAAAAAACTGAATCTCTGCCCAGAATGAGAAACCAATCTGAACCAAGCTCATTGTCAGGTTCAGTACATCCCAATTTTCCCTCTGATGTTTTCCATTTTCATTGCTTTGTCTCTCTACAGCACTCAGCTCTACCCAGCATTGCAAGTATTATTCCAGTATAAAACACACTGTTTAAATATTTCTGGCCCAAAGGAATCCAGAAAATTAGAGTATAAATTAAAGGAAAACAGATTCAGAAATATTACCCCTAAACAAAACAAGCCCCGTAGAACAGCTAATGATGTTCTAGGAGTTAAGTGTATCTAATCAGATGGTTCACCCTCAGAGCCTGACCCTAAAGAAAATATCAGAAGTTTTGACCAAATGAGTGAAAGGAGATTGAGTTTTCTGGCTGAAAGCTTAAAAAGCCAGTGTTCCAAAGGGAGGGGGAAGGGAATGTTTAAAGCTTTCTGCAAAACATCCCTCTTTAGTTGTCTCAAGTTGCACTTCTTAAAGCCACTTCTTGGCTTTTACTCTGAGGACTGAAGACAAACAGTAGGCTTCAGTGGAGTTCCATTAATAGCCAAACAAAAAACACTTTACTGAGAAAACATGTATTTCTGCAAGCAGCTGACCCAACAGAGTCCTCTTTCCTACAGCTCTGCAGTTCTCCAGTGTGGAAATGGAATTGTTTTACAAAATTTCTGGTGTTTAATAAGGGACTGTTTTATGCAGGAGTCTTTCCCTCAGGAGGAGCATTAGCTAAGTCTGTTTTCACTCCCTGACTACCTACGTCTGTGAACTCTGTTAACTTCTACCTCACTCAAATTTTGCTGAGATTGGCCAGAATGTTCAAAAGTTATTAAGTAGGAGTTAGAAATGCAGCAAGATCATGCAAACATATCAAATAACAAAAATAAACAAAGACACTAACAAAACCCAAAAGGACAAGAACAAAAACAACAAAAGCCGAAACCAACCAACAAGCCAAAAACAAACAAACAAACAAAAAACCAAACAAAAACAAGCCCAAACCCTTGTAATTTCCAACAAATGCTTAAGGTAACTGGAAAATAGCTGTGAAGGGAGTCAGCCATTTCCCCTCACGGAATTTTCGGTCCAAGTGTAACTGACCAGGAAGGACTGTGCGCTGGTTAAAACCCATGTCCCACATTCTGTATATCAAGGTCCAGCTCCTTCCTCTGTCAAAATCTTTCTGTGACCATAAAATTCATGTTGAAAAACAGCTCAAAAAGACATAGGAACCTCAAACTTGGTTTTCCAGAGCCAACGTTCTCATGCTTAAAACTTACAGTAGTTAAATGTTCTCAGCAGAGTACATGCAGAGTGTTAAAACCAGACTAGCAGCATGTTTGTCAGGCAACAATTGCATCTAACCACTACAAAATTGTTACAAGAAGATATATCTGATAGTGTTCTCCCCCTTCACTAGATCATTTTCTTAGGGGCTGTCCTTTGGAATCCACAGAAAACCTTCTCCTGAAGAAACCACCTCTGTCTTAGAACTTCCAACCTGTCGGTATGGAAAACACAAGTGTCACCTCCAGAAGCGGCCACACTCTCATTGAAGATCTTTTAGAAGTCAGCAACTAAGAAAGGGCTAAAAATTGCCTCTCTGCACCCTTTTCTTCCTCAAAAAGGTGGCAGAAGAAGGCAGGTTCCTACACTTCCTTGTGACCACAGGTAAATAGCTAGAAAATTCATCCATAGTATAGGAAAACCAGGCTTCTCTTTCCCCTCGGAAGGGATTCATCCCATACAGTTGCACAGGCTGCCCTTACCATTGCCAAATACTTACAGGAAGATAGTCCAGCCCTACAGTGTTTATAATCAGAAGAAAAAAATCAAAATAAACTCAGAAATAAAATCAAACAAATCTCCTATCCCCTTTACAGGCAACGAGCTGAGCCAAGGACAGCAAGATTATGAACACAGAGTGATACATCTATTGAATAGCTAAGAATTAAGTCCCTGTGCTCTAAAGCATAGGACAGTGATTTTATCTTTCACTTGGGATCCATTCCCACAGGTTTACACAGCATATAGAAGTTCATAGCAAGAGCAGTTGGAAGATCCGTAGAACCCAGTGCTCAAAAATACACAGACAAGACAAGAAATTGAATTACAGATCTGTCTCACCATCATTTTGCCTTTTGTATAGATTTTAAACTGTTAAAAAATACTAGATGAGCTGACAGAAAATGCTTAAGGTATAGAAAATAACAGGGAAATCACCAGTTGATTTTGCTATTCAGAGGTGCAGAATATTGCTGAAGTACTGTAAACTGTTGAAACAGAGAATCAATTCAACCAAACTTATGTTAAATCTGAATTAAAGAAAGATTTGAATCTCTCCTCTCATCCCCACAAGTCATGGTGACCCCTGGAAATGGAAGCCTCCCTCAGGGAAACATGAGTGGGAAATTCCCCAGATGTCAGTCTACAAAGATGCTCTTGAACTCTGACAGGCTTATTGCACGTGTTCCCATGACACATGGGCGGAATTTGATTGTTTTGTAACTAAAATTCATGTCAAACTGCACGAGAGTACACTCAGATTGGTTTCTCACCTGCTAAACACGGTCTCTCCTCATTCTGTTCGTGTTAAAGGGTGAACTTCACAGCTCATTCCACACCCCTGGCACAAAGGACATGTAACTCTTTCTGGGGGAGCATTGATGAGGAGTTATAGGGAGTCCCTGATATTCTCCCTGATATTTTCCCACCTGGGGCCCCGTCTGCAGCCAAGAACTGGAAACATTTGGATGTATAGGGGATGCACACATGCTGTTACAGAGGGTGCCTCTCTAACACAGCAGCACCATTTCAGTGTCGCTGGCCCTCCCTCCCCTCCCACTACAGCAGGATTGCTGGGTTCTGCCAAGTTGCAGAACCTGAGAAAAAGCAACACTGTGCTGCTTTTGTTCTTGTGAGGGGGAAGGAGAAAAAAAATTAGCACTTTTTGAATGGGTTAGGACTTGGAAGAGATTTAAGTCATGGAAGAGTGTCAGGAAATAAGAAAGTGGGGTCTCGAATCTGAATGGTCTTTAAGAAAGCTCAGCAAGAAAGAAGCATTAATAAATTAGATGTTTAGTTATCTTCTTGGCTTAGCTGGGGCGTTGTAAGGTTCTCAGAAAGCTTTCTGAAGAAATTTGTGATTTTAACAGAAGCTACATTACCTCTCCTCACTCTACTTAATTGTAGCATGAATTGTTCCTCCCCAGCTCGAAAAACTTATGTGCACTGTGCAAATGTAACGCTATATGCAAGCACATAAAATCACAGACAGAAACATCTCTTCAAGCTTATGTATTTTAAAAATTCTTCCTGTTGCTTAAGAGACTATCCACAAAGAAATGGAACAACCATTTATCCTACAGGATAACTCATGCACATTGTGCAAGACCATTGTGTGCAGACTACTCAACATTTTGTGCACACTTTACAATTAATCTACAAAAAAATCTATGCACAGGCAGCGAGTCCCAGGGACTGAAGCTGTTGCACACAGCCAGACCAACTACTAGATTTGTAGCCACAGATGAGGTTCTGCCTCATTCTGTAATATAAATAAGGCTCTTAAAACCTACAAATTCAATGGTTGCAAGCAGTTCAAACGACAAGAAAACCAATCAAACCAATCAGCAACCAGACAAAGTTGCAACCTTCCCCACCCTGGATCAGCACTCCTCAAAACCGTGAGGAAGTGTGTGCTGACCAGGACTCTGCCTCACAAGTTGGCTCTGGATCTGCCCTAGGGGTGTTTACTCCACCCCCAGAGCTGTGTGGACTCCTACCCCTTTTCAGTCAGCCTCACAGAAGATCCCTGCAGAAAAAATACGAGGAAAAGTCCCATGAAAGGGTCTCTATCTGCCCCCTAATGCAAGCGATTGGCACCACAGGATGAATGCTACATACAGACAAGAGCAAAGGCACTACAAATATGGAATATGTATGGGAACAAAGCTATCTAGCAATCCAACACATGAAACTGTTAGTAGCGTTCAGTTTACATTTTTATGTTATATTTTTGTATAGCTATGCTGTCAAAAAACCCTACACATTCTAAATTTACTAATATAGCCTTGTTACACCTTTGTAACCAGCAGCGTTTGAAGCTCAAATGTCTCAGTGCTTTTCTGCTTAAACCTAAAACCTTAAATTATATCACCTTCATAGAATTCAATGTTCCTTTTCTTGGATCTGAACATCACAGTAGCTTTCTGCAAGGAATGAAATTGAATGTACTGTAGCATTTATACCTGGTCCATCGCCTTGTTGCTTGCCTATCCAGTAACACATTAGACAAAAGTATTTTTATTAGATGTGACCACATCAAATATAAAATAAGTCCCATCACAACCTCAAAAACTCCATTATATTTGACAGAAGTGTTCCAAACCCCCAGCCAATTCTTTACTTTTATAAGGTCCACATTTTCAGAGTTAAAACACATTCCAGCACCCATCCAACACAAGAGATGAATGTAAACCAGCAAAGAACATGACAAGAAATTGCACCTAGAAATTAATATAAAATAATCTTGAAACCCTTGCAATTATGTAACAGTATACAGAGATAAACTGGCTAGCAATTACTAATGTGTTGCTTTGTGTAGTACTCCATTAGTAGCCCCTACAATTTTTCCCTTGTTGGATCACCTGTTTCTGGGTTCGATGTCAATATTTACAAAGCTCTTTCTACTAATAAACCACGAAGGAAACTGCATGGTACATAGGAATGAATTCTCAAATGCTTCAGCAGAGATTTCGATCCATTTGTATCTTAAGCACATAGGAAGTTAACTAAAAATATCACAGACTTGTACTAAAATTTCTTACCTTGCAGAGTTTCAACAGCAGCCAGCATGTCAGGTACGCTGCCAGAGTGAATTTCACTTTCATATATTGTTCAGGCAAACAGGTAAGGTACATTTGTCCCAAATCCAGCTCTTCATGGACAGCACTACTGCCAGCATTATTAATATCTCCCTCCCCACCCTCCTGTCTTCCTTTTTCCTCTTCTGCTGATGCACCCAAACATCTATTGAACTCCATTTTTAAAACGTCCGTTGTGTCACACCCCCAGGCCCCCCTCCTTCTCCACAAAGCCCTGATCTGTCCAGAGACAACTCAGGAAAGTTTTAATTTCCTATCAGTAATGATATTCCCTGATCCTCCACAAGTATGTAGCCTTGTCTTTAAGCCAACCCAGAAAGTTCAGGCTGTGGTAGAATAAACTTTCTTTAAACTGTATTGGCTTTTTGCCTTTCTCTTATTAAACAACCTCTTGCAAATGTGTGTACAGCTACAGGACAAATATAGCACCAGCTAGCCTTGTCATACAGCACAAGAATACTCCTGCTGTTGCCAAGAGAGGAGAGAAAGATCCCATTTATTTAAAGAGCAAGCCCTCAGCATCAGGACTGCAGTTCATTTGGAGGGGGGGAAAAAGATTAAAAACCTGTTATCTTTGAAAACTTTTTTTTCATCAACTGTGCTCCCTTAGAACAAATCCCAGTTCTGTAAAAAAAAAAAATTATGCTGTTACAGAGGAGGGATTTTTAATTCCAGAGACTTCCAGCCACAGTAATTCATTGTTTGTGATATTACAGATGCCAAGCTTGTGAAGACTACAAATTTCAAAAGAAAAATGAGGTCTTGCAAATGGACTGGAGCCAAGACATTCTGGACTAATGAACAGCCCTTCCATAGGCCAAAACATGAAGAAAATATGCAAGAGATTAACTAAGTAATTTTTAGTTAAACATTAGGCAGCTCATCTGTTCCTTGTGACAGCTCAAACTTGTACATTAAGAAAAATTTTAAAGACCTTTATCCTACTCTTAGTGACAGTTTAAAAAGACCCAAAGATTGAGGTTTAATTGTTCTAATTATCGAAATTCAACAGCATCAACAACTGAAAGGCATTATTTTAATGAATAGGATTAACTTTACTGGTAACTTCATGCAGAAACTTACACTTTATACAAATTATTTCCCCCACCACAGAGTAAAGGAAGTAAAGGAATATTCGACATCACTGTGGTTTGCTGAAGAATTAATCAAGAGTTCCAGTATCTTGAAACATTGCCCTCTTTAACATATAGAGGAACTAATACCCAAAGATTCCATCATCTTGGACCACCTTCAAACATCTCTTGGCAGTTATTCAGTAAATGCTTGCCATCCAATTTTACAATCTTTAATTGTATTAAACACCACCTTGATGCAATCTCAGTGACTTTAATAGGGCTTCCTGAGTCACACATTTTATTAGAATGGGTGTCTCAGAAAACAAAAGGTAAAAACAAAATTGCTACACACCCATATGCAGTCTGTCCACAAGAAATGGCAAATGAAATGCAGAAATCATACACAATTTTTTTTGTCTGATATATTTTGCAAGGTGTCTGGCTCACCTGGTTCCTCTGATGGGTACAGCTGCCACTATTTCCCCTCTCTTTTCATGTTCACACAACTCTGAGAAGGAGAAAATACAACGAATTGGAGAGGCAAACCTTCCTGAGATAGTTTGCTAGAACGAAGTGGAACACCATTTCTCTTCCTGCAGGCAATCCTGAGTACAGATGTTGAAGGCAAGCTGGCTCTAGCAACTGCAAAGGAGTTGGACAGCATCCCAGTGCTCACTGCTCCTGCCCACATCCCTCTGCTGTCAACAACGTGAGCCTGCAATTCCCACACGGTGCTTACTCTGACACAACACGACTTCTGAGTAATCCCCAGAGGCAGTCCCTGCATTTTCCCACCTGCAGGGGATTAGGGTGCCACTCGTGGACCCGAATGTCAGCAGGCAGGCTCCTGCTGTGGCACCCTCCCCTGCACAGGGACAAGCCAGCACTCCTCACCCCGAGCATGAAAGGAGAGTAGCTCACAGGGAGGAAAGTTCCACAGCTCTCTCCTGCTCCCCTGTCCCTGGGGGTGAGAAGATTGCTACCATTGTTTGAAAGCAATTGTGGCCGTGCCAAAAGCCTGCTCGCCGTTGCTGCCAATTTTAAACAGTTAAAGAACACTTGACATAGAAAATGATAGGAAAGGAGAAGTCAGACCAAAGAAACGTCAACAAGCAGATGACTGAGCCATCTTATAAACTTGTAGAACACTGTCAGCTGAGAAAATTACAAGGGTGGAGGCTGATGAAAACTACATATATTACTAAGGTATTTTCTCTTAGCCTGTTCCCAGAAGGACATGACATTGCCATATACTGGCAGTGCCATACTATTTTCATCTTTCTGTTGCCTCCCAATTCTTTGATTCTGACCACTAAGAAGTTTCTACAGGAGATATTTTCAGCCCCTAGTATTTCTCCTCTAATCCTTGCCATTTATGATGTGAATAATGAGATACAAACCAACAAAGATAAGTCTGCCTAAGCTAGTTTCCAGCTCTCCAAGTGCAAATGAAATGATAGCTAAAATAAGATCGACTTACTACATCCTTCAGATAGTCAGCATTCACCTTCATTGCCAGCATTTCTGTCCCAAGCAGAAGCCATGATAGCAAATCTCAGCAATTTTAGGGAAATAAATCATGTAGACTTGGACCAAGTCTTAAGGGTCCATGATCTGGAATCCTTAAGGAGAGTTAAAAAGCAGTCTCCATGCAGTGTCCAGATACTGGGTTTGCTTGTTTTCATAATGTTCAGTATCTCAAATGGCTTCAAAATCTTAAGATAAAACAAGTATTCCAAATAGTAACTTTTTGTTTTAACTTGATGAGGAATTTTTGCAATTATGAAGAATTAATTTTAGCACCACACTGTGATAAGTAATTTTCCCTTCACAGCCTGTAGTCACAAGTCAAATTTTTGTTTTGTGTTGGACATGATTCACATTTGGAAACAGCTTTTCTTGCCAGATATGATTACTGACCAACTCTCCCAGCTTCACTAGTACAAAGTGTGGTGTAGAGGAATGGGTCCAGGTTCTTTGTTTTGCTATTTTAAATTTAAAATGATTCACAGCAGAAGCATATTACACTCCAGAGGGGTGCACGTAAGCTCTTGGCAGCCAGTACCCAGTTCCCTGCTCAGTTCTGCTCAGCCTGAAGAACAGCTGCTTACAAGATTTCTAGATAGGACTGTACATCCCCATCTCAAGATTTTAAAACAAACAACTCTCTCCTCTCAAAAAAACAAACAAACAATCCCTCCCATGCAAAAAAAAGCCCCCAACCCACAACAAAAACCCGAACAAACAAACTAAAACAAAAAAGCTCAACTAATCAAACAAAAAAACCTAACAAAACCCCAAAGCACCCCACAGGTTTTATTTCAATTATCCTCACCTCTACCTCATTGTCCCATGTGTTTCTAAGTGCATTGTAAAAAGAATTTCTGCAAACCGAGCTCAGAAAGTAACTTTTAAAATCTTCAAGCCAGTGTTTTTGTAGCCATCCTTTCTTATCCCTGGCCTGTCAATAACCTTCAGTGTTACTGTAGCATTCAGTAGCTACAGCCTGAGGTATTTAAGAGATCAAACATGTTTGACATTGAAATGGTCACAATTCCATATGAATAACTGGAGGCTGTAGAGAGGAAGCCAAGAAATTTCAGAAGAATGGGATTTTTGAAGGGCAAGCTGCTAAAAGCTAATGAGCTGAAATGTACACAAGGGAACATGACATAAAGCAATTGAGAAGCTGTTTCAGTCATGAAGAACAAATGGGTAACAGTACTGAGATGTCAGTTTACCTGATCATCTAGCTTAAAAAGGCATCACACAATGAGTGAATTGTTTATGCTTTGCTTGCCAGATTCTACAGTGGTGTATTTTTGAAGTGGGGAAGAGAGCACAGCGTTGACATTACACTTCCACCTTCACAGGCTCCAGCAATTTTAATACTTAATTAAACCTCAGAGCACTGGGAATGCAGTTAACCTCGGCTTTACCCAGCTGACTGCTCAGCCCTGGTGTTCCCCCAGCAGGTTTGTGTAGCTGAAACAGATACCTCATGGTTGTGTATCATAGTAAAGCACCAGTTCAGAATGGTTTATAGTAAATATCTAATTGCATATAGGGTACGATTTCAGTTTATAGGTACATAATCTATATATATTTACACTACTTACCATAGGTATGTAGCTGATATAAGCAGGTTTTAGGTGAGTAATTGATGGTCACAGGCTCTACTAATGCTCAGTCGAATGGCCCACTGAAATGGCAATAAACAGCACTTTAAACTCCTATAAACTGTCCAGAATCTATATAAATAAAGCCTTCAAACAGGGTATAGCCCATTTCAGTCCTATTATGACTGATTATTCCTTTTACCAGACTTACCTCTAGCAACAACAATAGCAATCAGACACTTTTAAGCTCGCACTAATATAAATGGTGTCTAGAATATTTTCAAAAAATAACTCTAAATCATGCCACCTCTCACTGCAAGTTATTCCATTATTAGCACGATGGAGATTTTTCTACTTGTTTGAGTGGGTTTTTTTTAACTGGAAGAATTTTTTTTTCATTGTTATGATTTAGATACAGGAGAGAGACTGGAATAAATCCTTCCAGGAGGAGAGATCTTAGGACGAAACAGAATGTAAACCTGTCCCTTCCTGACAAGGACTTCACTTCTTTATTAACTGCCCAAGCATTGTCCTTTCCTGCTCACAGTGACCACAAGCCAAGTTTCAGGACTGGGTGGGTAATGGCTCCCCTCCCACCACCAGAAAGGAGTTTCTCGAATCTGCATTTCAGAACATTCTGTTTCTACCACAATTGTGATGGTGAGAAATCTGTCTAAAGTGAGAGCCCTGGCTCCTCAAAAGTTGCTTGACTGTGCAGAGGGAAGCATTAAGACAGTATCTCTCTTGTTTAGAGATACCAGTTTCATCATGAGCAGCACTGCTCCTCCATACACTTTCCATTATTTTTGCAGCTGCCTCATGGCTCTCTCGAAATTCCAGGATCTCTCATCCTCCAGTCTTGCCTGAATCCCCTCTTTACTTTCATTACGCAAGCTTTACATGCCTCAAGGAAACAGGATGCAGCTAACCTACTGGAAAGCTGTTGTCTTTCCTGCCTTTCTCACTGCCTTTTGCTAAAAGATCACAGTTGTGATTTGTTGCTATTTGTAGGGCTAAAGGCACCAGAGTTTTGAGTAAAAAATGCATTTTGGCTACCAGAAATCCTAAAAGGAGCTACAGGTGAACTCTAAGCAGAATTCTTCAACTGTCTGAGAAATCCCCCCAGAAAAATCAAGGACACATGGTATTTGTGATTATTTCGAACCTGCTGGCAATCCTGCAGTAGTGCTTACATTTATTCAGCATCTAAAGTGGCAGAAAAGCCTCCCTAATCTGCACAGGGAAGAGATGCACTGTAAGTAACTGGGCTTCTTGTGGTATTTGATGGACTGTTTCCATCTGGCTGGACTATTTCCCAGCACACTACTCTGAGCTTTGTAGCACTTCATTCTTATTCACAAATGCACAGGAGTATTTAGAGCTATTTCTCGCACGAGTTAGTCATTGCTGGATGGCCATCCGCTAAAACCTCGGCTGGGATATAAAGAGCAGGCATCTGCCCACGTGGAGCTGAAGGTGTGACATGTGAAAGCACCCGAGATGGTGCTGTAAACCAGCGTGTGTGTGCACAGAGCAGTAAAGCTACAGGCTCAGCTCAGTCTGGGCAAAATCCATCGAGGAGCTCTGGAATTAATCTGGTAGCCAGCGTGAAGGCAGATACACCACAGATATCAGTGGGTGAAAAGCCAGGATGAGCAGATCTCCACACAGTGTTCTGGGGAATCTGCAGCCTTCGTGTGCATTGAAGCAACATTTGCCTTTCAATTAAGGGAAGAAACTGGGCGCCTTGAAAGATGAGAGGCTTTCTCAGATGAAAGCCTCTATGAGTTAACTGTGGCTTACCTAAATGCAGATGGCCAAAACTGTAGTTTATATGAACAATAGAAACCACATAAGCCTCAAAAAGCCAGATTGGGAAAACTTTTGAGAGAAAACAACCTTTTTTTAGCGTATTCTGACACATGCTGCTCGAGATTGGGTCAGCAGAGGAGTTCACTGTGTGCTTATACATTTGGTTCTTGTCCCAGCAAGTTTGGAGAGGTGTGAAAATGAAAACTGGCTGTGCTGGAAGATAGCCAGGCTCCTCTGATCATCAAGGAAGTTCAGCTCAGGTTTCAACCAGCGGCTTGTGGTTTGGCACGAAAGAGACTATTCTAGCTCATAGCAGGATGTGAACACCCTGGGCGAGCATTACTCTTCTTTGGAAGAGCTCTGGCCACCTGCTCAAGCATTCATGCTCACTGTGAACTTATTACAAGCGCCCTGGGATTTGGTGTGGAGGAGTGGCAGTAAATACATGGTTTTTTCACTCTTGGAGACAGCTTTGAAATCATTGCTATACGTGCCAGGAGACAGGGGGAAGGCGAGCATGTTTTCACACACGCTACCTCAGGTCTCCCAGCCCCTCCCACCCTGAGCTACCCCACACAGCCCTCGTGCCCCAGCCAGAGCAGGGACCTGAAGTTTGCTGGCAGATCCCCAGGATCTCCAGAAAAACATGCTCTCAACAGATGCTGCTGGCACCCGAGAGCCTTACCCCAGGCCAGCACTGTGCCCTCATGGGGCATTCCAGAGCAATCCCCCACCGCCCTCCTGAGGGGTCCCTGCGCAGCCTTCCAGAGGGGCTGTGGGGTGAACTCCCTCCTCGACGGTGTCTTTGGAATCATAGAATTAATTAAGTTGGAAAAGACCTCGGAGACCATTGAGCCCAACCTATGGCCTAACGCCACCTTGTCAACCCAACCATGGCACTGAGTGCCACATCCAGTCTTTCCTTAAACACCTCCAGGAACAATGACTCCACAACTTCTCTGGGAAGTCCATTACAACCTCCAATCACCCTTTCCGTGAAAAATTTCTTCCTAATGTCCAACCCGAACCTCCAGCACAGTTTGAGGTGATGTCCTCTCATCCTGTCCTTTGTTCCTCGGGAGTAGGGCCTGACCTGGACCTGGCTACACCCTCCTGGTCAGGGAGTTGTGCAGAGCCATCAGGTCCCCCCAGAACCTCCTTTTCTCCAGGTTAAACACCCCCAGCTCCCTCAGCCGCTCCTCACAGGACCTGTGCTCCAGACTCTTCCCCATCCCCTGGATGTCCTCCCAGAACTGAGGGGCCCAGAATCGGACACAGCACACGAGGCGCGGCCTCACCACCACCCTGGTCCTGCTGGCCACATCATTGCTGACACAGGCCAGGTGCCACTGGCCCTCTTGGCCACCTGGGCACACCTGGGCTCATGTTGACCAGCCCCCCCAGGGCCTNCTTTTTGGCCACCTGGGCACACCTGGGCTCATGTTGACCAGTCCCCCCAGGGCCTTTTCCCCTGGGCCACTTTCCAGCCCCTCTGTCCCCAGCCTGTAGTGCTGCGGGGGGCTGTCGTGGCCAACGTGTGGCACTTGGCCATCTTGTACCTCATGCCGCCGACCTCGGCCCGTCAATCCAGCCCGTCCAGATCCTTCTGCGGAGCCTTCCTAACCTCCAGCAATGGAAGAGCCGAGTCCTCTCCTCCGATCCTGCGGGGAGCTGCCTCCCCACAGCGCGGAGGGCGGCGGGGGACGGCCCCGCTGGGCTGCAGCTGCGACCCCCGCACCCTCAGGCTCCTTCCCAGCGCCATCCTCCTGGCACGCCAAGGCCTCCTCCGTGTCTTGGGGTCTGGGGGCTTCGTGGGGTGAGGCGGGTGTGAGCAGCGTCCCGCCGGGGGAGTGCCGTGAGGGGAGGGCACAGGTGCCGTGAGGGGAGGGCAGAGGTGCCGTGAGGGAAGGGCGCAGGTGCCGTGAGGGGAGGGCGGCACAGGTGCCGTGAGGGGAGGGCGGGAAC
>VZTG01001348.1:87534-186760 GCA_013397845.1 Melanocharis versteri | reverse complement strand
TGTGAGGGAGAGGGCACAGGTGCTGTGAGGGATGGGAGAGCAGAGGTGACGTGAGGGGAGGGCGGCACAGGTGCCGTGAGGGATGGGCGGCTCAGGTGCTGTGAGGGGCGGGGGTCGCAGGTGCCGTGTGAGGCGAGCACAGGTGCCCTGAGGAGCGGGCACACATGCCGTGAGGGACGGGCGAGCACAGTTTCCGTGAGGGAGGGCACAGGTGCCGTGAGGGGCGAGCTTAGGTGCAGTGAGGGGTGATCTCAGGTGCCCTGAGAGCCGGGCACAGGTGCCATGAGGGATGGGCGAGCACAGATGCCCTGAGGGATGGGCGGCTCAGGTGCCGTGAGGGATGAGAGACACAGGTGCCGTGTGAGGCGAGCTCAGGTGCCCCGAGGGGCGAGCACAGGCGGCGTGAGGGGCGAGCACAGGTGGCGTCAGGGATGCGCGAGCACCACCGGCGTGAGAGACGTTTGTGTTTCACGGTGTTTTGCTAATTTCTGCAGCAACGTGCGTTTCTTTGTTCCATGTGTGTTAAACGAGGTGCTCCTTCTCAATGCGCTGTCAGCCGAATCGCGTTCCTTCCATTTTCGTCACCACGCCTGTCGCTGCCCTCCTCATTGTTCAAGATGCACCTTCTGAAGGACCCCGCGAAAGGAATACGCGGGTTAGTACTTTCTTGGGTTTGTATGATTACTGTTGCGTTTCAGACCGCGCCAGCTTTCAGTATATCCATGTTCTGTCACGGAAAAACTGAGCTCCTTCCTTCCCTTTCTGCAGTTTTCTACTTAGGAGCGTTAATGCAGGGATACAATTATGCTAACATTAAGCAAATTGTTAAAAGGGCTTTAAAAGTCCTTGTAATTGAGTGACAGGTGCTTACGACTGGATCCACTTAAGTATTCAGTATCAGACTATCAGGATAAGATTACAGTATTTTGATCTTGATATTCTGATTCTCCCAGTGCTGATTGACTGATAAGGCAGGTTGTCCTACACAGAGGAGAAGAATTAGAGAAGCAGTGAATTTTACCTCTAGAAGCTTTTGATATAGGCTGGGGATTTAAAGAAAATAAATAAATCATAAGCAGTAGGAGGGTTTTTTTTTTTCTAAATAAAGAATTTGTAGACCTGGAAAATAGTGATTCATTAATGTCATATAAAACGATAATGTGACGTTGACCAGAGACCAAACATAGCATTGAATCCAAGTGACTTTAATATGTAATGTAGAATATGGTAACTAAAATATAATACATAAAGCATATGTACATTAGATATGACATATATGAAAAATAGTTAACAAAATACGTTAAACAGCATATAAATGCATGTATCTTAGTTACATAATAAACCATGTTTGTACTGAAATTTTATTAATCTGCTACTCAGATTTTTAAAAGGTACCTTTTCCAGATTTATTCCCTATTCTTGAATTTAAGTTTGCACAAATCCTTTTTTAAGTGTGTGTATACACACTTATTATAATTATATATATATATATATATATATACATGTACCATGCATATGCATTGTCGATCCAGGAGTTTTATTCTTTTCCTTAAGTAGAAGCCAGAATATGTAACATTGTTCTCTCTTAAATATTCCTCATTTTACCTGCAACTTTATTGTGCGTCCTGTGCATTTGCTGTGAAGTGTAAGCATTTACAATATCCTGCCACCAAATGCTCCAACTTACTTAGAACAATGGAATATTGTGAGTGAAGCAAAGTATTGCTCTGGGACTTGTGCCTAATTTCACATTCCTTACATCTGACTGGGATACCTGGCTGCCATTTCAATACTTTGCTTTTGGAAGGAACGCTTACCTGACAATTCGTGTGGGTCTGGTATTTCTTCCTACATTTTTTCCGGACATTTTTACCAGTATGAGATTATTTGCACTGCAGTTTTTTAAAGGGGCGAGTGCCCTCTCCACTCACAGCAGTAAGTGTGGGTCTGTTAAGGGTACTCAAGTACCTGGTCCTTGTGCTGGGAGTTCCAAAAACACCTCTGAAACTTCACTGAACTCTTGAATGTCAAGAACTGATGTCTTGAGAAGAATATCGGGTTTTTTAACTCATTTTTCCTGAACATTTTTTTGACATTTTAATGAATCACAAGATAAGGGGAGGGGGAAAACCCTTTTTTTCCTTTTTAGAGGTTGTCTTCAGCACAAAGGTATTGTTCTTTTAATTATTATTCTGATCATTGCCTGGACACAACTGGTCACTGCTTCCATTCTTGCAAAAACAGGACAGAAAGTAGATGAACAGTTTCATACAAGCTGCTCTGAAGTTTTGTACCCACAAAAATCTGAAAAAGTTTTCATAATTTATCTTAATTTTCTGTTATATCCATTGAAAAGTTAAAAAAATCCATCTAACACCAAAGGGGAATGACAGTATGTCAGGCTGAATGCAGGCTGAAGAGAACTGTTCTCACAGCTACATACTGCATGAGAAATTGGATACTTACATGCAGTGAATATTTAATATTCACATTGATTTCACCAGCATGTCTTCATTTGCTAAAGAGACGTTGCTTGGGTAATATAACAAGTTTAAATCAAAGATTCTCCTTTAAACTCATGAACGGCCAATCTTGGTAAACACCTTATTCAATATGACCTTGAGGAGGTGAATTTTCTGTTGGTTCTTTAAATGGAGATCGATTAGGCCCCGAAGATTTTTGAGCTTTCCCCAACATTGTATTAGCGGCCATGCAACTCCACAAGGAGAACTAGGACAGACTACCCACAAGCATTTTTCCCGTGGTGTGTAATGCAGATCCACAGTTGTTCTTTTGGCAGCATGGATTGAACCCAGGACCTTTGAGTGTCAGAGTGCAAGTGTGAGGAGGCTGCACAGCAAGATCACTACCCTGGACTTCAGGAGAGCAGACTTTGGCCTCTTAAGGGATCTGCTTGTTGAATACCACAAGGGAAAGCCCTGGAGGGAACAGGGGTCAAAGAAAGCTGGTTGATACTCAAGGATCATCTCCGCCAAGCTCAGGAGAAATGCATCCCAGAAAAGAAGAAATGAGGTAAAAAAAGCCAGGAAGCCTGCACGGAGGGAACAGAAGCTCCTGAACAAACACAAAAAAGGAAGCCAGTGAGGGTAAAAGCAAGAACAGGTAGTCTGGTAGGAATACACAAGAAATTGTCCTCACCAGCATTGTCCAAGCAGCCAGGGATTAGGTTAGGAAAACTAAAGCCCTGACAGAATTAAATCTGGTCAGGGACATAAAGGGCACCAAGAAGAGCTCCTATAGGTATGTCGGCGATAAAAAAAAGATTAGGGAAACTGTGAGCCGTCTGGAAGAAAACATTAGACCTGGTTACTCAGGATACAGAGGAGGCTGAGTTACCCAAAGACTTGTTTTCATCACCAAGTGCTCCAGCCACACCGGCTGAGTCACAGAAGACAAAGACAGGGACTGGGAAAATGAAGAGCTGTGCACTTCAGGAGAAGATGAGGTTCAAGAACATCTAAGCAACCTGAAGGTGCAAAGGTCCATGGAATCTGGTGAAATGCATTTGCAGGTCCTGAGGGAACTAGTGGATGAAGTGGCTGAGCCACTGTCAGTCATATTTGAGAAGTCACAGCAGTCCAGTGAAGTTCCCAATGACTGGAAAAGGGAGAACATAACCACCATTCTTAAAAAAGGAAAAAAGGAAGACCTGGAGAACTACAGACCAGTCAGTCTCACCTCTGCGCCCAGCAAGGTCATGGCACAGATCCTTGTGGAAACTGTGCTAAGGCACATGGAAAATACGGAAGTGATTGCGACAGCCAACATGGCTCCACTGAGGGCAAACCATGCCTGACAAACTTGGTGGTGTTACAGCGTTAGTGGGCAAGGGGAGAGCAGCTCACATCTGCACGGACCTGTGCAAAGCATTTGACACCGTCCCACACGACATCGTTGGCTCTTGACCGGACAGTGGAAGGATCACTCCATGGATAAGGAAGTAGCTGGATGGTCACACCCGAAGAGTTGTGGCCAACAGCTCGATGTCCAATTGGAGAGTGACAAGTGACATTCCTCCAGGGTTGGCTTTGGGACTGGCCCTGTTTAACATGGGCAGTGGGACCAAGTGCACCTCAGCAAGTTTGCCAGTGATGCCAAGATATGTGGAGCAGTCAATATTCTGGAGGGAAGGGGTGCCATCCAGAGGGACCTGGACAGGCTATTTATGTCCATGCTGGACCTGCTTAAGAGCAGTAAAAGCCCATCTTTCTCATCTGCATTTATTCCCTCCAGTTTGCAGACAGCAGCAGGGACTGGTTAGCTGTTACAGGTGAGCTGGACTTAGAGGGAGAAGAGCAGCAGCAGGAGACAGACACCGGTTTGGGAGGTAAACAAAGATAGACTAATCATTTGTTGCTCTGTGCCTGTAGGGTGGGAGAAATAATAGTCTCCTCTGAAATGCTGTCTCCTTTGCTTTGTGGGAGCAAGATGACTTTTTTCTTTCTGTTGGCTTTCTTTACCCCCATGAAATCGGTTACTCAACCTGAAATCCAGGGAAGAGATGTGCAGTGTGCTACAAGGGTGAGAAATTCTGCCTCTGCTTCCTCGAGGTTCTGGGCTCTTCATTACAAGAGATGTTGGTGAGCTGAATGCGGAGAAGGAGGCTACTGTGGTAATTGCAAAAGGAAAGGGATCACTTGTGTGAGCAACGACTTGTTTTTGTACAGACTGTCTGTTGCTGGAATTAAGCCCTATGTTTATTATCATTTGATTAGCTCAATTCTAATGTGTCACGCAGTATTTCAGGGAAAAATGCCTGTATGACGAACTGCTTGGCATTTCAGGCTTTTGTAGGTTAAATGGCAACTTCAAAGCAGTCTTCAGAAATACCGTTTTGTGCCATGAAAGAGGGTCTTAGACACTTATAATCTATATTTTCAGGAGATGCTTGTGGTAAAATGACTGCATTCTCGAAGTTGATTTGTGCTGGCAGTCTTGGAGTGTTGGAGAGAGAAGTTCTCCTCTTCTTAAATGTAGAGTAACACTGAGAAAGTTCCACAGGTAGGGGATGTGATTTCATTTTATAGTTTCATAGTCCGGCTATATCATGCGTTTTAAAATCCAGAATCTGCAAAATGCAGACATCTCTTAAATACTGTGGTTATATATTCTTTACATTATTAATGATCAAAGGTAGAAGTTAACTTCTGACATCAAAATTCAGGCATCTCATCTAAAGTATTTTTCCCTTGCTGCAGTTCCCAGCCTCATGTCCTCCTTCCACTTTTCCCCATGACAGCAAATCTCAGGGCAAAGATACTGCCCCTAAATACTGTCCAAGGCTGGATACTAACACAGAGTTTGTAAAGATCTCTACAAACACACCATGGCCACAGGGGACCGTTTAACCATCAGGTTTCATCTACTAAGCTTCATTGGTTTATTTCAATTTATTCTCAAAAGGTAAGACAGCCAAGACCAGATTCGAACTGAGGTATGAAAATGACTGTTCTGTTAAACTAACTCCAAGAATGCCGCAAAAAACTGAAAGCTGGGTTAACAATATATCTTATCTAGTACTTTGAGAACAGTTTTTCAATTAGAAAAGGAAGACTTCATATAAGATTAAGTGCAGCTGTTATCATGGATATTAAAAATATTTTCTCTCATTTAAAATGGAAACAGATAATTTATCTTTTTGATGGTGATTTTCACATATAACTTATTATTCTACTCACAGTTTCTGCCATGATAAACACAGGTCTTTGGACGATATAGGGCGTACTATGTTCTGCTTCCTGATATTTTTGTTTGTTTAAAAAATACCTTTTCCTAAGCAGTAAATCTTGCCATACCAGTGTAATCTGCAGTCTAGAACCTTGTGGCTTGGTTGCCATAAAATATATAAAGCTTTTCTCTAAAATTAAATAAAAATTAGTACAACAGAAAACAATTTTACCTCTTCATAACAGCTTCCCAAATGAAAACTCATTCTGCACATACCTGTGTTTTAAAAATATAGTGGTATTTTCAATTGTTATGTGGCACGATATGGCAGAAATATGCTGCCATTTTTTTCTTAAACCTTATCATGGCATGAATTTTTTCAGAATCCTACTGAACTTGGGTTTGGTTTTGTATTTAAAAAAGAGCGTTAGTTACCAGCCATCTGTAAATATGGCTTCAGGGGTGTGTGGTTGTCCAGAACTCCTAACTGTGCCTGTCATTCCGACAGACTGGCATGATTTTCTGCTGCAACACCTCTGGCGAGATCTCCAGAGAGAAATCCTTGTTGATTCTGGTCTTGGTATAACGTCATGGAACTGTCATGCTATACTGTGTTGGGGGGTGCATCCATATCTACAGATGGATTCTTCAGTGTTGCACCTGCAATACAAGCAAAAACATCTTAAATGTTCACATATTTGATTCAGGTTTTTATTTAAAATATATTGCTGAGTGAATGAAGGAAAATAACTAAAACCAGGACTGAAAACTGGCTACCACCAGAAGGCAACCAGGGTCAGATTAGCTATGACCCAAGAATTTCCTGTTGTTTAGACAAACTAGTCTAGAACAACTTGTCAAATTTGTACCATATGCCATCTGCATCCTCCTGCAAGTGTCTTTTTAGCAGGAGTTTTGTCATTAGGCATCTGAATTTTCATGAGATAAGTAAAGCAATCCCCAAACCCCTCACTATTTCTAAAAATGTGGTTATAGATTTTCGTGATTCTTTCCCTTGACGCAGTGCGATGGTTTCCCCGTCTTTTTGCAGAGGAACATCACTTAAGGAACCAAAGGTGGAAAGCTACAACCAGTTCTGTTTCGCTTTAATATTCTCCTACCAACTGCAGCTTTCCCATTGCCCCTCCTACCCAGCCCAGACCTCTCAGCTTTCCTTTTCTTTGTTGTTGTCCTGTTCCCTTCCTGTGACCTCTCTGCCTCTGCTGCTGTCACGGGCAGCAGTGGCACTAAAACAGAGCAAATACACTTGGACAGATCAATCTGTTTCTCTCTGGTGTCGTCCATGTCCTCTTGCAGGCAGAGTCCTTTTCTCGAGCTCATCTAAATGACTCTTCATGGGTTGGAAGGCACTAACGTAAAGAAGTCCAGGTTGAATGAGGCAGCAGAGGAAAGAATATGCCTCCTCCTCCCCTGGATGTCTCTTGCTAAGCACCCACATAAGGTACCCCTAAAAAATATTATCAGATCAGCTGAGACAGACCTCTCTGGTGTATTGGGACTAACAGGCTCTCGTAGATGCAATTCAGAGTGTGGCTCTGGCTGCACTCTTGATTCCCTGTGCCAGCTGCAACCTCTGCCTGTTGTGAGGAGCAGGCACCAGAACTGTGACTGGGCAGCCTGCCTGAGGTACGGGACAGGGCATCCTCAGGAGGGGCCTTGGTCACCAAAGCCATCTCTGTGTCACTGGGAGCTCGCTCTTACCCAGTTCTCAGTGAAAGCTCTGAGGCATATACAATAGGGCTTAGAAATTCAATCGATAAAAGTCACCCCAGAAACCAGAAAAATCTTAAAATGTGCTCAGATGTGGCTTACTTAAGTAAAAATCAGTTGTTGTCCCCTTACTATCTTTACATTTCATGTAACTGGAAATGTAAATATAAGACATCTTTGTGCTCCTACAATGCTCAAGGGTTATTCTTACTCGGAAACTGATGCTTAGGGTCTCCTGTACACAACCAGCTCGTCAGTTTCCCTAGGCAGTAGCAGAAGTGACTCCCCAGTTTGTGCCCGTGCTGGGAGTGCCGGGAACAGCTGCATTCCTGCCTGCTCTGCTGACCCAGCCACGCTTCCCAAGCAAGGAGGAGGCCTAATCCTTTGAGAATCCCCAGCACAAATACCGCAGCGGCACTTGGCAGGCCGGCACGGGAATTCGTGATATTCACAAGCTTGCTGCAGTTTGTTTTCGTGGGTGTGGAGGCTGTTTTTCCGCGGGCCGGGAGGCGCTGCCGGACCCGTTTCCCCGTGCGGCACGGAGCGGCGCGGTGCCGGCGGGAGCAGCGGAGCGCGTCCGAGCGGATTTTCCCGGCGGAGCCCAAGCCAGCGCTGCTGATGGAGCACTGACCCCTCGCGGCTGAGCTCCGGCTCCAGGCCCCGGTACCTCCCCTCCGAGCGGTTCTGCTGGAGCCGCCTCAGGCTGCCGGCTCCGAGCTACAGGATTTTTGCATAACAGGCGTGTTTGGTGATTGGGCTTTCCGTGACGGGATTGATGAGGCCAGGTCGGCTGCTGTGAGTTTATCAGGTTGACTCCCAAGTTGTATAATTTCTACATTTTTTTGCTCAGAGGAAGAGTTTCTTTGCCGTGCCCAAGTCATTCAGGATGCTTGCCAAAAGCAAGGGGTTTGGCACCTGAAAGTCCCCATGTAACCTGAATGTCGGCAGTTCCCGAAAAAATCGAAGAGGTTTAGAATATGCCTGGACAAATGATGTGGAAATCTGCTAAATGCAAAGATCTTCTTCAGCTGTTTGGATTGCTGTGCTTCTTACCGTTGAATGTACTCGGCGAAGCTCCCAGTGTGTGCCCTGTCGTCAGAAAGGTGTTTCTGCCAGTTTGTTAAAGCAATGTCGTCTGCAGATCTCTAAAGCCCCATCTGCTGTGAAAAATCTGTCAAAGCTCTGCCACCATGGTGAAATTTTAAATTTTATTAAATAAGTGTCATTCATTTTACAGTGAGGTAAGTAAAAGATACGACGTGGTCATGTGGTTATTCAAAATACTACATGTCAGCATCAAAGTTGGCAAAGGATAGGGAAGATCTTCACGTGTGTTACCTGCACTGGGCTCTGGGACATGCTGCTCGACAGCCCAGAGGACAAGGACAGCAGACAGGGCAATGGCTCTGTCAGCAATTGTGAGAAATATCCGCCACGCAGGTCGTACCTGACGATCTGAATTGCAATGAACCCAAAACTCTGCCTGCAATCACCGAAAGCCTGAAAACATCTGTGAGTCTCTCGGCCTTCACAGGAATATGCAGAAAGGATTTTGACAGTGCGGCGTTCCCGTGTTCACGTTTACGGCTGTACAGGTGTAGGTGGCTCTCAGAAAGTTCCACATGAAGGACATTAATGATGTCCTTGTGCAGGTGCCCCGCTCCATGCAGCAGTGCCAGCTGGCAAGCACGAGGTGGCACAGCAGAACAGCAGCAGCAGTAGTGGGGGAAGAGGAAGGGGCTGCAGCACGGCCGTGGCTACGTCTGGTAGCTGAATTTTCGGGTCCTGACTGCGTGTCTGGCAATTGCAGCCTGTAGCTTCCGATATCATCATCCCTACCAAGCCCAGTTCTCTCATAGAACACCTGACTTTTAAGTATTTCCTAGGCAGCAGCTCAGTCATTTCACCTGCAGATTCCTTAGAGTTTATGAGTGAATATCAGCTCAGTCCTTACTGGCATTATTAAATAACCCAGTTCCTGAGCTGGTCCCCTTTTATGATGACGTTTTCATGACATGTCCGCTCTACCTGCAAATTAAAACTGTGTGATAGACTCAGTGATGTTCCAACTCTCAGTTCCTTCCTCCTACAAACACATTTGATGGTTTTTCTTTAACTGGTGCGACTTTTTCTTTTATCATTTGCATTTCTAAGCCTCGTTGTACATACTTTGAACACTGGGCCTTTAAGGCCAGAAGGGATGTTTTGCAAGATCAATTGCTCTTGTGCCTAAGGAAATCTGTTTAAAAAATATTTGATGTAGCCTTTGCTAGAGAGAAGAGTGTCTTGGGAGTTATTAGTGTCAGGAGCAAGTTAGAATGTAGGGCCACTGTCCCCTTAAGGGCTTGGGATGCAGAGTCCTGCATGGTAAGATTTCTCCTTCTCTCATCTGGGACAAAGATATGCCTGTTATGTCAGCCTCAGAATCAAGAGTGATTGGCTGAGTGAAGTTGACCATGTATCTGATGGAAGATTGGACTAATATGGACTCTCCAAGCTAGGGGAAAAGCCTGCTGATTGCAGTTGAAGAGGAACAGGAGAAGTTGATTCTAAGTCAAGAAGCCTGAACTGGAAGCTTAATAACAACATCAGTTAAGAGGTGAATAGAGACTTCAGTGCCCCACACCTCTGCCCCACCACCACCCCACCCCAAAAAAAAAAGCTGATTAACTTGATTAATTTAAGTAGATACTGGGAAATTGAGGCAGGCCCTTTGCAAGAGCTGTTTCTACCACGAGGGAATGCCCTGAAGCATTCTTTGTCTAGCATGGCCATTGAACTGCTGTAACCTTGATGCCAAGGTTATTTAATAGCTCTGCTATCATGCAGAGCTAATTGCTCTGTCTGGTTGTGTAGATTGACAGTTAGCTGGGAATTTTGTGATGTAATGATTTTCAGATGGGGAATATGCTGCTTTTCAGAAGCGTAAATATTATTTGTGAAAACTCGGTTTTACTAGAACAATAAAAAATGTTTCCAGGAAAATAAGAAAAATGCCTTACTACCTAGCAGATTTTACAGTAGAACAGAATTGATCATGATGAGCATGCACAGAACAGGCAGGTATTCTATCTTAATGGTCTGCCATGGAGACGTGCAAAAACTCCCTTTCCATACAAAAGTATTGTTTCAAAAAACTGTAATCATTAATTGGCCTGATGTTTTTAAAAATTGAGAGGTTTTATTTTCCAATCACTTCAGTTTCAGGGCACATACCATTTCGGAATGGCACCTTGAGCACACTACTGCACACTAACGAAAATAAGTACTGTGATTTTTATTCAGAAACATGTTTTGTAGGAAATTCCCAATACTACTGGGCTGGATTTCAATCCTGCTGAAGACTGACCACCCACATGGAAATACTGCAGCCGTGCTGGTGCCCTGTGAGCTCAGAGGATCTCTGTGCAAGGGCCAGAGGACCTTGATGCTGTAATATTATATCTCTGAACACAGTGCAGTTTTGTTTGTGTGTGGAATTCAAATTCTCAGTCTGTATCAGAATGAGCTTTAGACTGGGAAAAAATCCACTGCATATTCCCTATCCTTCCCCAGCCTTTATATGCCACTCCAGAGGTTTTAAGAAGCCAGAGCTGTGTTTTCTAGGTAGAGTAGAGGTTCCTCCACGGCTCAAAGGCCAGGACTGTTCTACAGATTTTGTGATGGCACAGTTATGCACAGATCAGCACCTGGGGTGTGACCTGACAAATAGTAAGGTTGCCAGAAGTCACTTGTGCATGAAAACCAACTTGTCACTCCCAGGTAATCAAGAAGTTATAATGTAAAAATTTTGTTTTTGCTGTTATAAGCTGCATCTGCCTTAGAATGCTGTGCCAGCATAATATACTGCATAATATTATAATACATGATACCTGTGCTGACAAAGCGTTCTGAGTGTGGACCTAGCCTAACTTGCTAGCTCCTTCTTTCCCAGAGCTGCACAATAGAAAGGGTACAGAAAGAAAATAAAGACAGAGCCTCTTTAACTGCTTCTTGCTGTAGAAACAGTCCTGTAGTAGTAATGTGGTCCTTGCTTGTTCTGATCAGTTTGTGTCTGACCCCAAAACTCGGTGGCAAACTGCAAGCATTAGACCACTGTAGCCACTCTTCCCTGCTTTTCTTAACTGCATCACATGTGGTTTATCAGAAACCAGTGTTTTTCTCTTCCTTCATGACTACATTCTTTCTGCAAAACTTTTCATTACTTCAGACCTATCATAAAAAATTTCAGAGCAGAAAATGAATTAGATTAAATATTTTATGAGCATGTGAACAAATGAAATTATCAGAATGTGATAACATAACTGATGCATTATATAGAAATTTCTCTTCACTTTTTTCTTGGCTTGAGCAAGCATCCCTCTGAAATGCTGTCTCTGAGAGAAATAGTGTGTGAGCTCTGTTGTGCTTTCATAAATACCCAACAATCCCTGCAAGTTAAAATATCATCACATGCTTACTGCACTTGATTATGGGGGCAGAGACAGGCCATCAGAATTTGTCTGTAATCTCTAATTCCAAACAAAGTTTGCTGTTTTGCTGTCTGCAGCTCGTTCCCATCTTCATTGTCTGCTTCACAGCTCGTGTTCAACCTCTGAGTCAAGGTCACAGTCAGGCTGAAAATCAATTTTCCATGCTTCCATTACGCCTTCCTCAACCTTATTTCTTTTCTTATCTCTCTCACTGAAAGAGCTGCCTACACAGCTACGGCTGAGGCATGGGACAAGTTCACATGTGCAAAATCTTAGCCAAATAGGAAACCTATAATGAAATAATCTGTAAATAATCTCTTCCCCAGATATCACAAGCCTTTCAGATTATTTATATTGGATACTCATTTAAATCTCGTCAGTGCTGCATTGTGCTGCCGTTGATTGAAATGGTAATGAATGCAATACAGTCCCTCAAATGGTTCAGTTTTTTAAAAAATGCATCATTTACAGGCAGTTAGCAGTGTTCCAATTGCATCTGGCTCATTGATTGCCAAGTACAAGCTGGCTGTGTCTGCAGGGCACAGCCAGTCGGGGTTGCAATGAATCCTGTGTCATCTTTGTGTTGCAGATCTATGGGATATTTGCTGACTTGCTGAAGTTAGGGTCAGCAAACAAGCTCCCAGCAACCAATAGGAAGTAGCAAACCACTCTAAGTATGTTTGCAATTAATTTTCCTGAGCCAGCTCTTTTTCTTTTGCTGGTACAGCCCACTATCCTGCAAGTCACTGCACTGCTCTTTGACTCAAAATTCTCTGTCTGTTTTCATATCCAGGCTGTGTCTGCATCTGTTTTATTCTGGGCATAAAATCCTTTTATCCATATGTCTAAGGCTGTAACTCATGTTCTGTTTATATTACTTCTAAGGTATCAAAATTTGCTTTTCCTCTGGCCTTGATAAGCACAGTCTTGCCCGTTCATATCTACTCAGATTATTGTCATTTTAAATCAGTGTTTTTCTGTCTGATTATGCAAACCCAAATACGTGTTGCTTTGTGTATTTTCCCTCATTTATCTTGCTTTGTAACATCCATGATTTGGTGGTGGACACCCCTTCCAAGGCTTCTGAGGGCCAATCTCTGCCTGTCAGTTGTATCCTAGTCTACTTAAATATTGATTCTTGTTTATGGTTAGTCAACAACTAGAGTCTGCACTGTCTCCTTGTTACATTTCCAATGAAGAAATGTAATGATTGGTTCTATTGAGTTTCTTGTGTTTAGAAGTCCATTCCTAAAAGTATGAAAACCATGATGACACTTCCATTTCTGAAGGGCCAACAGATGCTCTCATTCTCCTTGTACTGTTCCATCTGTCTGTATCTATCTACGGGTGTTTGTTTTGCATTGTCATTTCTAGACATCATCTCTAGTCCTTTGGAGTACAGCCCCAAAACTTGATCCTGATTTTTACAGCACTTAACATGGGGAGAAGGAGGGTAAAGAGAGAGGAAATCTGACACCCAGGTCTGGAATAAGTGCTCATGGAAGCAACAGAAATGGTTATGTGATCTTTATTAGTCACTCCTGCAAAACTGAAATTGCAATTGACTTTT
This sequence comes from Melanocharis versteri, assembly GCA_013397845.1. NCBI lineage: Eukaryota > Metazoa > Chordata > Aves > Passeriformes > Melanocharitidae > Melanocharis > Melanocharis versteri. The sequence goes on along the minus strand of VZTG01001348.1, from coordinate 173,299 downwards.
GCCTGAAGGTTTTCTACGGTCAGCTTGGTGCTAGAGCTTGCAAAATCCTGCTCATTTTTACCTCTTTAGTTTATTTATAAGGCTAATTATGTGTTTTGGTAATAAACAACCATGATATGGGTCTGTATAAGTTTTTGCTAAGCTTCACTGGAATGGAAATCTACATGAAGCAGTGATGTGACACACAGGGGAACAAGGCTTATTTTCCATCTGGAACAATTCCAGATGTAAAATGGATGCTTCCACTCTCAGGAATAAATTAATATCACTTCCTTTTATTGAAGAAGGCTGGACAGTAATAGAGCTAGAGAGAAATTGCCAAATGTTATGTAAAAATTTATTGGCTTCATTTTGAGCCATGATGAAATAATGTGAATCCTTTACTTTTAATGCCCTAAAACGTGCTGGGTCATGCAGAGTTTAAACCCAAAGAGGTAAAAATAAAATGGAACCATTTCCAGTGGAGAACTTCAGCTGACCTGTCGACCCTTTAGCAGAGGAGTGAGATTGATTGGGACAGCCTCTCATACTGGGAAGGAATGCTTTATTCCACAAACATGCAGGCAGGGTTCAATCTCCACCAGAACCCCTCAGTCTGACAGAATGGGAAGGCATGCAAAGATACCAGCAGCTGCTTGGTACCAGGGTCATATGCACGACTTCTTGGGTGAGGTCTAAAAGTTCATCTGCCTCTCTAGCATCAGTTCAGCAATTTTCTGTGCCACCCTTGAGAGGAGATTGTGCCTGCCTGTGCTCAGAGGTTGTGGAATCCTCCTGAAGAGGCTTCTTGACATGTTAATCTTTCCCAAAGAAGACAACCATACTATTAGAGAAAATTACACTCTCAGAGAGAGTTATTAGCAGACAGAAAAGCCTTGCTAACTAAGTTCTTTTTCTTGCAGGTGCTTGATTCACACACTGCAGAGAAAGGTAGACCAAGGAAGCTATCCATGCCTCTGGGGCTTTCAAAAGTGTTGTGGTGTTTAAGGAGCAATTCCCTAAAAATGCCTCAGTGGAAGTAAAGCTAAAGAGATCAGGTGGATTTGTTAGATGGTGAGATCTGGTCCAGACAGCCCAGGTTTGAAATGTAGTGGCAGGTATCCAAATTATAGCACCATCCAAACCAGTAAAAATTTGGCTCTGAGGGAAATAACTGCTGTCATCAGAGCCTTGACCTCTGTCTGTGGTGCTCTGGAGAGAGTGCCTGTCCCAGCACATGTGTTTGGATCCAGGCAGGGTAACAGTACCTGAGGAGAGGCTGAAGTGGGGCACATACTGTGTGACACCATCAGACCAACCTGGCTGGAGTTTGTTCAGCTCCACTGGCACTGCTGAGAGCTCCTGGTTCTTCACCAGCCAGGGCAGCCTTGGCAGCTGGGCTTTATCTCTTTGCTCTTCAGCAAAGTCAGGCACTGAGGACCCTCCTGTGCAGTTTCCCTTTACACTCCTGCCAGTTTAGCTTGTTTCACTTGCAATAGGAATATTTTCTTCAGTTGACCTTCACTCAACTGGTAACTGTGTTTCTAACCACTATTCACATCTTTGACCTCCTAACAAAGAGCCAAGGCATTAAAAATGCATGAGGCCCTTGTGAGGGGGGCAGCTGAATGGCTGCATTAGCACCAAGGCTGAATTATTGATAGAAAGGGTGACTTTTACTTTCCTTTTAGCTGTTGAATTATAGATTAAAAGCTTCACAATAAGATTATTTTCATTACTCACATAAATTACTTGTTCAGTTAAGAAAGGTGAGGAGAACAAATGAAAAGCACCCTGGGGTGGCAAATACATTAGACTTAAATTTTTTATGTTCTAGAGTATTTATTAATTTCAGATGCATTTTCAAATAAATGTTTTGATTTAACAGAAGTAATAAGGAATGTTTTGTAGAGTTTAGGAGACAGGAATAGACTTTTTTAATGACATTCTCAGTGAAACTAATGAATAGAGAACAACTAATGTGTTCTGTATTAGCTGGTGCCCGTGCTAACCCCGATAAGAAGTGTTATTTGACAGTTGAAATTACCAGACTGACTAACACCTGGCCTTTAGAATTATTATGTTATTGAATCCCTCCGTTTTCCTGTGTGTGGTATGCCACACTGAGCTGTCACCATCTACGTAGTCCTAGAGAAATAATAACTTTGTTTGGTCTTGTTTTTCCTCTTTAGTTTGGTCACAGTAAAAATATTGCCTATTAAATCTTTCTGGGGACTAGTAATCTGTTTGGATTTCTGCACAACCCTTGGCTCTCAGATCTCCTGGCTGGTTATTACTGCTGCAGATTTCTGTTACTCAGTCAACAGCATTCTAACAGGAGGCATTAGATGTCATGGTCACCCACAATTTGGAATAGACAGTTGCTTCTGCAACTTTAAGTGTCTATTCCACTTGTGCTACCCTCCTGCAGGGCTGGATAATGTTGGCTTTGAACTGGTCAGCTCCTCTTCGATCAGCTTTGAAATAATTTCAGCACAGACTCAGCAAGTATCTGGTAGGCTGGCTGGGCAGTTTCCTACTTATATCCCTGTGGCAACAATTTGAAAAAAAGGAAGTAAGAGCAAATTTCCTTTGACCGAAATAATGAAAAATAATTTATTACAACCTCTAAGGAAAAGTGGGGCTTTCAAAACAGTGCATCTCCATTCTTCCACTGGTATTTTCTTAGCCAAAGAACCAAAAGTAACACAGCCATCAGTATTGCTTCATGTAAGTACCACAAGATGTTGTGGTTTAGTCATGTTAGGCACTAATTTAGAACCCACTCAAATCGCTGGAAAAATCCCATGGATTTGTGACAGTCTCTGCAACATCTGCTGATGGGAGGCATTCCATTAAATACAGAAATCAGGGTTGGATTTATGCAGAATTGTACCTGTTAGCACCCACACAGGGCAGTTTCCTTACAAACCCCGAGCTGACAGAGAATAAAAAATCCCAATGCACCTCTCAATGGAACCTCGCTGGGTGACAGCCTCAACTATCCAGCTTCAATCCCCACACATTTTCAGATCATGAGTTCTCTACAGGGATGGGAGGATTTGGTGAGTTTTGTGATGCTGAAGACTGTCTGGTAAGAAGAGAAACAAGGCAGTGTGAGTTCACTGTGAATAGGCCACTGAGTGACTATCCAAGGGTAAAACAGAAATATGTACCACTGACCTACTTAGTGTTGAAAGTCTCCATATTCCATTATTGATGAACTGATCTACTTAATGCCCTCTTTGTTGCCTGCAGTTAGCTCAATAGCAGGATGATTCTGACTATTCCTCCATTTCTTTTCTTCATGTAATTAGAATTTCTCCATTTTATAGCCTGATAGTCTGACCCAATGGAATATGTAGAGCTGAAATATATACGCTGAGTCAGAATTTTGGATCTGCTTTTGAATGCTAAATTTAGGCACACAAGACTGTAAATTTTAGTCTTCATGGTCTGATAAGGTCTATAAGAAAAAGCACTGATGGTGCTAAAGCCTGAGTGCTTTAAGCTTGCAGTTTAGAACTGATCCATTTTGCTGGGGTGTTTTTTAAAAGACGGTTTCTGCAGGATTCTAAAGCACTGGCATTGTATTTTTACCCTTTTTTGTATTGTTAGTCAAACTCCAGCAACAGATCAGGCTTTTTGTTGTTAAAGAAACTCAGTTACCTCTGACAGGATAAAAAGGCAAATATTCTAAGAACTTCTCACTTTTAGGATATATTAAAAAGATCTATTTTGAAAACTTGCTTTTAGGTTCAGTATATGTCATACACGTAATGAGAGAGATGAATATAAATCACATCTTAAGTAGTATAAGTGACTCTCTTCACATTGCTGAAGGAGGTGATTTTAATTTTGGAAGTTAACTTCTTTTTTTAACTGTGAGGCTGTGAATCTCATAAATGTAGCTGTCAGCCATGCGTGGGGTGGGGAGGAAGGGAAAAGGAAGTCTTCCTGTGCTATGTTTAGCAGTGTTCATGACATAAATACAGCAATTGTCCTGGGCTGTAGTAAGTTCTGTGAGTGTCATGATGCTGTTATTTAGAACTGCCTGTATGGCTTTGTGGGTTTTATGCAACAGCAGCCTCTTGGAGAAAAAGAAACGAAGGAAAAGCAGTGAGTCAGTCTAGGATGTGCCTTGGTAAACACCTCAGGGTAGGCAAAGTACAAATGCCCAAATTACCTCCTCTGGGCTTTGTAACTTCTATGTTCCTGCCAGATTTAATTGCTTGCATTGCCAGTGATGGGGTACAGCAGATCACAAGGGCTGTGAACAGTGGGGCAGATTTTGTGCCGAGAGATGAGCTCACTTCCCTTCCTCTTGAGGAGAAATGAGTGCCTCCTTCAGACCCCTGTAGTCCTGAGTGCCACAGAAGATAAGCCATCCTTGGCTTTTCTGCCAGGGGAAAACCTCAATTTAGGTTAGTTAATCTGCAAACCCTTCCGTGGTTTAACATACTTCTCTTGAGACACCATAAGCTTTCTCCTAATGCTAAATGTTGAACACACCACTTCTCTGGGAAGTCTGGCAGGTCTTTTTGTTAACAGTTATTACCAGGAGGCTGGTATTATAGCAACAGATCTTAGATCCAGGCAGACCTGCTTGGATAAAAATGAAGAACATGCAAGGTGCTACTGGGGTTATTGGTTCTGCTCTAAGAGCAGTCTCAACCGAGAGGAAAATGAAAAGATAGGAGCACAAGTGCAGCTGAATTTTCTTCAGTAATACTCAAACTATGCCCAGCACTGCACCGAATGGAGAAGACAGTATTTCTGTGTCATCTTTGCATTCCTCTTTTTCAGTCATCAGTGTAGGCTGTTCTGTGCTCTCTTGTTTCAGACCCTATAGAATTGTTCTGCCAACTGGAAATTGGCCAATATGAATGTGTGACACAGAGATGTTGCCAAATTTTGATTATGCTGTTGAATGCTTTTTCCAAGCCACCCAAGTATTCCCTTTCCACACCGGCAGTCTTTGAAGAGAGGATCCAGTGGATTTATGGTCCTTAATCAATCCTAAGAATCTGTCCTGTCACTTACTATCACCTTTACTGCCAGTTAGTGTTGTTCACCCAGTGCTTTGTAAGAAAATATTGAATCACTGACCCGTTTTCATCTCATAGCCTAGCACAGGCTGTTTTGTAGCCCTTTGCCCCCATATCCAAAAATTAGGACACGTCGTATTGTAAACTTGCATGTCCATTAAATGATGTGAATATAGAATGGGTTGGAGTATCTGGAAAATTGAGTCCAAGGGTGCCCAATTGCAACATAATCAGCTGAATATGGCATTCTTCTTGCTCCTGACCTCCTGGGGAAGGGAGCTCTATCTGATAAAGCAGAGTACTTACACAGTTCTAATTTGTGTTTAGTAAGCATTTGTATTCTTGCAGATGAATCAGCTAAAAGGCCCCCACAGTGTAAAAGCAGATCTATACTGTATACGACCATCCTGTTTTATTTAAAAGATGAAAAGTGGCTACTTAGACATCATAACTGAATCATGTGTCTTATTTCAAGTTTCCATTTGCATCCTCTTCAGAAAGTCACTTAGGAGGTTAAAAGGACACAGTAAGCAGGATTAGGCGTTCTGTATTTTATGGCTAACATTTCTAATAAAAACTTGGAGAAGAAAGAAGAGAAAGTGATATCCTATGACACCTCAGTTCCACCAGTATGTAGCTTACTGCAGCTGCTCCATATGTCAGAAATAATGTGGCAGCAGGACCAGGGCAGTGACTGTCCCCTGTGCTGGGCACTGCTAAGGCATCTCGAGTCCTGGGTTCAGTTTTGGACCTCTCACAACAAGAAAGACACTGAGGGGCTGGAGTGAGTCCAGAGAAGGGAAAGGAGCTGGGAAAGGGGCTGGAGCACCAGTCTGATGAGGAGGGGCTGAGGGGGCTCCACCAGGAGAAAAGGATGTTCAGGGAGGACCTTCTTGCTCTCCACAACTCCCTGACAGGAGTCTACGTCTGTCTATCATTTCTGTCTGATCATACCTCTCTCTCTCTTCCTCTCTCATTTATGAGAGCAGAATTACTCAGAAGTACTCTTGAATTATGGAAGGTGTGAGTTCAGCCTTGTGAATAATTAGGAAGAAATTCCAGAATCTTGTAATTTCTGGTTTGTTTGGGGTTTTTTTTGCTACAAATAGAGTCTAAGCCCTCATACTTTGCTATTCTTTGAAGTGAACCTCACCGATATGATAGATGTTTTCCAAACTTGGAACTGTGATAAAAACACAAATATTTTGGTTTTAGTTAGCTCCCAAGGCATAAAACACATAAGACTTCGAGAAATCAGTGAAGGACTTGGTGCAGTGTGCTTCATGCTCTTATGTATTTATTCATGGTAATGCAGTTAAGAAATAATGCCAGGTTTTAAACTGATTCAGAATTGCCACGTTAGAAGTATTTGACAGTGGAGTACAAACCAGAAATCAGTCCCACCAGTGACCCCTTCCCATCTTAAGAGACTGTGTTTGAATAAAAGCCTGACCTTTAGGCAAAATAGGTCTGCTGTTAGNGTTTGAAGAAAAGCCTGACCTTTAGGCAAAATCAGCATTGATTGGTTTATGCTTTTCCCTAACATTGAGTTGATCTTCAGCATGGTTCAGTAGAAGGGAGTTTAGCCTATCAATTCTAAATATTCAAACTTTCAAGAAGAGAGATCAAACAGTGGTCACAGGAAAGTAGAACTGAGTTTTCCTAAAGAAGCAGAAGCAGCACCACTGCCCAATAAATAACCCAATGGAGAAATCTCTACTTCTCAGTTAAACCTGGGGAAATTACTCATTCTGCCAATTAATGAAAGAGAAATTTTAAAGCATTCCTGAAATATTGGCAAATAGTTCTAATAATGGGACTTTACCCATGATTTTTTCAATACTCTAATATGGGAACTGCACAAGTGGAAATGTGGAAAAAATAATTAAAGTTACGAACTGTTCTGATTTTTTGGATGAACACACATTTTTTTATTCTCGCTGAGACAAATTTTTCAGNTGTGTTTGAAGAAAAGCCTGACCTTTAGGCAAAATCAGCATTGATTGGTTTATGCTTTTCCCTAACATTGAGTTGATCTTCAGCATGGNAAAAGCCTGACCTTTAGGCAAAATAGGTCTGCTGTTAGCCAGCATTGATTGGTTTACGCTTTTCCCTAACACTGGGTTGATCTTCAGCATGATTCAGTAGAAGGGAGTTTAGCCTATCACCAATAACAATTCTAATTGTTCAAATTTTCAAGAAGAGAGATCAAACAGTGGTCACAGGAAAGTAGAACTGAGTTTTCCTAAAGAAGCAGAAGAAGCACCACTGCCCAATAAATAATCCAGTGGAGAAATCTCTACTTCTCAGTTAAACCTGGGGAAATTACTCATTCTGCCAATTAATGAAAGAGAAATTTTAAAGCATTCCTGAAATATTGGCAAATAGTTCTAATAATGGGACTTTACCCGCAATTTTTTCAATACTCTAATATGAGAACTGCACAAGCGGAAATGTGGGAAAAAAAATTGAAGGGATGAACTGTTCTGATTTTTTGGATGAACACACATTTTTTTATTCTCGCTGAGACAAATTTTTCAGGTATGCCTCAAAAACACAAAGAAATATTCCGTGTGTCAATAACTTAGTAGATTTTTCAATTGATTATGCTGCTTTGGATATTTATGTTACTGTAGACTAAGTAACTAATTCCTGTAAAAAGCTGGGAATCTCCTCTCAGAAAGCACAGTGAAACAAGGTTTTCAGTATTTGTGTCACTTATTTTGTTAATATTTAGGTCTTCACTGACTTAGGGTTTTTCTTCCTGGGTGCTAGCGAAAGCTGTCTTTACGGTAGGACTTTTTCCACCTGTGAAGTAGTTTGTACTGGGCCATTATTCATCACTGTATTGTGTTCACTTTAAATTTTTGTGCCTTCAGTTACAGCACCCAGTGGATTGCTGTGATACACCGAGTGATAAATTGCTGCTAGGGGAAGTTATTGATCTCTATGCTGTGGATGATTGCCATATGACATTTTCCTTAGGTAACAGAATACTTTCTATAGATTTCCTGAGCTGATTAAATAAAATCAGGATTGAGACAACAATGCCTCTGGTCAGGTTGGAGGTGAGACACTCACTCTGCTTCAAGGCAGAGACACAGCTAAGAGGAGAGCAGATGCACCAGCAGCAGCAGAACATGGTCTGTAAGTCCCTTCCTGGAAGACCTTCCTGAAGTCTTGCGGCTTAGTGTCCAAACAACACACGAGCAAAGACAGAGGGAGGTGGATAACGAACTGATCTCTCTGAAGCCTCTTTCCTGGGGGCAGGCAAGGGGCCTTCAGGTCTGCATCGCTTCCCCTCCCTGCAGAAAGGAGCCAGGGCTCTGAAACAGGAGGCAGAAGCAGGGCAGTAGCACAGCATTGTGAAGAGGTTGAGTCTGATGAATAGAAGCAAGAAAATTTGGCATCATATCCTGATGGAGAGTGATCAGGGTCTACAGTTGCCTAAAGGCAGGTTTCTAAAAAAGACTGGTTTTTCTGAACTGGTTTGTTACAGAGCAGTGAGGAAGCCAGTCTAAAACATATTTAGGAATCTTGTCCCTTTTTTTACTTAACAATACTTCGGCGCCATAGAGGTGCAAATAAACTCATGTATTCTAAATGCATGCTCTCCCAATTTCTGTTAAATTTAAATATCTTTTTAACATAGTTTTTCAAAAGCTTCATGAGCAATTAAGAAAAATAATAAAAGAAGGTCAGTGGTAGTTTAGTGACCCACTAATTCTTGTAACTCAACATTAGGAGGTGGCAGTTCATTGCTAACAATGCTACTGTTGTCTCTGTCCCGCTAGGCAAAGAACCAGAAAACATTTCCCAGCTAATTGGAAGCTACGTGCAGCATTCACTCTTTTAAGACACGGAGCATCCCATCAGAAATCCCAGTGACCAAGAGTGCTCTTATGAATAGAACCAGTGCCAGTGATGAAACAATTGGGCTGCTTGGAGCCCTGGGATTGCTGGGCCAGAGCCCGTGCCCAGTCCATCCCACAGGCAGCCCAGCACGGAGAGCGATGGCATGGCTGGGCACCGAAGCAGATTGTGGGCAGGGGATGTGAAAGGACCGCGCTCTGCAGGAAACAATGCTCCCCAGCACATCCCTGCGAGGAGTCAGAGCGGGCGGGTGGATGCGCACTGACAGCTCATGCTCTGTGATCCGTGGAGTGAGGATTGAGCAGGCTGCACACGCAGGGCTGGCTAAGGTGCCTCACCATGTGAATGCGTGGGAATGTGCTGTGTCTGGTGTTCTGCTCTCCCACAGCGTTGGCCTGTGCTTCTCAGCTGCTCCAGCAGGCCAGGCCAGATGGAAGCTCTTCCATGCAAAAAATGTTTGGTCCTACTGCAGTGCCCTCACAAAAGCCCATATTTTCTTTATTTTTTTCACTATCCAGGTGTTCCTAGCCCACTGAAAAGCCCAAATCATGGAGAGCTCTCAGCACTTGAAGAAACCTATGGAACCCAAAACCAGATGTTTTGTTGGCTGAGGAGGACCAACTGTCTTGTACACTCTGTGTAGCCTGGGCATATGCAGGAAAGAGGTATGTGACCTTGAGAAGTCTAACAAAAGAAGTGCCTATAACCAAATTGTGCTGCTTAGATTGTCGTCAATGTTTCACTGGTAGCTTTCCCAGCTACCAGTACCTCATAAAAAACCTTCATGCCTTTTTTAAGATTATACAGGTTGCAACCTTCCTTTAACTTCCTGCCTTAGCTCAGATACAGTGACTGCAGCTCAGCACAGGTCTGGCCACCAACTCCATTTCCAAATTCAGTCCTTGGCCTCCTGGTTTGCCAAAAGGGCCAGCTGGTGTACAGCATGCATCCTGCCCAAGCCAAGGCGTGCTGGCTTGCAGGGGGCTGGGCTCCTCCCTTTGCTGATTGCTCACTGCAGCCTTGCCTGGTGCTCAGCACAGGTGAAGAGCAACCCCGCTGTGCTGTTCTGGTTCTCTCCTGCCCATAATCCCCAAGCCTGCTCTGGGGGACATCAGATACTTTTACAAAAGTTAGCTTCTTTTTAAAAGTAGCTGCTTTATAGTGCAATTCTACAGGAGACTGGTTGTACCTTACAAAAATTTATCCACAACGCTTGAACTATATAAAATGGGTAAATGTAATGATTTATTATTCACTGTTGACTTTCAGCATAAGGATTTTTGTGTTTCCTAGCTGAAAAATTGTAATTATAGTCTATGTGCCGCCAGATGATTTATGTACATTTGAGTTGCCTCATTTTCCACTCCCTTTGATAGACTCTAAGGTATAATGTTAGATAAAGGAATGGAAAAACTGGGGTGCTGATTGTTTTTAGGGTTGAGGGGGTTTGGTTGGTTTGTTTGTTTGTTTGTTTGTTTGGGGGGGTAGGTGTTGTGGGTTTTGTTTGTTTGTTGTTTTTTGGGGTTGTTTGGTGTTTTGCCAGTGTGGTCAACTTGGAATTTCAATTGTCTGTCTTTAGAGAATCCAAAACACATCTGAGGTCACTTTGCTACTCAAGATTAAGGCAATGATGGTATCCAATAATAGTTAATGCAATTACAGACTTTTCCATTTTCTCTTTATCAAATCAAGGGAGACAGCACACCTCCTGACACAGGTCACGTTTCAGTGCAGGGAAAAATGCTACCCTGCTGATCTGGGAAATAGAATACAGAGTGGTTCACATGAGCATGTACGTGATGGCATAAGTGAAATTGATTTCTGAGGAAATCCCACAGGTATTGAGAGCAGTATCCTATCAGTTTCAATCGATAAAAACTGCTAATTGTGTTTACTGGTTGTTAAGCTGAAAATGAGATACAGGGTTTGGCCTTACAAAAATACAGCTTCCCTACAACAGAGTTAAGGCACAGAGAGGAGCAGCAGGATGGGAACGGTGTTAGAGCAGACAGTGGTGACTGAAAAAGGGTAGAACCAAGCTAGAAAGAAAAATCTTTTACTGGAAGGGGACTAGAAAGGTGGAACCTTCCTTTTCTGATCGTGAAATCTAGAATTTTTGGAAGTACACTGCAGAGCAGTGGCTTGCAGTTTGTGGTTCTGCGGTTGGTACTGGTCTATAAAATGTTAGACCATAGCTGATTCAAAAATTGAGGAAACAGAGAGAATTTTTTTTTCCCCAAGAAAATGAACAAAAAGTAGGAAAATGGGTGTAAAGCATAAACAACCAATATTTAGACTAAATTTTATTCAGTTACATGGAAGTTGCCTGGGCTCTGGATTTCTTTTCAAAGCCTTCTTTGTATTTGGATTATTTTTTAATATTCAAGACCTTAATGGCACTTTAATTGAGTACATTTGCAACACGCTGCAGGAGACACTGGTCTTACTTTAGAAACAGTAAGCTGCCCCAGCATTTTAAGTTTGCATAGGTGGAGGGCTATTTTATTGAACCACTGTGAGTTAAGAGCATTACAGTTTCTAGAGAGACTGGTGGGTACAGCATATTTATCTTTAATAATATAAAATCTGAAGTTCAGAGGTCAAGGGAGCAGTAGAGAGAAATCTTCCTTTTAAGTGTCTGTTCATATATTTATGTCTATAAAATCTCATAAAACCTTCTATCATCCACATTTCACAGCCCTCAGCAACAAATGTCATTTTTAAAATAACCTCATCCATTCTTAATTTATGCATCAATGATTGCATTCAATCATACAGTTTAGCTGTCATCACCTTTAATAAACACTAATAGGAAAAATAACATACCTTTTTCTAACAGAAAAATTATTAATTAATTTTATTACATGATTTTAAAGGAAGACAGCTTTTGAATCCTGAAAAAAAAAAGAGCTGAGGGCATTTTTAAATTTGTAAGTATTACTCAAAATTTTACAGATTATAGTTGAAGAGTACTTTTGAGAGCTGAGATGATTCAAGTGCTATCTTGTTACTGATTGAAGCTTTGAGAAATGTAGCCAAAAAAAGCGCCTTGCATTGCAACCCTGCTGTTTCCTGGCATCCTCTTGCTATCTCAGTAGCAAACTACTTCCAAAGACATAATCACTCTTGCAACCTCACCTAACCAACCTTGCCCTGATCTGGTGGACTCACTGTGAAAACACACAGCTGGTATTCGAGGAGCGCCAAACCCGGGGGTTTTGCAGGATGTATTTTTTGGGTGGCTAGACCACCATCTTAATTATAAATGGGTTTCAGGGAGTTGGTTGCTATAGCAACAGTCTACTTAGTGCTTTTTTCAGAGCGAAACCCTACTTGCCTATATGTTCAAGGGAAGACAGAATGGCTAAGGAAGGGAAATTGAGCTTTTATTTCTCCAAGAGCTGTAAATTGCAGCATCCTCTATTTAAAGCACACAGGCAGAAGAGCTGCTCCCTTTCTTCAGTGTTTTTTCTGCTGCTGAGAAGCCCCATTCAACATTTGCGTAAAATACAACCTTCCCTTATTTCAGAAATGCAACTGCACCAGGGTTAATTAAGTCTAACACCCAATCAGATTTTTCCTAAAAGTGCAGCTGAAAGCAGAGGGCACAATCTCTTTGAAAAGCTGGAGCTGTGAAAATTTCTGATGCAATCTTTTGTCTCACGTCTCCTGCTGTAAATCAGGGTCCCTCTCCATCCTACTGAAGTCTGATAGAATTTCTCTCACCATCGATTTCTCTGCAGCTCCCTGGTTGTGTATCACAGACCCAAAGCCACCTTGGCTCGGTTTCTTTCCCTTCTGTTGGCTGTGAGGTGGAGAAACATAACAAAGGCGTTGGGGGGTGTCAAAATTCCTTAATCCTGCTTGGCCATGGGTTGTGATCCTCCCATGTCCTTCAGGGACCATCTGCACCTGTGCAGCGAGGGCAAAGCACAGAACCCAAGGCTCAGTTCTGGGGAATTAAGCAGAGCTTGGCTGGCATTTGCAGGGTTTGCCTGGAGAGGGGTTTCCAGGCTCTTGAGGGTGGGGAGAAGTGTCTGGTAGGGGTAATGAGCTGCCAGGAGGTGTCAGCTTCACTGGCATATGGGAAAGGGAAAAGGGTTTTGAAGTAGGTTCAGTCTCCAAGAGGGAGCAGAAGGGAATGCAGAGCATGTGATAGGGAAGAGTTGAGCCTGTCTGAGGCAAGTGAGATGGAAAGTTGTCATGAAAGGAAAAAGAAATCAATTTGGAAAGGAAAATATCGCAGTTGGAGAAGACTAGTGAAGAGGAGATGGAGAAATACCCCTTCTTTGCTCTCTACAAGACAAAGAGGACCTTCCTTTTTATGGATCTCCAGTAAACTTTCCTGTATCTTGACCTGCAGACTGTCAGTTTCCCCTTGGATAATATAATCACCCCGAAGTGGAGGATAGCTGCTTGTGGGAAGAGAGAAATCGCTGGCTGTAATATCTTGGTATCATCTGTGCAGTTGTCATCCCTCACTGACGCTATTATTAAGTGCCACAAGATCTTTTAAGCTTTCCCTGAGCAGGCCTCCCACATGAACGTAGAGAGAAGCTCAGAATATTGCCTTGCTCCTGCCAGGAAAGCCCTAACACGCAGCACTTCTTTGTGTGCCTCTCTCCTGAGCTCTATTTCTGCCCAAGAACTGTGAATATCTCTCTCACCTTCAAATGTAAAAGAGATGCAGTCCCCACGATTTGAGTGACAGAAGAAACTTGCCAATATACAGTCCAATCTTTCTGGAAGAACTGACCAGTAGGAGAGTTTGCTTAAAAGAGAACAGCCTACCATAAGACCTGATGGGGAACTGTGTTCATTTTGGGCATTTCATCAAAACAGTGCAGGCTCCCAGTGCTCCAGGGCTCATGACAACAGTCTTTTATGCCTTTCACCGGGTGGTCAATTCTTTGCTCTTAATTTAGCCAGATTTAAAATTATCTCTTTGGGTTTGGGGTTTTCTCATTGTTGATTTTGGGTTTGTTTGTTTGTTTGTTTGTTTGATGGGGTTTTTTTTAGAAAAATGCAGAAAATCTATTGATGCTGGGGGTTTCTGTGCTTTCCATCTCCCTGAACTCTGTCTTCATTTACAGAGAGACCCCAGATTTACGTACTGAGACATGGCCTCTGCCCTGAATCACAAAAGGTCTGTAACTTCCCCAGTGTTGCTAGACCACAAAAGGGACAGTGCCTGTTTTTGGAACAAATAGATGTCAGAAAGGGAGAAAATTCAAAAGGAATATTTTTGAAGTTTTGCAGAGCAGAAGTGATAAGTATAGCACAAAAGACGTGAGATTTTAAGAGGTGCCTTAAAGACATTAAACTGTGAACGGTTCATAACAGAAATTAAAAGGCTTTGCAGTTCCTGTGCTTAAGGGAGTTTGGAAAAGGGAACGTTAAACCCAGACACCCAGGAGGAGCCAAGGTCTAGCTCAGAGAGTGCTGGTTGCCAGAAGACAGGAGATTATTTCAGGTTTTAAAACTCTCCATTTGCCCTGTTTCTGACACTCCTTTTCCAAACACCTACTGCAGCCGATTGGCAGAGGTAGAATGCAGAGTTGTCTGGAGGCCTCTGTTTCTGCCCCTCTGCATTTTCTGATGGAGGAAATGGAACAAAATATTTTACACTTGAGATCCAAAAAGGCAAGGTTACCAGGCTCTTCATCCTATTCTTTTTTTACTTGCTGGCTTGTGAGTATAAATGCCATCAGACTCTTACAGCCCATCCTCAAGGTGAGGATCTCCTTTGCATTCAGTTTCTCCAGCATTCCAGAGGGGGCTAGATTCTCTCCTGTAGGAAAGAAGCAGCCTGCTCTGGATACAAGGCTCTCACTTCCTCCTTCTTCCCACCCTTAGGCCTTCCTGACCTGATGTGAGCAGGTTTTCTTCAGAATGGTAACAACTGATTCATTTAAACAAAAAGGGCCCAATTCCATAATTCGATAGCCAAGCTTCTGTAGCCCAAATTTGACTTGTGTTTTTGCACTTAAATGTCAGGCAAGACACTAAGCCTCTGAATGAGCAGTTAATGTGTTTGCATTCTGCCTTGACTTCTCCCCATTTCTCACACAGAGGCACTGTGTGTTTCATATGTCCTGTCCCTCAGACCATGCTGCTGTTCTTTTTCTTTTTTCTCTCTATTGCTATCCCCTTGGAAATCTCAAATTCAAGGCTGAAGGAGACTGGGAGCCAACTTCTGCTCCCAGGGTTAAATCTGGGAATCATTCCTCTAGCTTCAAATTTGTGCTGGTGCAGAGAAGATGAGAATTTAGCTTTCTGTACTGTTGTCAACAGGGGGGAAATAGAGTCCCTATAAGGCTGTATCCATGGAAACCATCCTGCTGCAATAGCGGGTAAAGCAGCAAATCAATTCCTTCAGTTTTAAAATGAAACACATTACAGTGCATCTGGCATTTAAGAGATTATCCGTGCTGATAACTGTGTGGAAAAACCCTCCTCTAGCAAGTACACTGGCAAGAACATTTCTTCCTCCTGATAGAATTCTGATTTTGGGTAGAATGAGCATTGATGACAAAGTACCATGAAGACAGTACAGTGAGACAGAGCCAAGTCCAGAAGCAACAGTGTTTAATGAAGGAGAAAATCGTTTAATTTAGCATTTAGCCCAAGTATCTGGGCACACGGTGACTAACATTCAAATGTATTAGCAGAGGCAGTGACCTGTCACCTCTGTCTCCCTGCTCTTTGCTTCCGTGGTACCACGTGTGACAAACAGAGCGTTTGTACTTTGTGATGCATTTGTCTGAACAGGAGAATGTGTGTGCGTGCGGGTGGTGGGCTGTCAGATGAGATTTCAATATCCCCTGCGACACGGGCTGGGTAACTGGCTTTACACAGGTGTATGTTTCAGAGCCAGGGGCGTTTCCAGGGCAGGAAATGTGCTGGCTGTCTCTGCGCTGTGTTCTTGTTACATCTCATCGTGTGCAGAGAGACCATCCCTTTCCCATGCCTTGCAGGGAGCACGGGAGTAGGAGGATTCCTACACCAGACTTGGAATGTAACCGTCCACTTTCCCTGCTGTGTGCACAGAGGTTCTGCCTTTATTTTTTCACCTGTTCAGATATCTCTCTGACCATTTTGAGAAATAATACCCTGCTTGAGCAGAAAACTGCCTATATGCAGATGAGGCTTCGTTCTGCTTTTTCTTTTTATCACATCCAAATATTGCAGTCTGCCTTCTCTTTGCCTATCAGATAAAGAAATGATCTGTCTGGGAGAAATGCAACCTTATTTAAGAGAGAGGGAGTGAAGCTGAACAGGGAGGGAATGAAAAGCATTATAGGAATTGCCTAGACTGTGAGTAGCCCTTCAGTTTGAGAGGACCAGATACACATTCCCCTGTCACTTTGCAGTGCCTAGGCTGTATTTTATCTGCTTCTGAATCTCAGTTCCTTGATAACAGCAATCACATATGCCATACTGTCTTCTTTTATCTACAGCTGCCCTATCTATTATAGCAATCCCTGCTTGATTGACAGTTATGTATTTTTTTCTGACCTGAGGGCGAGCATATTTCAATGCACTCCTTTCAGGGCTATCACTGAAACCCATCCAAAATCTTCAACTGGTGCATAATGTGGCAGCTCAGCATTTGAATGAAGTGAGCACATATTGTTGGGGGCACAGGAGGTTTTGTTGCTCTGCCACATCTACCAGCTAATGGAAGATGCAGTTCAAACCCCATTAAGTGGTAGAAGGGGCTCAGTGGTCTGAATTGCTGTTGTTTGCAGAGAGTGTTTTGTTCTACACTTGTCTGATTGCTATGACATCCGGTGTTGTCTGTTTGGTCAGTTCCAGAGGTTTTAAGAGCCAGGAAAAGACCTCCCAATGCACTGCTTGAGGACTGTGCTTCCTTTCTGAAGTTCTCTGATGAAAAACATGTGGTTGAAAATCACGAATTTCTGCAGCTGTTTTCTATGATCCATGAATGTACAGATCTAGGAATCCTCCCTGTATTCAGGCGGGGACTGCGTTCACTTCCTAAGTCCTAACCTTTAGATACTGAAGAATGAAAATTATCCTTTTCATTGCATTTTTTTATCCGTAATTCCCACTTTCTACATAAGTCTTCCATATTCCCACGTGAGGATGCCTGGGGCTCCTGGTGATCTCAGATACAAGGCATTTGCAGATTTCTCTCTGAAAGGCCAGGGAGTAGGGAAATGGAAGAGGAGCTGTGACTGGCATTTCTTGTACCATCCTTCATCGCAGTCCTGTGTCTGTGTTGGTCCGGGTAGCAAAGCCCAAGAGACCAGGCATGGCCCAGGGGGACCCTGCCCATATTTTGGAGCAGAGAGGATGGGCTTCTTTGTTACTGCAGGTCCTGGGGCATGCTGAGATGGACTGACAAAACCTGGAGATTTTAAAGGCTTTTGATAAGGGCTTTTTCTCTGCCCTGCGACAAATGGCAAGAAAGGTGATTTTCTTCCCACCTCCTCGAGGTCAGACCTGGGAGTCCACAGCAGGATCAGGGGCTGCATTTGTTCCGAGGGACAGAGCAGGAGCCACCTCTGGATCTGTCACTTGTCTCACAGCTCCCAAGCGTGGCATCTTAAAGCATT
Source organism: Melanocharis versteri (assembly GCA_013397845.1). Taxonomy (NCBI): domain Eukaryota; kingdom Metazoa; phylum Chordata; class Aves; order Passeriformes; family Melanocharitidae; genus Melanocharis; species Melanocharis versteri. The sequence goes on along the minus strand of VZTG01001348.1, from coordinate 155,817 downwards.
GTTTGTGTCTCAGCTCCTGCAGTTTGCACAGTCATGTCCAGCGTGGGAGTGTTTCTCGGGGCTGTCTGTCTCCATGGATTCAGAGGTGACACCGTGTTTGTACATTGCCTCTCTTGCACTACCACCCCCGTGATTGAGGCAAAGCTCCTGAGTCATGACTGCAAAGATTTAAAATTTCCGGCAAACCTGTAGGCCATCTGTTAATGTGGGCAGGCAAGAAAATATCGGGTAGGAGAACCCAGTCACATGCCAGTGTTTGTATCTGTCCCCATAGTCAGTTATTTTAAATGACATTTTAACTATTGTCTAAATTCCTTTTCTGTAAAAAATTGTAACAAGCAGCAACCCTGCTGTTAAATGATTCCTTAAAATGAGCCCCGTCCTCAAAGTCACTTCATGAATATGTAAATCCTATCTATATCCTAAAATTTCATTCATTTTACTGTTCGAGGAGCCTTTACCAAAAATCAGCAGTTCCCCCTTGGAAAAGAGCTTGAATTGTCTTTTCTCTGAGAGTCAGGTGAAAGCGTGACCTGGTCACATTCCTGCCATGGCAGGTATTATCAGTGCTGGCACGTGGTGGCACGCAGCAGCTGCCACTTGATACAATGCAAACAAAGTGCCCCAAGTCCAGTGATGTCTACTTGTGTTATGTCTTGCTCAGTGTACAGATACAGCCTGTTACCACTCCTGACAGCCACACAGCTATGGCTCCCTTCTCTGCTTCTATCATTCCACTCCTCAAAATTAAAATTCCTAGCCTGCAAAGGCAGGGATATTCCTAGAAGTACCCTGTGGATTCATATTCACAGCAAAATAAAAATATCAGGCCTATGCATACACTGATCCGCTCTTCTGACCCCAAGAAGCTGTTCCTAGTCCTGGTTCCATACATATACTAGCTGTCAGCACAAACCTTGCCTCAGCTGTACTCAGTTTATCATTTCAGAAATACCTGAAAGAGATGGATAGTTCTGAGGACTATGGTGTGTCCTTGGATAGCAAGTTCTGCTAAAAATTCTGGTGACACAAGAAGGTGACTTGCTAAGCAGCAGAACTGCCACAAATGCAGCATTGTTTACAACAAAAATGGAGAAAAACCCAAGAACACTTCTTTCAGTTGAGAAAGACCTAATTTACTGATGAACAGATTATAACTGAACAATGTGTTGGTTAAGAGTATGGAAGACTGACAGTCTCTGGCCCTTAACTTCATGCAGACCCCTGAAAAATATCCCTTTCTGCAATGGGAGACTTGCTAGTGGGCAACGTCATTTTCACAATGATGTAAACAGAAAAGCAGGTGGCTGAATCTACCCAGACTTGAAAATGTAAGGGTGTTCTCGCCTCATGCAGAGAGAAACACTGTCCTTTTTAGTTTGTGCTGCTTGGGAAGCCTTTGGAGATGACCAGAAAGCAGCCACACTGCTGTGAGCAGCAAGAGCCAGAGAAACATTGTGTTCCCTGTATCCTTCTGTTCAATAGGGAGCTGTTCCTTCATTCTCTATCCTGGCCCTTGCTGCAGCCTCCTCTTTGTCTTCCACCACCTCCAAAGGGGCCTTCTCAGAGGCCAAGGCTGGGCAGAGTGCAGCCAGTCTGTCAGATTTGGCAGGGCACACGATAGAGAATTTACCCAAGTTTCATACTTCTACTGCAAATTCCTCTCGGCAGCTGGAGGCCAGAGGATTTCTCAGCTGGCACAGAGTTAGAGCTCTCTCTCTGTACCTGCTCTGGCCTGAAGCCTCGTGTGACAGGCAAACCTGACCCAGCACAATCGCTGCGTGCTTCATCAGCTGTTTCTGGTCTGCAGCAGAGGTGTTTCTGACCCTGTGTCACGGGACAGATTCTGGATCTCCCTATACTCTGTGAGTGTGGCTGAAGGATTTTCAAATGCTTCAGGTGCAGCACAGACCCTGTAACCCCTCTCTTGAGAAGCCTGCCAAGCCTTGCATGGGAAGCATGCCTTGGCTTCAGCACTTGCTCTGCCACAGCACAGCTTGGCCAGAGAGCAACTGCACCTTCTGAAGAAAGACTTGAGGCTTGGAAGAAGGAGGACCATCCTTTTGGTGCACTCAGGAGCAGCAGCACAGCACTGTGGCCTTTTCCTTGTGCTTGAGAGCACACCAAATGTGTGCAACTGCAGGACAGGGCACATCTGCTCTGTGGTTTCACACTGCAGATGCCTGGCTTTCATAAATGACAGACCCTGAATCCCTCAGCCTCCACTGCTAAGCATCCCTCTGTGAAAAGGGCACAGATATTGAATTGTTTCACGTTTATTTTCACCCTTCCCCTAAGCACTCACCTTCTCCACGCAGGTGTGTCACTGGTGGTTCCTGGCTGTCACTGCTGTGTCCCGGGCCACCGCCTCCAGGAGAGGGGACAGAGTAGTCCCTGCAGCCAGGCCATGGCAGGGGCTCTCTGCACAGCTCCAGGGCCCCGGGCTGTGCTGCTTGGCCTCCTCGGGCTGCAGCGAGCCGGACAGAGAGACGGCCGAGCTGTGTGAGCCCTGCGAGAAGGTACCAGCTATGTCTGGGCAGACGGAGCTGAAGAGAGGTAAAAATGTTGGTCTGCTAAGAGATGTCTCAGGGACACAGTCCCCTGGGCTGAGACCAAAGTCCTGTAAATAGGAGAGTGCTTGATTATTCAGCTGGGCGTATTCAAAATTTATCTTGCTTTGAGTAACCTCGTCTAGGATTTTTGCTCTACTTTTCCGATCTTCAGAGCAAATTTGCTCCCCATTTTGCTTCAAGTGATACAGACTGCTGGACTGGAAACTTGTCTCATAGTTGTATTGGTTTGTGCTAGGAATACTGGGATATTCTGGATTTTGAGCAATGCAGTTGCATTCATTTTGCAACAATAACTTGTTTTTGTACTGAGACATCTTATGGATGATACTGTTCATTTCATTCCCGATGAATTTGTCTTCCAGGTGCTTGTTTTCATAGCTGATTTTTAGTGATGCCACCTGTGTTACACAGTGCTCTAAGAGCTGCACTATGTTAGTGCTGCTCTCTGTTGGTGTGGGGCTCATGTAGCTCTGGAAGCGATTGAGGGTTAGAGGCTGTGGTGATTTGTCACAGGAAACAGAGAGACAGTGATACATTGGTTTATTTCTGTCTTCCCTCTCAAGGGGATCTCGGAGTGAGGTCGCAGCAGTCTTGTAGGAGTAACATGATTCTACTTCGTGATTATCATCTAATGAAGGATTTTCAGAGCTCTGGGAGCCACTCTCTCTGTTCAGCCTTTCTGGCAGTGGGTTTTTATCTCCAGATGTCTCACATCCCAGTGAAATTGCTACCTTCTCATTCTCAGTTGAAGATGTCTGCAGATTGTCTCTGTTAGCCTGTGATTGTGGTGCATAACTTGATGATCTGGTGGTTTCCACAGTCCCAGGCACTGTAGATAAGTCCTCGTGGTGACTCCCTTCTCTTCCTTGGAAATCCAGGTTAGATGTGATCAGGCAGGAGTCTGGGCTGTGGTCTCTTCCAGCAGAGTTTACTGGAGAGGCCTGAGTTGTGTGTTTGCTTTCCTCCAAAGGCACACATACATTAAATGTATTAGATTCACCCTTGCCTGGTGCCTCCTTCTGAGCTTCTGTGCTCCCTTTCTGCTCAGGACTGTGACTGGGCAGGATCAATGAATCACTAGACTTTCCTGGCTGTGATTGAGGACTCTGAAGAGAGTCAGGGGAGGAGATGAGTCCCGAGTGTTTTCGTAGCCAGTTTATTATCCCCATGGTCAGTGAAAGCTCAGTATCGCAGAGCTTTAGCAAACATTCTTTGCCTTTCCATGTGCTGTGGAAAAATCCCTGGCTGATAATGTCTAGAGTTGGTTGGGAAGCCATGTTCTCCTCAGCTCCAACATGAAAGCTGTAAATGGACAAAGGGATTTCAATGGCTTGCTCTGAAACACTTTCAGAGGCACACAAGTCATCATCAAGGATAGGGTTCACTTTGACTTCATTTGGGTCATAGAAGAGCTCATAAAGGGCATCTCCACTGTAGCTGTCTCTCGGAAATCTACCTGGGACACCAGGGGTCTGAGCTTCCTTCAGTTCATCATCTTGTCCAGGAGAGAATGAATCATAGTAGCCTTCATCGCTTGTGGATGTGGATTCCTGGTTTTCACTTTTCGGTGTTTCTGTTTCTATGGAGCTGTCTTTGGAATTGTCACCTTCTTTATCAGGTGACACTTGGGGGTCTGTGACCGGCACAGCAGCCTGACTTCCATCCTTTTCTACGTCAGAACCAGGTATCTTCAGTAACTTCTTTTCAAACAGAGCGCTCTGATGTAGCCTTACCGATTTGTTGATATTGTCCCAAAACTTTGCAAACTCCACCGTCTCATTCTGGCCAGGAGAGGCCAGCTGCTCCACTCCCCCTTGGAAGGAGCCCATGCCAGGGCTGTCTTTGTGCTTGCTCCGCCTCAGCAGAAGGTCTTTGCTGTTCTCCAGCTCCAGGTGAGCAGAGCTCTCATCAGCAAAGATTTCCCCACAGCCGGTGAGGGAGTCAAAGCTCTTCAGGGAGGCAACATCTTCACACAGGGCATTGCAGTAGTCATAGGAGGAGTCAGACTGCAGCTCACTGTCTGAGCAGTCCTGTGACAAGCAATCAGCTGCACACGTTTCTCCAGTTTTGAAAAGATACTTTGCAAGATGTCCAGACAACTCACTCTTGCAGCCTGGAGAGGACAGGTTCTTGTCCTTCTCCACCAGAAATGAGAGGCTGTCTGCTTTATTTTTTCTTATATGAAATATATCTCTGAGCCCTTTCTTAGACCTCTTGAGGGAAATCCTCTTCCTGGGAATGGTTTTTGCGACAGCTGGTACGAAAGGCATCTGTGGCACAAAGTTCCTGTAATCGATCATCTGACTGCTGCACGCAGACTGGCTGGGGCTGACCACACACTCCTTCTTACTGCTGGAGCTGGACACCCCTGAAAAGCTGATGCTATTGACAAGTCGGCCCTTGCCCTTGCCAAAAAAACCCTCCTCGCAAGCCCTGCTGCTGGGGCTGCAGTGCTCTGTTCTGTCTGCCTCAGCAACACAGTCATGGGTTTTACTCTTCCTTACAAGCTTGTAGGAGGAGCCAGATGATTTTTCCAGGTTGTGGTCACCAGCTCCATTCCTTGCTGCTCTGGTAGAAAATCTGTAGCTCTTGTGTGTGGCCAAACATGCCAGCTGGACTTCAGCCACGCTTTGGTTTCCCTCCAGAGCTGCCTTTTTGTCTTTGCCCATCTCATCTTTGTTGGTAGGAGCTGGATGCGCTGGTGGCACTTTCTCATGTTGCACACTGGATTTTATGAAGGTCTTTCCTCTCTTGAGCTCCATACTGCTTCCTCACATCTGTTTCTGTAAAGAAAACAGCAGAACACAACTATTGTGAGGTTGGTGGGTGGCACTTGTAAATTTGGAAAGCAACTGGAGAACAAAGGAAGACACGTTAAAGCATTATAAAATTGAGCTTGTCTGTCATCAGACATTTCTATCACTGAGTCATGGTACTGCGTGAGAAACAGATTTAGTGAAACTAAAGGTGTGTTGGCTGGAAGATCCAACAAGGAGAAAACAGTGCACATTATGGGTTGGTAGCTGAGGCACAGAGAACCTTTTGTCTGTTAGAAATAAGCAGATTTGCATTGAGGATTATGACTTCAGGATGGTTTTTAACAAGGTAAAAGGTCCTGTTCTGAAGGTGGAAGAGGCATCAACCAAAAGCAATGCCTGAGAAACTTCAACATGCAAATGTGTGCATCAGGGAGGCAGCAGTTCATAGATTTGTACCTCAGAGGAGGACAAAGATATTAAGGGGAAATCTCCTGAGAAAACAAATCAAACTTTTGACACACGACACTCACTTTATATTAAAATAATCCTTATCTGTAAATAGAAAATCCATAAACCTTGGTACTACCCTGGAAGCATGCGGAAACTGAATTACTGATTTTGCTTCCCCCTGAGCATAATGTATCATTTTCTACACTGCTACTTTTATTGTCGAAAATCAAAAATGCCACATTGAAAATCATTGTTAGTCATGACAAAAGTGTCATCTCCAATTTACAAAGACCAGTGTGGCACACAGAGGCATTGCCACATTGAATCTGCACTGTGCATTGATTAGCTGTTTCTAAAAATACTCTAGTACCTGTTTTAGTGCCAGTTTCAGGCTCTGCCTGAGTATAGTATTGAGCCTGTTTTATGTTTTCAAAAATCTAATTTAGCCACGTCACTTTCAGTTTCCCAGCAGTTCTTTTGTAGAAACATCTGATCCTTTCCTGTCATGCATCAACTTGAATATTGATTAAGTCAATGGAGTTACATAAAGGTAGGTCAGGGACGAAGCAAGCACCTAAAAGCTGTTAGGGCAACCAGATTTTTACTTGGTGGGAAGCAGCACAATAACTCCAAGTCCTGTTCTTGAAAGAACATGCTTGGATTGCTCCTTAATGAAACCTTATTTAATGATTTTTCTTGTTTTGAATCGGTTAGACATAACTAAACAATTGGAGACACTGAACAGATTTTAAATTCAGCACCAAGCCTAGGCTTTGTACTCCTAAAATAGAACTTAAGAGCAGTCTTCAGTCTATTTTGTAGCTATAACAGCTGTCTGTAGCCTCCAGAAGCTTTCCAGTTGCCAGGCCTTGCTGGAACAGCCCCACTCTGACCAGCGCCTCACAAGATGCGGGACTGTGTGCTTGGGAGCACTTCTCCAGCAGGCAGATCAGTGACAGCCCCTTTCTCGTAGGAGCTGCAAACTGGCAGGTGATTAGCAATATTTACAACTAAATGTAGGTCGGGGACAAAAGGCAGAGAACGTAAGGGCAAAGTGTGAGTATTTGGCATGTGGTGGAAAACGTGGTGGGTAGTGATGGATGGGCGCCTATCAGTGTGACTGAGATGTTGGCACGTTAATTTGCACTTGGCACTACACGTGAGTGTTACAGAACGTTCTTAATGAAAGCCAGTAAACATTTTACTATCCTGCCAGGTATCTGGAGTGCACTGATGCTGCAGGAAACTTGTTTTGCATATTTAGAAATAGGTCACTGGGACACGATTACACTCCTCTTCGGAAAAGCAAGGTGTGATGGACAAGCAATTCAGCGTGCAGAACTCCAGCAGGGTTGTGAAAACAATCAGGAACAGCTGATGCAAGGCCAGTTATTAATATCCCAGAAATAAAGCGTCTGACATCTCAGTCCTTTGCGAGTGTAGAAGTAGGTGCTGTGTCCCTGTGGGAAGCTCCTGATGCTGCCGAGGAGCTCCTCAGAGGTCTGTGACATTGGCAAGTGCCAGCCTTACAACAATGCTGTGTGGGACTCTCTGAAGTCCTGCAGCTGTTTCTGCCCATTCTGAGTATGAAGTAAAGGTCACTTTTGTAGGATATTGCATACTTGGGAACTTTTCTGCAGATGCATTAAAAAGGCTTTTAGGGATGAATTTCTTTTCTGTCAAGTATGAAATGTATTAAAGCTAAGAATTCAGGATGACATTAGATAATCTTTGGAATAAAAGAATGTTTGATCTGAATTGTACCTCCTTGATAAGAAACAAAATGGATGACCAGTTAAATAACTGGGTCTAGAAACTTCCAAGGCTTGTTCTTCTGTCTCTTTTTTTTTTTTTGTAGATTAGATAAACAGTTTTAAGATGAAAGCCAAAACGGCCCAAGTAACACTTTTACTGAGAATATCCATAGTATAATAATGTAAGATGCACCGATGGTAGCCTATGCTACCTTTTCAGTTTCTTCCGGTGAGGAAAAAAGTGTTAGCTGTTGTTTTTGTTTTGTGGTTTGGTTTGTTGGGTTTTTTAAAGTATCTAATATATATATAGGTGTATATATATATATAATCACCAACTTTGTATTCTAATGATTTAATATCTCTATTTATTCCCATATATTCTTTTTAAATACTCCCTCAGGATTCATGCCAGACTTAGTATCTAGTTCATTGTGTCATCCTGCTTATTCTAAGACTGTCACATCTTTGTAAAACTTCCCCATTAAAAATGTTATTTAAAATGAACAACAAGAAAGGGAGGACCTCCTCAGCCAACTCTTTGAGGGCTCTTCAGGGCAGACTACCAGAGCCCACAGATTTTTTAAAACATTCATCTTGGATGCTGTTTTGTAACTTCCCATACTCCGAGTTCCTCTTTGTACTCACGTGATGTAAACTATCAATGAACTTCTTTCCAAAAATAGACCAGAAATATTTATGTGATGATTCTCTCTTTCTGTATCTATTAATACTTTTAGCCCTTTTAGTTGTAATGGATTATACCACGATATCTTTTTTTTTTTCGGTCTCTGCAGGGACACAAGTTCTATCTCTAACCCCAGATGCTGCACCAGTGAAGTTAGATTAAAGTGCTGTAAGGGAAAGTTACCCTCCAGTGGTTGTGTAAAGCTAATCAAAATTCTATGAACAATTATTATAGGCATTTAAAACATAGTACATTTTTCTGGGATTTCTTGACCCATGCACTCAGCTACACTAGTGCTTGTCTCTGTTCCTTTTCAAATATTCTTCTCTTGGACTTGCAGTATATCATTTCTTCCAGAGATAAAAGATATATGGGAGGCCTGATTTCCACCTTTGCAAAGGAAATGCAATTTGCAATTAAAAATCACTGTAGAGAACAGAAACCTGTGGAAACTAGCAGTCAATGTATTGAGAGTCTCAATGTTTTCTTCATTAATAACAAATTAATGGTTTTTTACTATCTGCAAGATTGCTTAGGGAAGGTGTTTAAATAGAGGACATCCTTGAATCTCACACTGGGCTACAGTTTAGTTGTCTTTACAATAAGATTAGGTGTAGCAGCAGCATCGAGGTTTCCCAAACACAGTAAACAGTACTTTTTATCTGGCTTGATCAGACCAGCTTCTCACTTTTAGGATTTCACAGGTGTTCAAGCAGGCAATAAGATCTGGATTTGAGGCCTATACTGTAATGGAAATAAGGTTTTCTTTTAAATTTGGATAATACTGCTCATAAAATGCAGAGATATTTCATGCTCAAACATATACCATCTGTGCAGGGTGTGTCACAGCCTTTTCATAAAAGCAGGCGGTTTTTCTGTGTCTGTGATTCATCTAAAAGTAAATTAAAGTTTTACAATGGAAAGATGAACACATTCCTGTGGGCTGAGGAGACTTGATTTTAGGACAGTCAAAGCAATTGCTTCTGGTTCTGGGTTATGAGGGCCTGAGCAAGACTGAGTTAGGTAACTGTTCTGGTTAATAAGAGCCATATTCAGATGGCCTAAATCCTCCCTGAGTCCAGGCCGACATACAGGGGCCAAAGAGGGGTGCAGTGGAGCCAGGTATTCATTAGGAAGATGGATGGAGGCAGGACTCAAACTGCCCAGATACTCCCTCTGTCGTGTGAGTCAAAGAGAGGGGTCACACTTGCCTCTGCCCACGGCCCCCAACACTTTCTGTCAGCCATCTACGAGCTTCCCTCTGTGGTGGAGTGTGACAGAGCCTTGCTTTGGGTTTTGGGCTGGGTCAGGGTTGTATCTTGCTGGCTTATGACACAGTAGAAAGGTTTGTTTAGGTTATCTCCAAAGAAAAGGTGAAATATCAGTCCTCTTGCATGCAATTCTAGGAATATCATCCTACTGGGAAAGTCGAAGTATCTGTTTCAGTGAGGTTGCATGGATAGAAATAATATTATTACAAAGAGGAAATTTAGTTAATGTCTCCAGCTTCCGCAAGTTTGGTTCAAAAATACTTTTGCTCAAGTAGGAAAAACTATAATTGAGGTTCATTTACTTCAAAATCTTTCCAGCTATCCAGCTTGGACCTCTCTTACTTGCTTGTTTGATGAGTAATTTATATATAATCATCTCTCTTGGAGATAGAAATAGGTAAAATTCAGAACATAGTGATTTTGAAGAAGAGATAGGAGAGTTCTTTCTTTACATTTAGATCATGGTTACAATTGGCAGGTTGTGGAGATGCTGCCTTGCTGTCTCTTGCTAAGCAGAGTTCTGCATGTCACTTGGCACCTGAATTCCACCTCCCCCCAAGCATTTTCCTTTTATTAAACGGAAAACTTGATAAACGCTGAATAGTCCTTTAGGCTTTTTAATTCAAAAATAAGGAAAAACCTCTCTCTGTACTGCTTTTATGTTTTCGGATACAAGTTTGGAGTAAGTCCAAAATCCCCTTTCCACAAGTGGCTCCATATCAATCAGACTTAAGATGCTGAGTATCAGAAGTACCTTTGAAAATATTACCCTGCTTTTCCACTAGAAATTGTAGCACAATTAAATTTCCTGAAAGCCTCTCTCTGGTTTGGGTGTATGGACACGCATTACGCTTCAAATCCACGCATTTTAAGATGAAATTTTTTTTTAATATTTCTTGATAAATTGCGTAATGTGAAAGGGGAAAAGAACAGAGCACTCTGGGAGGGTCTCCCTATTCTTAACCTCGAGAAGATTTTTACTGGCCACCAGTTGGAAGTCCTAAAATGCAAAAAGCAAGCAGGCATGAGGTGGTGAAAGCCACAGCTACTTTTACAGTCAGTGAACAACACTAATTTTTAATGTTTAGTATCTAATCAATTAGCAGTGCATAAGGAACAGCTGGTGCTCCCTGTAAAGTGTGAGTAAGGAGGGTATTTTTGGAACAAGACTGTTTATTCACAGGCAAAAACATTAACTCTCTATCTCAGAAGATGAAAGTTAATAATGGAAATACTAATAATCACGAACATATATTCCATACAGTTAATTTGATTTTTAATTGCAGAGCAGAATACGGCTTCCTTGCCAGAGGGTAGGGATATTCTCACTGCAGTTATGGTAACGCTGTTTCTAGCAAGCAAATAAACGTAACAGTTCTTCTGGTAGAAACCAAAGAGGATTTTAAAGCAGGGCTCATCTTCTCCCTTAAACTGATTACCCTGCTACTACCTCATCTCCATCAGAAAGCAGAAAAGAACAGGGTGGAAAGGATGGAGGATGTAATCAGGGGCAGTCGTGATTCAGGAAACAGCAGAGTGTTTATTTTTAAAGACGCCCGTGTGACACACAAACCTGCATTGAGATCATGCCTCTCCTTAGGAGTACTCCTCTCATCACCATTAGTGGCTGTATCTTATCACTCCCCTTAATCATTTGTCTCTCTTGGGTCACCCAGGATGCCTAATTATTTGCGTATACATTTAGGTCAGGCGATGGCTTTCGTATGAAGAACCAGCAAAAAGAACATTGGTGTGTTTTTAACTCAACCCTCATTCCACCGAGCACACAAAGTAAAATCTTACACTCCCCAGCAGAATACTAGAAAGATGTGTAGTTAAATGCTTAATCTTATTAGCAGTGTGCTATAGGGAAGTCTGAACCTTCCTTTAAGCCCTGACAACTGTTTCGTGGAGCTCAGGGTTCTTCATAGTAAAATTAACCACGTTTCTACTCCCAGCACACTGTCCTGCTGCGTGCTGACAGGAGAGATCCTCGGGGGCACAGCAGCACCCAGTGCTTCCCCCAGCCCCACCTGGGGCACCCACAGCATCCCCCAGCCCCTTCTGGGGCGCCCACAGCTTCCCCCAGCCCCTTCTGGGGCGCCCACAGCATCTCCCAGCCCTATCTGGAGCACCCACAGCATCCCCCAGCCCCTTCTGGGGCGCCCACAGCTTCCCCCAGCCCCATCTGGGGCACTCACAGCATCCCCTAGCCCCACCTGGGGCACCCACAGCATCCCCCAGCCCCTTCTGGAGCACCCACAGCATCCCCCAGCCACCCATGGGTGTGTGGCAGGGCAGAAGCAGGCTGAGCCCGTGACAAAAGGAGGCTCCTTCTCTGACAAAACCTCTGCGCCCCTCACTCAGTTTTCTTCTATACCTGAGGCTGAAAGAAACGTAACTGCTTGAAATGTTCTGATTACATCATGTAAAGGGGCAGCTTTAACTCCTGCGCAGGGAGCTTCCGAATCATCACTGTATTGCTAAGAGAAGGCAGCAGAGCAGAAATTTCCACTGCATACCTGAGAAGCAAACAGGGCTTTTTTTTCTTTTCCTGACCAGCAGCCTGCTGGTACCAGAAAGCAAAGTGTTAACACTGACAGCTTTGGCTGTCCTCAGTAATTCATTGCTTTAAAAGGAGATAGGATGTGCGTTTTTATAAATACAGGCACAGACTTGTCAGATGTATGGAAAAAGAAGTAAAAAGCAACGCTTCAAAAACAAGCAGTCATCCCAAAATAATACTCACTCAGAGTCGCTGTGAGTGTCAGAGCAAAAGAAATACCATTGCACCAGAGCAAACGAGGCAGATCACAAAAGTCCTACTCACCATGTTTTATCACTGAGCAGAAATCCTCTGTCTCCTAGCCTTGCTCCTGCAGCTGGTCTTTATCCAGAGGCTCCTGTGATGCTTTTCAGATTCTGAGGGGCTGGACCACTGCTGCTCTCCAGTGTTACTCTCCACCCCCTGTCTTTTCCTCCTCCTTCTTCCTTCATCCCCACCCCCTCATTCCTCCAGCTTGTAGCTTTTTCGTACCTTACATAGACTCTAAGCTTCCACCCGGAGCTTGATATAGGAAAGATGCTTATTTCAGCCATCTGCTTGATGCCGTGGAAATGCCTCCTTTGCTTTAGGGATAAAGCCCAGGAGGTAAGCTCGGGAGTTTCCGAGCCAGCATTTTGGTTCCTCTCTATAACACTGCTTATCAAATAGGGAGGAATACATCCAAATTAATTTCATTTCTCACGTGTTGTTTTGTTTCAGACTAGGATTCAGGAAAAGTGATCTGAATGTGTTTTAGGTTAGTGTGATGCTTCACCGGCAGTGTATGCAGGCTGTTGGACTGTGCCGCCCCTTTGTAGAGCTTGTGTTAAAGCTGAATTTGAAGGGATTTCGTGTGGGAGCAAAGTGCTGTGAGGGGAAAGAGTGACTGTTTCAGCTGCCCAGGGCTGGAGTGCCTGGTGTTAGCCTCATACTGCCTCCAACAAACATCATTTACCAAATCCTCCTTTCAGTCTAACTTCAGCTTCAGTGTGCATGGCAGGCAACATCTGATGTTACAACATCATTCTTTGTTATATAGATGGGTTTATTACCATCACAAACACCAGGGCTCTAATTTCACAGAAGTGTAAAGCTGGCATCCTTCCTCCAGCCCTCTCCCCTGAAGGGCTCCCAACCTGATCGAATCTTGATTGTCCCATTAATTCCTATCTAAGTCCTTTACATCAGCCTCTCAAGCGCCCTGCCTTCTCCTTCCTGCTTGTTGAAACACCTCTGCTGGGGGCATGACAGGAGCCTCTTAAAAGCCAGAGTGCATGCCATGAAGCAGTGGCTTAATCCACTTCAGCAGCTCTCCTGTGAGCTGCAGTTTGGAGCCGCACTCAGGATAAGGCAGCAGTTGTGGCATTCTGGTGTATCTGCAGGGAAGCTGCCCTCCTGATGCAGGGGCTACTTCCCAGCTGCCCCAAGGCAGCAAGCAGGCAGCTCCTGGATGGCTGAGACAGAGCAACTGCACACAAGTCCAGTCCCTGGAGGCATCAGAAAATCTCCAGCTCTGCATGAACTGAATATGAGCATCCCCTCACAACTGGAGCAGGTGCATCAGCCAGAGAGCTAATCTCTTCCATCCCCACATCACAGCAGAGAGGGGACAAAAGCCTTAACCTGCTGCCTGTTCTCATCTTCCTTTTCATTGTGTGCTTTTGCTGAATCTTGGAGACGGGGGAGGAAAGGAGCTTGAACTTTTGTGCTGTCTAAGCTTCTAAAGCTGGAAAATCAGCCTGTGAACTTTAAAGCTGGCAGAACAGAGTGCTCCTGCTCTGAGTGTCAGGCAGTAAGGTGTCCCTGATGGTAGAGACCGGAAAATTACACCTTGGGGGAAAAAAAAAACAAAAACCAGGTTAAATCCAACCTGCAACAAGTAGAAAGCCTTTGTGTGACTTCACCAAGAGACTGGTGGGAGGAAAGAACAGGCTGTGGGTGAGTCCTAGTAGTTCTAGCAAGTAGATTAAGAACAATCATGAGAAGAAACATGTTAATTAGAAATAGATTTGACGGGTTTTATTCTGCATGAGATATTTGTGTTAATATAGGAGGAAGCCTTTCTTCATGAGGGGTATACGAAGCCACCAAATTTTCAGGTAGTACCTCATCGCTCTGCAGTGATGTGGCTTTTGAAAGCCCCCCCTTTGTTTTGGGAAGAGGAGGGCTATAAAATGCTGAAGTCCTTCTTTGCTCAGAGTAACACCAAGGCTGGTTAGAAGTGCTGATAGACATGAGAATCAACCCGAGGTCACAGCTGCCACCTGTGCCCAGGTGGCCAAGGAGGCCAGTGGCATGCTGGCTTTTATCAGCAATAGTGTGGCCAGCAGGACCAGGGCAGTGAGGCAGTGACACACCTCAAGCACTGGTTTTGGGCCCCTCACCTCAAGAAAAATGGTGAGAGGCTGGAGTGTGTCCAGAGAGGGGTATGGAGCTGGGGAGGTAAATCAGAAAATATATACCCACATATGCCATGTGAAGAAGCATGTAGGCAACAGAGAGCACTTAAAATTACATTTAAAGCCTACTTCATGATCAAATCGAGCTCAATAATACAAAGATTTGGAGAAAATAATCTGGACAGGGAGGAGCTCTTACCTCCAACATTGTTTCAGGTAGTTTCCATGCATGCAGTCTCTAGAACAGTATGTTGCTGCTCCTCAGGAACTGGGAAAGCTCTCATGTAGCATCCCCATTTCTAACAAATGGCAGCTGTTGTCCCTTTGCTGGAGAAGTTACTCTAGACCTGGATGAGATACCCAAAACTGTTCTTGGAGATTCAGGTAAAGCATTTTCTATGATGAGAGAACTCCGGGTTTTAGGATGTTTAATTTGGGATGCGCATGGGGACAGAAATTTCCAGCTTTAGAGCCTTTTATTTCCCNTGAAATTTCTGAAATTTCTGAAAATCTGAAAGCTTTAGAGCCTTTTATTTCCGTTCCTCATGGGAAGGAGCTTAAATCCATCAGCCATCCATGGCCCTAACCTGCATCGACCTAAATCACAGTGTCGCTGCACACAGTGGTAAATGCACAGGATGTTGGATAGCAGCTGATCCATGGCAGCCCTTATGCATTACAGTAGAGCTTTTTTCACTTCCTAAATACTCCTCAACTTCCAGTTCCCCCAGCTATCCTTTTCTGCTGTCACTTCATTTCAGGCTATTTCACCACGACTGTTGGTCAGCTTGGCTCAAAACGTTGGCCATTGGAGAACCTAATCGTCCTCTCTGATTAATTCTGATAAATTCAGTCTGTCCAGGATTGTTTGGGGCATCAGTGGGCATAGAAGGGAAGGGAAATCAAAAACCTGTGAATGAGGGGCACACGGCACAGCTGCCATCTGTTTAGCAGGTGCACACAGCCCTTGGCACGGTGAGTAGGAAGAGAGGCCTTGAGGGAAGAGGGACCAAGGGATGCTCAGTCCCTGGCGAGGGAAGAGCAGGGTGGCAGAGATCTTTGGGGAAAGGAGGAGGAAAATCCTCGTGAGGGGCAGTATGGAAGCACAGAGGAGGGAATTTTTGGACGAAGCAGGCCCAGCCTCCCAGAACATGGAAGCCTGTGTCTCCTCATGGTGGGTAGAAAATGTTTGCATCCAGTGATCAAAGACAACTATTAGCATAAGCAGCCCACAAAAAGTGATCTATACTGGTTTTTAATTTTCTGCCATGGAAGAATGTAGCAGATTCTTTAACCCTGAGACTCAGAACAAAAGTGTTTGCTGAGCTAGCTCTATTTGTTTCCAAGGAGTTGCTTACAGAATGAATTTGATCCAGGCTATTTCCTGACAGTGAACTAACGAAGAGTCTACCATCTCCAATCCAGTTTCTGCTAACATCAGGTTAAACTTAATTATTCATGGATTCTTATCAGTATTTCTTGGGTTTGCATGTCGAAGAGAATTGGTAATGGGATATGGAGCTTTTTCTGTCCAGATTGCTAGCAGGAGACTGCCCTAGGTTGAAGGGAGCAATCCTTGCTACTTATCTGACTGCTTCCCAGGGCTTTCATTAAGTTAATTGCTACTCTCTTCTCAGTTGCTTGGTGAGCTGGTGTATGCTGCGAATTTTAGAATCGTGAATTGCTGTTAATGACATCAGTACTTGGCATAGGAAATAAAAAGGTTTTTGTCCACAGATTTCTGCAAGGGTACTCCACCTCAGCATCTCCTGCTTGTCTGCCCTGTGAGGCACTGACGTTGCCATATTTGCAGCCAAGTGGATGATGAGGTGCAGCAGGTAGGGTCGCAAGAGCAAATTAAGGTATTAAAAAGCTTGGCTGTGCTGCCTGCCAGCACCAATAATGATGTCAGCAGGGGCAGGAAGGAGTGCTGAGTGCCTCTGGAATGGGACTGATCACAGTTTCATTATTGCTGTCCTGTGGACTGTGGGTGGCTGATGGTGAACTGCTTGTTCTCCCAAAGAATTGAAAGGGCTTTCAAGGGAAAAAAGGAAGTATTGAAGACATTTCTGCAGCTGCTTGTGTAGGAGACGTGACTGCCCTTAAACTTTCTGCTTTAAACAAAAAGCTCTTGAGTAATAAATATTTGTCTATGAAATCAATGTGGAAAAATTAGCTGCATTATATGCTCTGAAGAACTATGTCAAAAGGATTGTTTCACCAAATCATGAAACACTCCAAGGCTCTAGAAACCAGAGACAACACCTGGGAGGGACAAGAAACCTCAGGGACCTGACTACAAAAATGTTTAAATACAAGGCATGTTTTCAGAAGCTTTTTCCTTCCAGACATGCCTGTGTGTCGTAGACAACTGTCCAGATGAGGCAAGAATACCTCCAGTTTACTGAACTTCATTAACAGGCACTGCTGTCTGAAAGGCAAAATAAGTATTCAGCATAAAGCACAGCAAAATGTGCTATTCCACAACCATCCTTATGCAAGCTATAAGCAAAATTTTCTCATCTTCTGCTGAGGAAGATGCTGCTGTGATGCCTTGAGGGAAGGTTATAGGAAATATTTTATTACTGTTTTGTGTGACTTGGTTTCCCTGCTTAATTTTATATTGCTCTCTGCCTGAATACATCAAGTGCTCTGAAGACTTTGTTAAAGACTCAGTCAGGAAGCCAAAAAAAGAGATATATAGACGGAAGTAGCCATAAATACACAACTTCAAACAATGGATACAGTCCATCAGCGAGGCAGCAGCTCTTTCAGTGGATCTCATGGGACAGCCTTTCAAATAATAAAGTTAGGATCAAAGGAGGCCTTACAGCAAAACAGCTTAAATAAGAGAGAAGTGAGTAATCAGATAAAGTTAGTGAGGGTCTAAATGCAAGGACAGTGGCACGCTGAGCTGTGAGTGGGACAGGTTGCTGCTCCCTTTCACTGCTCCCTCTCACTGCTTGTATGCTTGCATTTCATATCCCAGGGAAATAAATAATCGTGTGTTGCACAGAAGCTGGCTCGCTCACACTGCAGAAGATACACCTGTCACAGGGTCTTGTAAAGGAGTCCTCACGGCTGGCATGGAGGCCAGGAACCAAATCACAAGTCCTGTTCTGAGGGAAGAAACCTCTTGGCTGAGTGTAGTGGCTGTTCCTCGAGGAAAAGGAGCACTACATCCAGTTTGTGAACTCGAGAAACAGCCCTTTGCTGTGTGTAAAATCCCACTGGTCTGTCAGGCAGTATTTAAATGAAGGCAAACAAAAGGACATTTGGAAGATGGATGAGAGATGAAGCCTTTGAAATTGCCAGCAGTGCAGTTGGTAACAATGTGGTTAGCAATGCTTCTGCTTGATTTACTCAGCGGAACACACATTTTTGAAATAAATCTGTGTGTTTGATTTATGTTGTTAGTGGCAATGTCACGGCCAGATTTCATTTTGAAGTGGCAGGTTGTAAATCTCGGAAGATAATACAACACACAGTTTTAAATGCAGTTTGCCAGCAGACCTAGAGATAATTTTGGCAGTGTTGGTCACTCTTGTTCTCCTGCCTTCCACATCCTGGGTGGTAGCAGCCATCTCCAGAAGCTTTCTGCCTGCTGCTGCCTGAGCTGCCGTCACAGCTGGAAGGTGAAACTTCTGACTGTGCTCCTCAAAATCATCAAATGCTGTTTGTGGTAGAGTATGGCATTACAAGCAAGGCTCTTATGGTACTGAAATATGACCATTAATATATTTTTGCAGTAACTGTAAATAAAGCAGTAAAACTGAAAGGACTCAGCATCTGACGAAATGCTCCACTAATGGATCATGAGTATTGACAATGCCAAGGTCATAATTCGGTTTGCATTTACACTAATTACCAGCAGGTTTTAAAATATGATGTTTTATATGTCTTCTGGCTGGCAGGCTATTTAGAGAGGGATGATTTGCTGAGTCCTATTCTTTGGATTTATCCTTTCATGGTTTTGGCTGCTACCATCACTCTGCAACAAAACAACCTCTCACAGCGGTTTGATTTTTCACAGAGGGGTTATTAACATTTCTGAGTCAGCTGATAGGCCCAGGCAGGACTCAAGCATATTAATTTGTTACATGTTTCTCTAACGAATGTGCAGAAGCCTTTTTTGAGCCAGTGCAGGGCTGGGAGATGGGAACAGCTGTTGGGAGGACAGACAGCCGAGGGCCCAGCCCGGTGGGACCATGCAGGTGGGGCTGTGTTAGTGTGGGGTGGGTGTGCTGTTCTTTGTTGCTGTGTGTTGAGGAGGGTGGTAAGCCTGTGAAATAGGACACTTTGATTTGGGGAGAGAGATTCAGAAATTATTCTTGAGCTTTAGTACAGAGATTGTAGGATCATAGAGTGGTTTGGGTTGGAAGGTACCTTAAAGATGGTCTCGTTCCAACCTCCTTTCCATGGTCAGGGACATCTTTCACTAGACCAGATAGCTCAAAGCCCCATCTAACCTGGTCTTGGAGACAGCAATTTCTTGCCCTAAAATGCACTTCCAGAACCTGCACCTTTGAAAAAGAGTAGTTTATTCTTAATACCTCTGTTTCTATATACCTGGTTTGAAACACCTTGCAGGGAGTCTAACTGTTCTTGAAAATCAGACACTTTAAGGTGCTTCTAAGCCCTTGATATGTTGGGATTTTGCTGTGGAAAAAAAAAAAAGGCAGCAGGTGACTGATGAGTTTGCAGAGTTTGAGTGGAAGGTGTATGAGAGTGAAGTGGGGAGTGCTGCTGGCTGCACAGTTATAGCTGTGAAGTCATTTGGAGCTTGGCAGTGCCTCAAAGAGCCTGGTTCTTTCAGAGCTGACAGAGTGGTATCCCAAAGTGGACAGAAGCCAGCCACAAAATGAGTTAACTTCTCCCTCAGCTCACTAAGTGAGTTGCCCAGTCAAGAATGAAGTCTGGGCTCACACGTAGGTACGTGTGTTGTCACAGAAATGGTATGAGGATGACAGACCTTGATTTCCTCATTTGTTGCTTCAGTATGAAGTTCTGTACAAGAAATGTTGCTGCATCCCCTCACTCGATGGAGAGGGGTCTGTGGTGGACACCCTGCAAATCAGTCACAGGAGAGCCAGATGGGGCTGGAGGAGGCAGATTTCCCTGCCTTTGGCTCTTTTACAGATGTTTTCCCTAGTGCCAGCATGGATCAAACTCAAGTTAGTCTGCTCCAGATTGGGAAGCATTGCCCCGGTAATTAGAAATTATCTAAAACAACAAGGTGCTGCAGTACCTGAGTACTGGAAGAGCCCAGGTATTACATGAGTCAAGGAGGCCAACTCTGAACTCCTGTGATCTTCTTCCCACAAGTGCTGCAGCCCGTGGCAGTGAGGGCAGGGGTGGGCAGCCAGGTGGGCAGGAATCACCTGCTTTCCCATCAGTGTGCCTGGCACCATGCTCCCAAGACACTCGGATCAGGGCTTCTAGACTCTCTGACAATAATATTGTTTTCCCCATCCCAGAAAGGTCTTTTTTCAACACTTGTGAACGGGCTTTTGAAATCGTGAATTTTTTGCCTGATCTACCTGATGGGTGCTGCTGTTTCCAGGTGAAATGTCTGCTGCAGTTCTGATTATTGAGGTGCTGGCCTGTCACATCCCTTCGGTGTGCAAGCCTAGCAGCAATGTGTGCTTTATTTCAGAGCTCTCAGCTCCTAGGAGGACAAAATTGTTCTGTGGAGGTGATGTGTCTGTCAGACTGCAGCAGCCATCAGCCCTTTCTGTGAGGAGAGGGACACCAGACCCAGGCATAATTTGTACTAATATATTAATTATTATACTTATAAGAAAGATGCTGGTTGGTTAGAGGACAGTCCAAACTATACTCTCACACTCTGCATATTCTTATTTAATATAATTGTGCTTTAATTTAATAATAAAGAAGGAGTAAATAGTCAATGACGGCTTTCATGGAATGAAGTAATTGGTTGCACAGCTTTAAAGAGTTTTTAACAGGAACATTTATCTTAATATTGTAGCTTCTTTTTAGCTTAATTTCCAGATCAGAAAGATTTATGAAATCTTGTTCTTCATACCTGCCTACTTGCCCCTCCCTTTGAATAACCTCTACACCTATTAGCCAGGTTTAGCCTAACTATAGATAGTGAGAGAGACCTCAGAAAATACTGCCTTTATTTAAAGGTTTCATGAAACTGGGTAGAGACGGGCTGTGTAAGGGGCTCCGTGGGGAGAAAAAGGCTGGAAAAGAAACTCCAATTTAATTGGGAATCAGAAAAGCTGCGTTGCTGGCAGGTAAACATCTTAGCAGGAGCAGTTGATTAACAAGGTCCCAGAAAAGAAGGCTTTGTTACAGTGCTTGAACTATTACTTCATATGTAAATCAGTGGGGGGAAAACCTGTTTGTTAAGCAGCAGTGCTTTTATAAGCTCTAATGTAGTAGTAAATAAAACATGAGAAAAGGGTAAAAACTTAAATATGAGCGATTTTCCCATGCTTTTGGAAAACCTAGCTGTTTTCCAGATTCACAGTGGGATTTATAAGTAACCCCGCAAGTGCTGTAAACCCCACTTCTCACCCTCCTCACTGCACAGATGGGGGAATTAATCTGAAGAGACGCCAGCATTCCTTGGGTTATCACAGTCATTTGACCAGAGAATCTGACTCAGAACATTCGATATTTCTGTGAAAAACTGCTGAGTCCCAGCCAGCACCTCTATCTGATTAATTCAATCCAACCCCAGAAATGGGGTGTTACGCATAAACTGATGCCTTTCTGCTCCATCACACTGTGCTGCCTGATAGTGTCACTGAGCCTTTTCTGCACTTGTATTAATGAGAACAAAAACTGAAACTGAGGGTTTGGGGGTCGTCTTGTTGCTGTTATTTCCTTTTTTTGAGAAAAGCTTCCCGAAGTCATCAGTCAAAAGGAATTAATTTTAGGAAACGCACACTTTTGTAGCACGGGATCCAGCAGCGAGACAGGCTTGATTCCTTGTTCCACAGGCTCTCCTGGGGATGCTGTACTGTCTCAGCAGGGAAGCATCCCATCTGGAGAGAAAAACTCGTAAAATGCATTTCTGAGA
The DNA here is from genome assembly GCA_013397845.1 of Melanocharis versteri. Lineage (NCBI taxonomy): Eukaryota > Metazoa > Chordata > Aves > Passeriformes > Melanocharitidae > Melanocharis > Melanocharis versteri. The sequence continues at coordinate 134,324 of VZTG01001348.1, read as the reverse complement.
TGGAGCAGCAAAGATGTCTTTGTTCAGGCTGTCATGAAACGTCGCCTGTGTTGGGGCTGCTGCTGCACACAGAGACTTCCCACTAGATGGCCCTGCACATCCAACATTGGATCCGTGTCCACGAGAACACGGATAATAATTTCTTGGCTCCGAATTTCACTGTGAGCTTTGTCAACAAACCCTCTTTTCCACAATCCACGTAGGGCAAGCTCAAGCCGTCTGCAGTCCTGAAACTGGGCAGCCTTCCTACATTAAAATATCTTGCGTTTTTTTACTGTCAACTTGTACCCTGAATATATATGCTTAAAATCCTGCCTTCTTGTATGTGGGAGCTATAAAAGTGACTGTTAAACGTGCTTTTCATCCACATATAACAAATTGAGACCTGAGGCTTTAGACTGTGAGGCTTTCCTGCATGTCCATGAACAAAAGAGAGAGCAGTGATATCACGTCTGGCTTCTTGCACCTGTTCTGCTTAAAATATTTACGTCTGGCAAGGTTTCCTAAGGATGGAACAACACAGAGCTACACTTTCCGAGGATGTAAACTAACATTATTAACATTTAAAGAACTGCAATGAGCAGCCTCAGTGTTGATTTTGGTCGAGGAATTTCGCGAGAGATCCCTTCTGATTATTCAGCCTATGACAAGCCCACGGGAGGCTGTTTTTGGAGGTGTCTTCCTGGGAGCGTGACAGAGAATACTTCCCTGTGTTTGTTCCTCCAAGTCACTGCTGTTCATCCAAATTACACCTTCCTTGCATTTTGCTGATGCTGCCTAGCATTAAATTGCTGGATGCTTGACACAAGTCTCATCTTCCTGCCATGAGCTCCGAGTAGCCTTTTCAGTGCTCCTTATTCCCAGAGGACAGCTCACAGCCCTTTAGGGGCACACAACAACTGCAAAGCTGGGTACATGAGCCTGAGGGGGGATGTGAAGCACAGACTGTCTAATCCTGCTGCTGTGCAGCTGCTTACAAAGGGAGTTTCACTGAGGAGCTGACCAGGAGTTCGTGTGAAACAGGTCCCTGGTGCTGACTCGGTGCTTTGTGCACAAATGGCAACTCACAGCACCTGCAGCAGTCATACAGCAATTGAAGAGATGAAAACAGGCCTGAGGAAGAGACAGAGGCTGGGGTGTTGCAGGTTTGGAAGGACTTGAAAGCAAAAGCCTTCCTTCTCTTTTGTGAGGTGACCCATGGACTTCAGGTCCTCAACGGCTGCGAAACATGAAATAGATTCAGGATAATTGGAAGTAATGAGTGGCTTGGCAGGAAAAGGGCAAACAGTGGTGTGGGGTACCACCAACTGCAGCTGGCAATGAGTAAAATAAAACTGCTATTAATAAGGTACGTGTGGCTGGCATTCAAGCAGTGCTCAGAGGGGTTAAAAGTTGAAATTAAATGATCGTGACTATCGAAAACAAAAGGAGAAAATATATCCTAAAGTGTGCTTTTGTGAGTAGGCAGAGCTGGTGCATTCACTGGGAAGGAAATGCAGCAGGTTAACAAGAATGAGACCAAATATTGCTGTGGGCCCTGGTGAGTGCTCTGTGTTTCACTGTGCTGCCTTCAAGGGGCTGGAATCAGCTTTCCTTGCTGAGAAGGGTGGTGTTGCTAAATGGTATTATGATAACATAATGAGAAATCAGAGCGGCTAAGTCTCAACAAGGCATCCGGCTCGAGTTAATTAAAATAGAGAAGTCGTGCCATGGTGCCAAGGGAAATAGTAAAAGCACAGATGGGGAGGCTTGATTGCTTACTGAGGATTAGTGTGGTTAGTGCAGAGGTCTTAAAAGGACAAAGGGACAATCTGGACAACCTCAAGGCTGGAAACAGAAGCTGAGAATAGACGTGGGCATGTGAATTGCAGATAGAATAATTTTAAGCGCCAGTACTGGTGTGAATTTATGAAGGAAAAGGCAAGCTTTGGGATTAACCCAACATTTGTAATTATAGCAGTTGGGTCTGTGAAAAGGATACTTGTACACAGTCTTGGCTTGTCATAATAAATGTCATCACGCTCCTGCTGTAGCAGCGCCAAACCCAGGCCAGGTCTGTTAAACAAAAGACAAATTGTGCCCAGTCCAAGCCAGGCTGGCCCATCCTTTTCAGTGTTTCAAGGTAGATGTGGTTCCAAGAGCACCTCAGCACACCAAGTGAGCCCCAGAGGTGCCACCACAGCTGCTGGGGGGTCCAGCAGCAAGAACCTGTGTGCTCTGGCCTGGAGGGGGAATGCAGGTAGCAGGGGACAGGCGAGGGTGGCTTTTCTGTGCCACTCACAGCAGCTGTGACCCACTCGTGTCCAGTCCCCACGAGGGGTCAGAGAGCAGAAATGTAACTGGATCAGATGGAGGTGCTCTGCACGCTCTGCCTGCTCAGAGCACGCTGAATGGGACAGCCATGATCTCTGTCTCCTCCTCTGTGCATCCTCTCATGGTTGGCCTCATTCCTGCACAGATCCCAAAGTACAGTGCATTGGGGTATTGCATCTGTTGTTGTCTTTATTGGGCTGCGTGGAGACACAGGAGGCCTGGGCTGACCAGCTCCTAGACAGGTTTGAACAGAAAAGCCCTTCCCTCCTCCACCCAAAAAAACCCCAATGCCTCACCAAGGAAAAGATCAGAGCAGGAATGATATTTCCATGAGAAGAGGAAAGGGATAGTCTGGAGGCAGAAAAAGGGAAATTCCAGAGCAGAAGAAAATGGATAAAAATTTCCAGATTAGGAGGGGTCTTCTGAAGAATAAATAAGGTACATGAGTGTAGGAGCATGTTTCTTCCCACTGTTCAGCTGATTAGATGCTGCATAACCTCTGAATGTCTCTCCATCAGGTTAGAAATCTTCTTGTGCCTGAAAAAGGAACACAGGCTGCTTGTTCCTAAGGCTACTACATCAATTGAAAAAAAATCAGTAAATTACTTAGTAGTTCAGAGCAGTTTTTGTTGGCCACTTGCTGAAATCAGTCCCAATTATGCATCAATTATCAGAGAAGCTGGTCATCTATAGCATGCTGAAACCAGAAAGGACAGCATGAAGTGTGGGTAGGAGGAGCTGACTCTCTTCCAGCTCATTTACAAAAACAAATACCTTTTGATAATTCTGTGTCCCTGCAGACACCCCGTGAGGCTCCAAGGAGCCCTTCTTGAGTCTGACAAAGAGGGAGTTAACCCACTGCAAGCTGTTCCCCAACAGGCTGAAAGGCTTTGCTTGGCGGGGGGAAAGTCCCCAAGCTGGTGTTTACTGATGGTCAATAACGGGACAGGCTTCTCTCTGTTTCGGGAACAGAAAGAGCAGGCCTGGAATCTTGCCAGCAAACAGCTTGGGGTGTAGCCTCGAGGGCCCCTGCCTTCCTCTGGTCTGTCCTTCCGTGCCCTTCTCTCCCTCCAGGGCTGAGGTCACTGCTCCTGTGCTGCTTTTGGCAGCGTCAAGGTGAGACAGCGGCTGTGAACCGAGCGCAGGACGCGGCAGGCAGCTCCTGTGTCAGCCCAGGCACGCAGCAGGGCTTCAGGAACTTGTGACTTGTGTGAAAAGGCCTCTGTTCCTCTCTGATGGAGACAAGCTGAAAGAATGGGGCTTGTTCAGCCTGGAGAAGAGAAGGCTCCGGGAAGACCCTATAAAATCTTCCAGCATCCACAGGAGCTCAAAGAGGGATTTTGGACAACAATGTGCTGGACAGGGCCCTGAGCAACCTGGTCTAGTGGAAGGTGTCCCTGCCCATGGCAGGGGGGTTAGGTGGTCTTTAAGGTCCCTTCCAGCCCAAACTATTGATTCTGTGGGACTGGTGGTGCAGATTTGAGGCTGTGGGAGCAGGGAGGCTCCCCTTACGCTGACTCCTCAGCTTCCCAGGCTGCCAAGAGCAGGAACAGCCTCAGACATGCGGTGGCTTCAACTAAAAGTGGGGCTCAGTGCTGCACATCAGAAACTGCCTCACAGAGGGTGTTGACAGCAGCTGAAGAGGTTCACAAATAGGCATTGTAGGAGACTGTCAGGACAGAGAGCTGGGGATGAAAAGTGGCACTGTGTGTCTCATTTTCACCATCATTCCAACCTCCAATAGCAGGCAGCAGAGAGAAATAAGTAGAGAAGTGGTCTCAGCTTAGAAATTGATGTGGAAGAAATTGGCATGATGCTTGGCAGGAAATGAAGAGACACAAGTGGCAGGGGTTGAGGTGGTGTCCTGGGGGTGGCACACATAATTCCACAGCTGCAGTGCTGGAGCTGGAGCTGGCACTGATGTCACTGCGCTGGTTTGAACACAGCTCAGGCAAGATCCAAAATCATGAGAATACTGTGGGGTCCCCAGGGAAACCAGGTGTTTGAAAGGGGGAAGAGTCCTGGGGCAGCTAGTATTGGGGTGATCATCAGAACTTGTGATGATGTTAGTGCTTCCAGGAATGGGAACTGCACGAGAGTGTGTGCCCTGACCCGGCCCAGAGCATCACTGCAGGGCTTCAGTGAGAGACTGGGGCAGTTCTGCTCTGGTTCAACCCGCAGCTTGTTAAAATGGCTTATGAAAAAGGGTTGCTAATTCATTTAAGTTTTCTTCCTGTAAATGTTGCCTCGAAGTTTTTGTGATCTATAGCAGTTTTGGACATCTTTGTATCACCCTTAGTTGCTATCCATTGTGCTGGGCTGGCATTGAAATGTTTTCTTTGGAGCAAGAAACTGCTGCTTTGTGGGAGGAAAAAAACCAGCTCAATTAAAAGGACCTAAGAATCCCTGTGAAAATGCTGAGAATGGATTAGAAAAATAGTCTGGTTTCTACTCACCCCAGTAGCTGTAAATGTAATGAGCTCCTACAAGACAGGCATTTGCCTGTGAACAGCTGAGCCATCTCTGAGATACCTGGAGGCAGTTTGGAGCTGCTTTTGGCTCTTGGTGCTGCTTAGGATAATAGTAAAGGAAAAAAGAGGATGTATCTCCTCTGGTGCTTCTCATGAACATCTTTTAATGAGCAGGAATTGGGATTGGAGAAGAAAGAAACAAATAATTAAACTAGAAATGAAATTAACTGTGTTTAGTGAAGATCTCAGCTTGCTGTTCTGTCCATGGCTCGATCTCTCCCTCTTGTGAGCTGAAACTCTGCCAGTTTGGTGAGAAGTTCTGGACGTACCAGGGGGTGATGTGCCCTCCTCCTTGTGCCCGTGGAGGTCACCAGGAGAGTAAGACTGATGTGGGTTTACATAACAGTAGTAAAGTGATATCTTGCTCTCCCCCCACCCAGAAAAAATTCTCTTTTCTTTATAAGTTTGGAATATTCGTGTCCGTACTCCCACCCTAACAGTGTTTTCCTGTCGTGAAGTCTGAACCTCCGGTGTGAGTGGACAGGGCATTGCTATGGAAATGAGTGGGAGCAGTACAAAGCCATTGTTAGAAGAACAAGGCAGAGTCAGGCCTCCTGCGGAGAAAATCTAATTTTTGAGCACCTGTGCTGGATGAGTAACAAAGGAGCTGCTGGGAAGGGACAAGAGAGCTCGTGAATGGCGCTGTGTGTGCGGCCCACGGCATGTTCCCTGCCTGGCTAATAAGGGGCTGCGACTCGTGTTCAGCACATGCTGGCAGTTAATCCCTCTGCCATATGGCGGCTGTGCCTGGCACCTGCTCCCATCAGCGTGAGATAAGGTCAGCATCTCCCTGTGGGCAGAGCTATCGCAGAGAATCAATGTTGGTTCAGTGTCTGTGCCACCCGGGAACCACGGCCGTGCCCAGGTACAGCGCTGGGAGCCAGGAAGGAGCATCTCAGCCTTGGCAGCGAGGCTCCTTCCTCCCCAGGACGGTGCTGTGCCTTGTGCTGCTCTGTGCCACAGACATTCATTCACAGCCTGTCATCAAAAGGCAAGAACAGGAAGACACAACATGGATTTTCTTGCACACTGTGTTTTTCCTCCCTCCTCTGTTTCAGCTCCACTTCTGGAGTGTTTCCTTCCTACACTGTCTTTGCCCCCAGGTTGTGTGGCCAGGTGAGGACACCAGCTGTTTTGGTATTCCATTTTAACTTGCACTTTACATTCTCCAGCCATCTGTATCCCTTCTCAGCAAGCCATCCTTCAAGGAACTATCATACTCCACCTCTCCTGTGCTGCCTGGCTTTTGACGTGAGATAAAACATAGCAAGACAGGGACAGAGCCAGATAATTTCTGCTTTTGCCTGCCTGCAGCAACCTTTCCTAGGCGATGCTGCAGATCATTGCAGGTGAGACAGGACAGGAACATAAAACTTCTGGTGCCAGACACCACCAGAAAGACAGCCTGAGATGGATGGGTGCTCTAAGGAGTTTGGTGGATGTATCTCCCCCGTTTGAGAAGCTTTCTCTTAGGAGAAGGAGCTTTCTCCTGTCTCAAAGGAGGAGTCAAGGAGTCACAAATTCTGATGTGCATTTCTAGTTCTGCTCATCACTCTATGCGGTATTGAATATTGGTTTAATCTCTTCTGATAGCTGCTAAATACTCAAATAAGAATGATGTTATCATTCTTTATCTAAAGGACTTAGATTTCTGCAGGCAACTCCTGTTAGTTACAGTGTTGTATAGTGTTCAAAATTTAAGCAAGATTTCTGCTTATAAATTAAACTGCTTCAGGAAAGAAGCTAATATTTTACAAATAGGCCTTATTTAGTGGGTTATTTGTCCTGTTTCACAGATGCATTGTTATGAAAAGTAGGCAGAGAGATCATTAAATCGAAGGAACAGTCTAGGATGGCTTCTCTTGGAGTCTTGAGAGTCTGTCCATAAATGACCATGAAAAGTAGCAGTTGTTTGCTATAAATCTCTGGTCACATCTGCAGCTTGTCACAGGAAAACATGTTAGTGTGTCCTTTCAGCACAAAAGAGGAAAACCTGTCTTTCTTTGCCTTGCCAGGCTCAGGGAATGAAAATGGAAGAGTTCTGCTGGCTGTAGCTCGCAGCAGTCAGGGCCATGCAGTGACCTGCAGGAAAGCAGGAGGTGTCTGGGACTTACACGGTTACTTCTCTAAACTTTTGTTGAAATATTTGTCAAATATTTCAGGATTCTGTTCTTCTGGCATCCCGCTTATTTCTCAATATTGCACCTGCAAGGCCAATTTGGTACAAAATTTATTTTGACTTTGTGATCACCGTGGCTTGATGGTATTCAGAATTAGAAAAAAGTTATGTAGGGATTTAATGCTGAGCCCTCCCAGTCTCTCTCAATGTCTTTTTTTGTTTGGGGGCCTCATTAAAATGTCTTCAAACCAGCACTTTCTAATCCCTGTTTTCTTTTGCCCCAGGTTTCCTTTGACCTTTCAAAGCATTGTAATCTGAGCTTAGTTTTCACACCCATTTCTTTACTTCCTTAACTTTAGTAATTGCTCTGCCTGATTTGTGAACTTTGTACAGTTACAAGAGCAGTGTGTGTGTCTCTTATCTGCAGCAAATAACGAGCAAGGCACTGAACAATCCTTCTGGAGCCACGTGGGGACAGAGAGCTGAGGCACAGACAAGTTGTACCTCTCCCTGTGGCTTGCAGAAAAGTTCAAAGGGAATCTCAAAGGTTTAGAAAAAAAGTTGTCTTCTAACTGACTTTCTATTTAAAGGAGAAGAAAAAGGGAAGGCTCAACCAGAAAAACATCACCGTTAAAATGCTCTGATTACTTCATTCACTGACAGCAGCAGCTCATTTCCCCAGAGTGAGAATATGGATACAGGCAGCAAACCTGGTCCTTCCTGCCCTCCTGGGAGGAGTTGGCCTGCTCCTGGGCACTGGGCTATTCATGATTGGGAAAGCCTCACCAGTAAGGGACCTGCCTTCTGGCCCTACATAAGCCTGGAAGGGGCAGGGGGCATTCGGGGAAGGAAGCTGAAGAAACTCTGCCAGCACATGAAGGCTCCTGAGGCCAAGGCTCTGTCACTAAACATGTCTGGAAATAAACCCATGAAACAACATCCCAGTAAAAATATTGATTGGTTGGACCCAACTGTCTCATCCTAAACATTTCTGTTTGAGGAGATGTGAGGGAGTCTGAGGCAGCCTTTCTACCCTGCTCTCCTCAGGCTCCTGGCCAGGAGCAGCAGTCCCTGGGGCAGACCCACAGCACAGGATACATTTTTGAGGCTGGGACATGGTGTGTGATGCTGGAATAGGCAGCCACGTCAAAGACTCTGTGATCACACTGAGACAGTGGCATGATGGCACCCAGGGATCCTCAGAGGTGAACGTGAGCATTCCTCTGGGTATCCCCTTCTAACACAGCCTCTTGGGATGAAGGGCTGGGGAAATCCTGGAATCATTCTCTTTGCTTCCCTTCCTTGTCTGGAGCTCCCTGTTGTAGAAAAAGCCTCCGCGCTGGACGGTTAATGATGGTGAGAGATCTCTATAAGCAGGTTTTAGAGCATGATGTTTATTGGTAAGGACATAGATATAGGGGCCTTGCTTGGAGCTGCCAGCCGCAGCTCGAAGCAGGCCAGAAAAGCAAGAGGGAGCAAGAGAGAGCTAAAAGAGTGAGAAAAGAGAGCTAGAAGAAGTGAGAAGTGAGCAGTGAGAAGAAGTGAGAGAAGTCAGAAGAAGTAAGAAGAAGTGACTGAGATTCTCGTGTACAATACAATAAATCATCTTCCGTGCTGAATATTCTGATTTTCATCAACCAATCTAGTACAAGACACAAATCCTATATCATTTACAAATAGCCCATAAGAATCATTGCATTACCATACTGTGCTACATTTTAAACCCTAAAAACCACTCTTTGAACCTTCTCTGCCAAGCTGGCAGGGTCTACTGTGACTCTTGGACCTGTTTGCTAGCAGAAGGTATTTGTTCAATCAAAGGGGATTATCTTCAGTCAGCTACACTATTGTTTTCCAGTTGTTCAGTAACTGAGGCCTGGTATCTCAAAGTATGCCTTCATTTCTATTTCACCTGTAGTTTCCATGTTCTCAGCATCTTTGGCCAGGCAATAGAACTTCCCTCTTTCATCTTCCCCAACACCTGTCATGGCAGCAGCGTACCTGCTGACTTGTTGAATCGGTCAGTTAAACTCTGTGAAGTAGGAAGATTCTCTATGTGTGTAGGCAGTTAAGTCCGTGCCAAATGCTGTAAGACAGTAACATTTCTAACCTTTTCTGCTCAGTTTGACAATACTGTTTAAAGTCAGTAACAGAATACAACGTAGTGCAGTCTTTGCAGGAGTTACAGTGCTCACCGTGGCTGGTTGCATGCAACCTGAGACCTCCCAAACCCATCAGATAATATAACTAAGCTTTCAGCAGGATGCTTATTGAAGCAGAAACGAGTAAAGTAATTAACAGTGCGTGGTTCAGCTCGAAAATCGATACAGACTGTATTGAGCGTATTGAGCCAGAGTAGGAGCCAGAAGAGAGGCTGCTAATGCTGTGTGTCTGCATCAGCTAGATACGTAAAAAGTGCGTCCACCTAACATAAATTTACTAGAGAGCGTTTAAAAAAATCGATAGCCAGAGCATTAAGGCCAGGTTTACAGGAAATTTCAAGAGGATCATTCAGGTTGGCACCACAAGGTATTGAACACTGAGATGCAATGGCAAAAGGAGCTCAGTTCAGAATCCTCAGGAGTGGTTCTCAAAGCTGCCAGCGCCTTGCAAATGTCCAGATGTGGAAATGCCTCCTACGGTCAAGAAAATGAAAGGAGACAACAAACAGATATTCTTCAGAACCACTTATTCTGGGTTATATCAGTATGCCAAGATACGAACCTTTCACATTTCTAAATCCAGCACAACCATACTGAGCACTTAAAAGCCCCTGTGGAAATCTGAGCGGAGTGGCGTTGGCTGCACCTGCCTAGGTCTGATGGGGGTGAATCTGTCTTCCAGTTATTTGCTGTTGTCCATTTCTGTGAAACTAAAGCCCTCCTGCATTCCTAAGACTTTTACAGGAGCACAGTTAGAACTGAACCAGCTCGTGCCATGTGACTCACTCTGCCAGCTGTAGCAGAGGAATAGCTGAGCACAGGACACACAGGGCTGTGCACTTGTGGGCTCTGTGGTGCCCTTTGTGTGTGGGCTGAAGGAAAGAGTCATGAGACACCTTCCCTTTGTCATGAAGATGAACTTAAAGTTCCCTTCCTGCCCAAACCATGATTTATTTTTCTATCAACCAAAAGTGTGCAGCTGATATGACAATGAACTATTGTTTTTCACATTGAGTCCTAAGCAGCTGGTGAGAAACAAAATCGTGATTTTATATGGAAATTAGAAAGTCTGCCCGTTAATAGGACATCCTTGGAGTGCCAGGAGCTGGGAGGCAGCAAACACCTCCACTATTAACAGAGATCTGAAATTACAGTTGAAGGTGATTTACACACCTGAGTTTTCATTCCGTGCCTTCCATTTTGCAACAAAAATATAGTTCAACAGTTTTGAGTGCTACAGTCTACTTAAGGTATTAACTGTGTTGTGACTCAATTATAGATGCAGGGCATGACCCTGAAGCCAAATGTATAATTGCATCAATATTGCTCACACACCTTTCAGTGGATGCAGGGTTGAGTGAGCAAAAATTATCACCTTCTGTTTCGCCTACCCCAGACACCATAGCAACTGAAATGCTGTGCTTAAAATTATCATTGGTTTTTCCTTCTTTTTGTTCCATATGGTGTGCCCTGTCAGCTGTCTTAACATCCAGTTCCATGGGTGCCAGCTATCAGTATGACAGGAAATTAAATGTGCTCAAGATTTGATGACTGATGCTGAGTTTCATGAGCTGTCTGCTTCGTTTCTTGGCATGCCCTGAGGCAGCACGTCCATGGCACAGCAGGACTTCCTGACTTTCTGCTGGTGAGCTGGGCCCTTGCTGCCATGGGGGGAAGCTGCACTGCTGTGTGCTGGTGGCACTGAGAAGAAAATGAATACAATAATGCCAGGTTAACTGAGCCTATTAAAAAAAAATATCAGCTTTCCTTTTGATCACACCATGACTGCAAGAACTTGAAATGTTCCTTCTCTGCAGCCCAGATCCTTCACAATCCTCTCATCGCACCCCCAGCTCTGATGCTGGGATCTGGCATTAAAAGCAGCACAGTGCAGCAGCAGTGTGCAGGCCAGGAAACCAGGAACTGGTCTCCAAATGGACACTGGAAGTGCCAGGACTGTCCTGGGGTGTGCTGGTACGTGACAGTGCGTGTCACTCATCCCAGACAATGCACAGATGGACTGGAAGGCTGCAATAGGTGAGAATTCAGTATTTGTGTATCATGCATGAAAAAAGGCAAGGGGAAGGTTTATCATTCATGAATAACATGGATTGATTCACCGAACCAAAAATGGTTTTCGTCTACAAATAAGATGATTTCATTCACTAGAGTGATCGTGCTACAATTTTACAGCAGGATTGAGAGCCTTTTTTATTGATCACTTCAAATCAATGGTGTTGCTGCATACAAATTTGTACAAAACCACCCAATCACATTTATGACTCTTCTACATCAGTACACCTGGAATGTTGATCTGTATCATCACATATTTGTTTAATCAGGCTAATATTTCATCTGCCTCATTGGAGTGATAATGTAATGAGAAAAAACTCGAGTTACTGAAAATGATCAACCCATTCACTTCTGTTCAAAGAGCTAGCTGAGGGATTTAGTCTTTTTTAAGCCACCCAGAGATTCATTCTCTTTTCTAAACATTAGATTTTGCAGAAAGGAAATAAAATCTCCTTTTTAGGCAAAACCATCTTTTGGCACCATAGGATTCACTTGCAAGTTTGAACTTTCTGTCCTTGAGGAGAGCTGGTAGAATTGGCTACAGAAATCACTTTGCTTCCATGGGCTTTTTGCATCCTCTGCTTCATTTGCCTTTCTAAGGACTCGGCATAGAAGATCTCGCTTTCTCCAAGTCAGACGATCATCCCAAAATCCTAAAGAAATGAAGTTCCCTGGCTGTGCCTCAAAAAGGAGAGCTAATGGAACTTTGATCCACCTCAGGGAGGCAGAGTTCAACAGTTCCTCAAATCTGGATGCCACAACTTTGTTATTTTTGCTGGAGGAATGGTCTCTCACCCCATCGGGCACAAACACGAAGATGTTTTTAATCTCTCCAGTTGCCTGCCTCGTGGCAGGTGTCCTCGTCATCCCTACCATTCTATTTGTGATCTTCTCTCGGTTTAAAATCCGCCAGGAAACAAGGTACATGCTGCTGGGAAACGCTCTGCTTTCTGACCTGATCTACCTGCTGTTCTACACCCTGTCAGCTGCCCTCAATGCAGCACGTCTGCACCTCCCAGAGGAAGCTTGTGTTATCCTGTTATTTTTGCTGGCAGTGGCTTACTGTGGAGGACTGTTCACAGCTGTTGCAATGGTCTTGGACACGTACATCGCCGTTTTGTTCCCCTTGCGCTACATTGTTATTTTGCCTCCTTCCCGAACTAAAAAAATCATTGTATTACTGTGGATGTGTTCCGGAGCTTTCATTGGGATTTTCTTCTTCATGCTATGGACTACCCACAGCTTTGTGCCCTGTGTCCTGGAAACGTGCTCAGTTCCAGTGATACTGATATTAACTCTGAATGGGACTGGTGCTGTGAAACTCTGTTTCTGGCTTTCTGCCACAGTTATCATTCTCTGCCTGTCTGTAATATTCTGTTGCTATGCTATCCTGTATTTTAAAACCAAACACTCGGGTATATGGGAGAGCATCTGCTCCAGAGCCAGCGTAACATTCATAATGCACAACACAGTGTTATTTTTTTACTTCTTTCCACTCCTGGCCCTATTTGTAGAATCATTCTTGTGTGTTAATGTTGTCATCAAGGTGCAGACAGGAATCTTGGTCTCCCTGACAGTCTGCAATGTCCTCATGGTTCTTCCTAAAGTTTTGTTCCCTTTTCTGTATGGGCTTCGATACAGAGAGATCTCATCCTCTCTCAAATCCATCGTCAGGAGGAAGCAGCTTCGCCTGGTGTCACCTGCTCCACCACCATCCTGAGGCAGCCACAGCAGAGGAGCTGTCCTCACCTTGTTATCGTGCAAGACTGATGGAAATCAAACAGCTTCTGAAGTGGAGAAGTGATCAACCCATGGTAAGATGACATGGGTTCATCACTGCCTCCTTCGTGCCAAAAGGCCACAGATCTTTCATCGTGACACAGCTGAGAATATAGTGAATGCTACCCTGGACGAAGTGCCAAGCTTTGTTCTGATGTGAAAGGCAGGACCTTCTGGAGGAGATATTGAATTAAGGTCATTTTCACCCACCTGTTGCAGATGCCTTTCTGGAAAAAAGAAAATTAAAAATAGATAATGCAAAGCAAAGGAGTAACCACAGGTCTCATGACAGCATCACCTACAGCAGAGGATCCTTTACCAAACGTGCTGTGAAAACAACAAGCATTTCTTTGACACAGAGCATATTCTTGCAAGTTTGGCAGCCAAAGTCCTGTTCTTTAACACATGCACTGAGAGGTGCCTCAGGAAACTGCTGCACTCAGTGAAACACCACTGCTCAGCTTGTGCAGTGTGCTGGTGAGTTCTCTGCCTTCTGCAGCCTGTCTGACAACCTGCAAAACACCAATGTTTGACAAAATCTCCATCTGATGGGAAGCCACCTTTGGTCAGTGTCTGCTGGGCAGCCCAGCACATGGCACTGCCAGGCACCACAGAGGTGGACGTGCTGCTGGGTGAGGGAGGATGAGCAGGGCAGTGGGTGGCATTCCCTCCCTGCTGTGCCCTGCGGGAGCCTGGGCAGCCCAAACCCTGAGTACCTGCTGGGGCCGTGCCGAGGTGACCCAGCCAAGGCTGAGCTCAGCAGCTGGGGCAGCAGGGCGGGAGCAGAGAGGTGCCAGGCTGGGCACAGGGGTGCCCACACCGTGGCTCAGACAGGACCCGGGGCGAGGGACTAAGTGTGAACGCCGCTTCTGAGTCTCTGCCGAGGCAGCTCCCAGTTCTGCCTCACAAAAATCTTCTCCAGCAGCATGATCTCAGTTTGCAGCTATGCCATGCCAGAGCTGCTGCTGGGTACCTGCCACCGAAGCCTTAGGAAGGTCAGGAGGAGAGGCTGCAGAGCTGCTTGGTGTAGCAAGGCAAGAAAAATGAGATCCTGTAAGAGCTTTTTAGGTTTTCCAGGTCAGCCGCCTACCTATAGAAGACAAGTGAAACATATTTCTGGCCTTTGAGGAAACCAAAATTTCATTAGATATAAATATCAGTGTGGGAAATTTAAATTGCTGTTCTGTTCCTTGGACTTGAGAAAAGAGTTCTGTATTTCGAAAGATAATATTTTTAGAATTTGTTACGTTTTATGTAAAAATACATTGGACTTTATAAAAAGGTCCTTGATTTCACTCTGTGCAGTATTTTCCTTGTGCAGACTCTCTCCACCTTCTGTTTGCTTAAAGCAATACACAGAAAGTGCTGAATGTGGCTTTTGGCTATTTCACACTCATCTGAAGAATTCCACTAAGTGTGAGCCAGGAGGAGATCGGTGTCTGGTTGCATGAAATGTTTTTGGCAGCGAAGCGAGTTTGAGCAGTTCCTGCTGATCTTCTCTCCTCATTCCCAAGCTGCTTGTTACTCTCCTCACATTGCAGTGTCTGCTCTCTCCTGTTTGCTGATGCAACTGCTTCTGGGGTTGCAGGTTAAAAATATCTCTTCGAAGAGAAGTGGTGTTTTCATTTGAACTGAGATTATCCCCGCAATCTGTTTTGTAGGATGTTCTGAAAACAGCTGCATCAGCACAACTGAGGGTGTAACAAATTCCAGTTCAGAGGTGGGGGGAATGAGCAGGGACATCTTAGAGGCTTTGCTGCTAAGGGACACTTCTTGTGTGAGAAGTATCTCTAAGGTAAATTTGTTGCAGGTGAATAAACTGTAATATTGCATATTTGCTTTAACCGTGGTTCTGTGCTTCTCAATCCTCTTCAATAAAAGGATCTAGAAGTTGCTTTTTACTGGCTGCTTTTACTTTTCTCCAAGACGAATGTACCGTGGACATCTGCCACAGAAATTATGTTTGTATACTTTATATTCAGCCTGTAACTGGGGTCTTCCTTAACACTAGGAAGGATTGGGGAAATGTCTGCATAGTGGATTGGGTTCTTTCTGCTGAACCCCTTTGGCATGTGGGCAGATCAGGAATGGAAGAGGTACTTGTGAATCCCCAGGCTCTCACATCCTGGGCCAAATTTTCATGCCAGTGCCCAATGACAAGGATGCTGATAACTTACAGGTTGTTTTGTCCACGCAAGGTCCATGCATGTTTACCTCTATTGGAAATTTTCATGATAAGTACCAAAGATAACTGTGTAAATAGTATGAAGTAAGGTAATTCTGTATGGAGCCATCGGTGACTTTGTGTAACAGCAGGTTAACAGCGCTTGTGCTGACCTCTGACAATTATGAAGGTATAATCTCCTGGACAGGATTCTGTTGCCAATTCTGTAACTCTCTCTTACATACACATCCCCTGGATATATTTAGATACAACGAGAAGTTTGGTAGCATAAAGAAGGATGCTGGAAGACAGAGCACATGAATCAGTGATTATGGCAAGTTTATGTATGTATAAAGCCTGCCCACAGTGATGTCACAAGGACCAGGCAAACAAAACACTGCTCTGTGGAGATGATCTAAGAAAGATCATTGAGAGCTGATATTAATTCTCTTTAAAGTGGTTTAACATCTGATAGGTACGTTTTTCTTAAGTGACTGCTTGTAAACGACTGCTTCCTATGGAATATTACAGTGCTGTTTGGTACAAAAGCAGCAGGTTACAGTGTGCATACAAGAAACACACCATGTGCCTGAACCATTTGCCTTTGGGATTTCCCCAGTCTATCTGAACAGGATCAAAGGGCTCACCAGGGCAACGTCACAAGCACTAGGTTCCTATAATGCTTTTCATAAATGTCGTGAGTTTTCTCTTAAAGAGTGTTAGGCTTCTGCATTTTCCAGAACCTCATGGGTGTAGCGATCACCAGCCTTGTAAGGATGTCTCCACATAAGCTCTGGAAATTCAAACTGAGACTGTTTACCAGAGCCCAGTAATCGACCTCTCCCAGGTCACATAAGTGAACTTCTTGGACGTCACTGTGGCTGCCCTGCATTTTAATTTGGAGTGAAATGGAGAGCAGTTGGCTTTAACATGTGATTTGGCAGCTGGGGGCAGTAATCCTTTAATGAATTGCAATAACATGAATCACTAAAGGTATTCTAATTTATAGCCTAAATATATTCCTGGTCAGTTTTTCCCCTCTTTTCTTGTGCCAACCCTGTCACAACGTTTACCTCTGCTCTCTTCCCTCTCCCAGCTGGATTTCCAGTGCAGTTTGCTGTCTGTAACCTGCAGACTGAAGGGAGTCAGACCTGCATTCCGGGTGCTGGGGCTGTGCCATACATCACTGCAGACATAATTACATCAGAGATGGGTCTGTGCCTCAAATGAGATCAGTTTCACTGTCAGGAGATACAGAAGATCTCCACACAGGTAAACAAGCACACAGCTTTGGATTTGAGGTACAGTTCATTGCAAGCATTTGAGTAATTATTCAGTAAAACTAATTAACCTCCTGCAGTTTTAGTAATTACTATTGAAGTGTCTACTTCTGCTCCATCAGTTGGCTGTGTCATTTTCGACACAGGAGGTGTAATAGAGGAGCAGGGCAGAAGGAAAGTGGCATTTGCCTGGTTGCACTGGGGGCAGCCCGAGAAGCTGTGTCAGTGCTGGGGAGCAGCACCAGCTGCCCCGAGACAGCTCGGGCAGCTCCTGCAGGGACATCGCCTCTGTGCTTCGCTGCTCACTGCTTTGTACATCGAGATGCTCCGAGTTCCTGGGGCAGAAGCTGTGGTTGTGGTCATTGCCTGCCGGAGGGGGGTACCCACGGCACATGAGAAAGAGCCTGTGGGAGGAAAAGGAAATCGCAAGGCTTTGAAACTTGATTTCTGTTCTCTCCTGTCTCCACCCCCACCTCGCTGCTGGCAAATGAGTGCCCAGCACGGCTGGTTCTTGCCTTTTTTTTCTTTTTTTTTTCTTTTTTTTTCCTTTTTTTTTCTATTTTCACAAACCTCGTGGTTTTTGGCGTTTGCATAAAACTACTGGTTTGCATGCTTTTGTTTTTCAATATACGTCAAGTCCTTCGGATTGCAACACGAATCCAGAAGGTACAAAGAGCAGAGAGGCAAATAACCACAACTCTTCATGCACTGCTATTAAAACGTCGGAATTTTTGAGCGATTCATGAGTTAGGAGAGGGAAAGGAGCCAAGCTGTGGTTGTGCTGTCTCGTGTTTTTCAGGGAGGGCTGTTTGGGCTTACGATTGCCCAAGGTTTGCACATGTGACTAGGAAACCACCTTAGGACAGACAAGAGGCTGTTTTCTGCCTTTGAGATGTGGAGTTAAGAATTTGTATTAGGAAGTGTACTTGGACAACTTTTTTCCAATTCAGTGGTTTATCTTTCTCAAGAAAAAAAATACAAGTTTTTGCTACGGACATTACAGGGAGAAAATCAGCAACCAGTTCCTGAGGGCTGCTGGTTTTTAGCATGATTCCCAGTAGGAAGAACTAGTCAGCTTCAGCAGCTGCTATAATTAGTTTTTCCAACAGGTAAAGATATGGAAACGCTGCTCCTCAAGGGGAAAGGGAGACCCCCCCATTCATCCACCTTCTCTGTCCCTCTAGACTAGCCAGTGCTACCAGCCAAGTCAAAGGTGGTAATTGCTCGTCACAAAAACCTTTTGAAATAAAATACTCTGTTTGGAGGGCATTTCTTGATGCCTTCTGAAAAGCAGAGTGAGATGGGAGAGCGTGGGCCAGCATGGAAGTGTGAGAAGTGCCAACCCTGCAGAATGACAGGAATGTAAAGAAGGAAGGGGAGCAATTAAAAAGTAGTTGAAAATGGGAGGCCTGTGGGAAAATTAGAGTGAGAAAATGTGGGGATTGGCTGGAATTACAGAGATGAGTTCAAGGCATGGGGCAATTTGCAGAAGAAACAGGATTTCTTGCAGTCTTTCTGAGGGAAGGACACCATGGAGACCTGTTGGAGGCTGCACCTGCCCCATGGGCTGTGTCTGCCCTGCTCAGCCTGCACCAGGACTGTCTGCAGGCCCTGCCACACCACTGAGCACTCTGGCATTACTGTGCTGAAATTCAGGAGACCGTGGTTTTTTTCTCAGCCTGACACGACAGAAATATTCTTTTTAATACTGTATAAGGCAAAAGGAGACATGACAGAGAGGGAGGGAAGGCTGGAAGGAGTCGCTGCTCTCCGCTTGGAGAGATTTGTTTTGCACAGTGTTTTCTGTCTTGATTTAATAGCGAGTTGGCTCTTTCCAGCAACAAAGCAGGGGAGGAGGGACGGCAATATGTTCCCAGTCTTTGGCCAAGAGTGTCCCAGGGCGTCCCGGGCGTGACCTCTTCAGTGTTTGTTTTCCTTTCCCTACAACTGACCCAGATGCTGGGACTTGAGACTTGGGCCCTGCTGGCCTGTTGAACATTTGCCCCTTCTGGGTACAGCATGTGACAGTCTCAGGAACCAAGCTGGGAACAGTACCTGGAACTGTTTATCTCTGCAGCAGACTGTTTTGTCCGGTGGCATTCCAGGAAACCGAAACCCGTCAGGAAAATGCTGGGAGCGCACTGCCACCCCGTGGGGATGGAGGCAGGGATGGAGCAGGGCTGGAGGGAGGGCTGGAGGCAGGGATAGAGGCAGGGATGGAGCAGGGATGGAGGCAGGGATGGAGGCAGGGATGGAGGCAGGGATGGAGCAGGGATGGAGGCAGGGATGGAGCAGGGATGGAGGCAGGGNCCTGTGGGAAAATTAGAGTGAGAAAATGTGGGGATTGGCTGGAATTACAGAGATGAGTTCAAGGCATGGGGCAATTTGCAGAAGAAACAGGATTTCTTGCAGTCTTTCTGAGGGAAGGACACCATGGAGACCTGTTGGAGGCTGCACCTGCCCCATGGGCTGTGTCTGCCCTGCTCAGCCTGCACCAGGACTGTCTGCAGGCCCTGCCACACCACTGAGCACTCTGGCATTACTGTGCTGAAATTCAGGAGACCGTGGTTTTTTTCTCAGCCTGACACGACAGAAATATTCTTTTTAATACTGTATAAGGCAAAAGGAGACATGACAGAGAGGGAGGGAAGGCTGGAAGGAGTCGCTGCTCTCCGCTTGGAGAGATTTGTTTTGCACAGTGTTTTCTGTCTTGATTTAATAGCGAGTTGGCTCTTTCCAGCAACTAAGCAGGGGAGGAGGGACGGCAATATGTTCCCAGTCTTTGGCCAAGAGTGTCCCAGGGCGTCCCGGGCGTGACCTCTTCAGTGTTTGTTTTCCTTTCCCTACAACTGACCCAGATGCTGGGACTTGAGACTTGGGCCCTGCTGGCCTGTTGAACATTTGCCCCTTCTGGGTACAGCATGTGACAGTCTCAGGAACCAAGCTGGGAACAGTACCTGGAACTGTTTATCTCTGCAGCAGACTGTTTTGTCCGGTGGCATTCCAGGAAACCGAAACCCGTCAGGAAAATGCTGGGAGCGCACTGCCACCCCGTGGGGATGGAGGCAGGGATGGAGCAGGGCTGGAGGGAGGGCTGGAGGCAGGGATAGAGGCAGGGATGGAGCAGGGATGGAGGCAGGCATGGAGGCAGGGCTGCAGCAGGGATAGAGGCAGGGATAGAGGCAGGGATGGAGGCAGGGATGGAAGCAGGGATGGAGGCAGGAATGGAGGCAAGGATGGAGCAGTCGGGCTCTGCTGCTCCACCCGCGTACAGCCACCGGGAGAGGAAAAAGCCTCCCAGGCACAACAGCCACCCGGCACATAAAAAAGAAAAGGGAAGCTAGGTTTTGGTCTGTTTTATTTAGAAAACAGCCGCAGTGAATGTTCAGTGGAAACAAATTAGCGTTCATTTACATTCGCAGCCTGTGCAGTCTCTTTCTTGGGAGTGACAGCAAAGTTTGCAAACTGAGATGGATTTTTTTTGTTTTGGTCATACAGAACTGAAAAAACAACAAAATATCTTCAATCAATCACACAAACTGGTTCAAACTTAATCTAATATGCCAAACACTGAGGGAGAAAAGCACAGCTTTGGAAGACACAACATTATGTTCCAGCAAAGTTGCAAATATTTAATTCCAAAAGCAACTTCTCTATTTTCACTAGTAGGTATTGCAAATCCAACTTAACACAATAAATAGTTGACCAAACTCTGGGACCAGACTGAGCCAGCTCAAGCACATTCCAGGGTAGATATAGATGGGAAGTAAATTTCCCACCTACATTTCTTTGCCTGATTCGAGGTATTGTGTTGGCAGGAGTAAACTACAGCTGGTCCCTTTGTTTTTCTGTGGAGGGAAGGAATTAAGATAATTTAAGGATATACTGTACAGAGGAAACGCAAGGCCTGAGCATATATACAGATACCCCCAGAGGACCTGTGGTGGTGTTTCCATCCATTGCTCTCTGAAGCTAAAACCCATCCTCGCTGCAGTCTGTGCCACGGGGGCACGGAGGCACCGGGTTTCTCTCGGGTCAGACAGAAACTGCCCCGGGCACGATCTTACGGATGGGCGTGTAAGACTTCCTGAGGGTAACGCTGCCGTGGTGAGACACCCCCCGAGGCAGGACACACTCCTCTGTCAGCTTCTGGGTTTCAGGGTCCCAGCAGAGCACTGTTGCAATGACTTCGTTCTTTTCATCCCGGCCGCCGGTGATGAACAGCTTGTTGTTGCAAGGAGAAATCCCACAGCTGGCTCTCTCGTGGGTGAACTGAGTCACCAGGCACCATGTGTCCTCCCGGGGGCTGTAGGAGTAGAGAGCTTTCATTGCCCCACCTGGAAAGGAAATGGATATTGGTTTGCACCGGCCGTTCCTGAAGGGATTTTAATTAAACCATCCACTTTAACAAGACTCTGCTCCTGACATTCGTAAGAACGATTTCTGCCCCAAAGCCAAGAAAAAAACAAGGTCACAGGATACTTTATTGTTTGGAAAGCCTGATCTGCAGAAGGCCACTTATTGTTCATAAGGCTGTGGAATTTAGGGCCAGAACAAACTGCTGTGATCGTTCAGTGTGGCCACAGTGCACCTAGCAACAGATTTTTCTCGTACCTGCTGCTCCAGCTAAGGACACAGCTTCAGAAAAATACTATCGTGTTTAAAAGTGTTTCGATCATGGAGGACCAGCTGTGGCAAACCATCACTGTTAGAAATGGGTACAGGATTTTTCCACTCACTCCTCCAGCTCCATTGTCCATCTGTCCATCAAATCTCCTTCTTCCTGGAGCTGGCTGCTTTCAAAAACCCTTCCTTGTTTAGGGTTTGTCAGACTGAATCAATATAGTCTTTCTATGGGCTTGTTAAACAGAGAGTGACCTTCCATTTCTCTGTGTTTCCCAAAACTGAAGTTATTCAGGAAACTTTTAGAGTGCCTTTTCAGTCTTGCAGTGTCCTTTTGTCTTGAAAAAATGGTCAATACCTCAGTACTCAAGAAAGGCTAGGAAAACATATTCCCTCCTGAAATTACCAGCAGCTAAATGGTTCTTATTCTGAAATCTGCAGGGACCGAATGTGTTTTCTGTAGTAGCTGTACAGAATCACAGAATTGTTATGGTTGGAAGAGACCTCTGGAGATTATCCAGTCCAACCCCTCTGCCAAGGCAGGGTCACCTGGAGCAGGTGACACAGGAACACGTCCAGGTGGGTTTGGAATGTCGCCAGAGAGGGAGACTCCACTGATTCCCTGGGCAGCTGTTCCAGTGCTTTGCTACCCTCAACATGAAGAAGTCCTTCCTCAGGCTGAGGTGGAACTTCTTATGCTGTAGTTATGGCCATTGCTCCTTGTTCTGTCCCTGGCCACCACTGAGAAGAGTCTGGCACCATCCTCTTGGATAGCATTGGGGAAGCCTCAAAGCCATGGTCTTAGTGATGAGGTGCAACAATGCCTGGGATCCTCCCTGCTGGCAAAGTGAGCATTTATCTGTGGCAGCTATAATAGATGCTGAGTTTGACAATACTGGTCCAGGACCTGAGGGGTGATCAAGTCATTGAGAGGTGACTTAATTGGAACAGACTGAAAACAGACATCCTTAGTTGTAGTGATTCACCTGGCAGTTGGTAATTCATCAGTCTGGGTAATTTGATTGCTTTGGATGCAGTAACCAAATGCTCTTTTATCTTTTGAACTTCAGAAGGGGCTGATTTCTATCCAGCTGGAGTAGATTTGTTTCTCAGATAGATAAACAAGAGATTTACTCGTGGGTGTTCCTGGCTGAAAGATGCTGAATGAATATGACTGCAGTATCATGTCCCTTTTATCAGGAGTTCTATCAGCTAGCCCATAAGTCATGTGCATTCTCTCTCTGTCACCCTGAACAAACAGGGTGAGGTCAGCTCCTGTGCTGAGGACAAGCATGAGGTATTTATGTACACAAAGGGGGTGTGTGTGTGTATATATGTGCACACACATGCAGATTATAAATCTCCCTCCAGAGCACCATTAATTATTTGGTGAATACTCCAGCTCTATGCCAGCTCTCAGCACCATATTGATTATATTGCAAGTGGGAAATTCCCTGCACCAAGGCTGAGAGAGGGAAGGGAAACTTTCCAGAGCTTCCATTTTGGAAACAAATGTTCTTCTTTTATTTTGGTTTTTCCGGGACCATCTGGAGATGTGTGCAGGTTCCCTCCTCCCCCATAGTTCACCTCACCACCATCAAACTCTTGTTCTTCCATTCTTTGCTTCCAGTTCTGACGATTGGCTGAATTAACCCCGAGGGCAATCTAGTGAAGAGCTCTGAGTCTTTGGGTCTCAGTGGCTCTGCTCCTATGACCTGCCCCTAGAACTCTTATCCCTGCACAAATCCTGTGTGCAGTGGGTTGTGTAATGCCCCTGGAGAGGAGAGGGGACGTGACGTAGCCATGAGATCATGCCCTTGCCACTGTGAACACATCTTTGGATGGCTTTAAGCTGTCTCTGGGCTGGCTCCAGCTTTCCAAGATAGTTACCATGCTAACAGGCATTTTGGCTTGGTGACCTTTCCCTGCTGTTTGCGAACGTGCTGGATTCCCACCCCTCGCTGAGCTCAACGGGAAGAGCCACCTGGCCATCTGACCACACTCCGCGGAGCGCGTGGGTAGAACTAACGCAGAAGCACAGCAACACGCCCTGCTGGCCTCAGACAGGCAGAGCCACTGGCACTTCACTCACCCACCACATAGATGTGGTCCCTGAAGCTGGCGGCGTTGATGCACTTGGCCTCCACGGGCATGGCAGCCCTGAGGCTCCACGCGTTGGTGGCGGGGTCGTAGCACTGTGTCTTGTCCGTGGCCAGCTTCCCGTTGGGGCCGCCCCCGATCACGTACAGCCTCTTCTTGTAGCTGGCTGCTGCGAAGGAGCTCACGTTGACCATCAGGGGAGCAGCCTGGAGACCGAAAAGGATCAGTAGTAACCATCTGAAGCAGTCAGGCTGATGCCTGGCAGGGGAGGGAGCCTGCGGAATTTTGAGTCAGGCATCCCCTTTTAAGCAGGGTTCAGAAGATGATGTTTCTAAGGATAAGGGAGAAGAATGTTTCAGCTTTTTCTTAAGACTGCAAAAACCCTTAATAAAAGTATGCTCTGCTCAAATGCTGAAATTAAAATTAGTTTATCAATAATCCAAAAGCTAGGAAATGTCAGAAATGCCAAAAGTCTCCTTTACATACTTACATCCATTGCAAAAAAGCACAAGAAATTTGTTCATACTCATCTTTCTACTTGCAGCTGTGATTGTTAGCATCATCCACATTGCTTTGTATAATCTAGAGACAATGGGTTGTATCTGCTGTTATAATGCCTAATCTCATTACTGTCACGGATTAATTGGTTGCCTAATTCTCTCCTCTTATTGCTTGAAGTACAGTGAGTAGAACTGGGGGGGTTTATCCTGTTTACCTTCAAACCTGTACTGTCAACTTAAATGTATAACCCATGCCACACATAATGCACAGCTTGATATATACATTTTACATACCTAAAAAATGTGTCAGAGCAGTAGTTTTCAGTGCTCTGGCTCATGTATACTATATTTTTACTTCTTGAGTTATGGACTACTAGCTTTAAAAGCCAACTA
Organism: Melanocharis versteri; assembly: GCA_013397845.1. NCBI lineage: Eukaryota > Metazoa > Chordata > Aves > Passeriformes > Melanocharitidae > Melanocharis > Melanocharis versteri. Next base: position 110,287 of record VZTG01001348.1, on the reverse strand, counting down.
AGAAAAGGAAAGTTAGCCATTTTATGTCTCACAGGAAATGATTGGTTGGCAATCCAGGGATTTTTACCTTCTAAAGGAAATGCATTTCTATAGAAAAATAAATATTTGGGGTTTTTAAAGACCAGAAACACTTCAAAGAATTATACAAGGTCATTTTTATGAATCCAAGCCCTAAGATTTTCTGATTAAAATGTTCCAAATGATTAAAATGTTACATGATGCAGCCTCTTACCTCTGACCAGCAGTTATGAAAGGGATCATATTCTTCCATGCTGTTGATTCTCTGCATGCCATCGAAGCCACCAATGACATATACTTTGCCACCCAACACTGCCATTTTATGTCTCCAGCGCCCAACGTTGAGATACTCAATTTGTATCCATTTGTTGATGGAGGCGTTGTATTTCCAGACATCGTGCTTTGTTTCTTTGCCACCTGTAGTGTACATGATGTGTAAATACGATAGCACAGCTTGTATTTGCTTAAAAACTCCAATATGTTTAAATTTAAGCGTGCTCTCTCACAACGGAAAGTAACTCATTATTACTGATTGCTAACTGGTCCTGTTACAACAGGAGAAAATTTCTGCGTTTAGTTTACTTAATAGTGAAGGAAACAGAACAATTTCTATAGCCGAGTATTCAGTGAAAATAAATCACTGTTCCTCACTTTACCAGACCACAACCAGTTTCATTTCAATACCGAGTGCACGACCAACCACATGGCAGGGTGATATGCAGGAGGTTTTTGTGCACCACCAGGGCTTTGCAGAACTGCTGCAAAAGGACAAATGAACAAACACGATTTAAGTGGAGGATGCTGCAGCTGGTAGTGCCAAATCCCTGGAAGACAGGCCTGTACTGGAGAACTGCCAGGTTGTGCAGGGCAGATCCAGCCAGCCCTGTGGTTTGCATCATAAAGCAAAAGACCTGACTGAACTCCTACCAACAATAGTCCTGCAAGACTTGGAAGTTTTACTATTCAGCCTTGCGACCATATGGCTGGGATCTCATTTTTGTGCCTCTCCTTCTGGTCTCTTTCTCTACAGACTTGGGTGTGCTTCATATTTACAGCTTGAAGATGAAAACTGGATCCTGCAAACTCATCCTAGAGCTGACTTGCAAGTGGATCTTTGCTTGTGCTAAAGCAGAGAGCAGCGTTTTGAACAAGAGCTGTTGTTTGCCTACAGTTTCTGGCGTAACTGTAATACAAACGGATCTAGTTAAGCCTGAAGCCACATTTACAGACTGAGTAGCTTATTCCGTCATCTGCAACCTGATTAAACATTTGCTCCACTGGTGAATATACTGAAAAGAGAATTCATATTCCATTGAGAAAGTGTCTGCCTTCATTGGTATTCTGTCCTGCAGCCAGATCACCTCAAATTGATGCAGCCTATCTCTGGGCCAAATAGCAGATTGAATGGGAGATAATTAGCATGCTAGAAAGAGTCGTTTGTAATGCTTTTGTCCCAGTATTTTTCACATGTATGTGTTGAATTTTATTTGCACTCAAATAGCTGAAGTGGCCAAAGGGCCTGAATGCAGCATTCATGGCTACAATGGGGCTGAGAGACTGCAGGTGCTCCCCTCACTCTCCCTTGAAATCTCCCTTTGACATGAGCTTGTGCTTTCCTCCACAGGCTGAAACTCATGTAGTAGCTTGAGCTGCACCAGTGGGTGAATTTGCTGCACATCAGGGGACAGGGAGAGATTTTTGAGAGAATTGGAGGTTTATTTTGTTTCTGGTTTTCCTCTGGACAACAATTCTTTCTAATTTGAAGAGGAATTGTACCTAAATTAGTAAGAGTATCAGAATGGTGAATGATAATTCATGTCATTTTTAGTTATGCTACAAATGTAGGGTTTCAGGCCATCCAGTCAAAGCACTTAAACTGTTTTGGGGAAATCATGATCTAACAGTAGTCATATTCTCGTGCAAAGGACTTTTCTATTTTTCACGTGCTAAAGGAGCAGGGAAGACTCCAGACGGTGCCAAGATATGGAGGCAAATGAGCACGTGGAAAAGGAGATCAAGTTAGGAAAAATGAAAGTCAGGTTAGAGAAGAAGCAAATTACAGGAACTAAAGAAAGACAACAAAAGGAGAAGGACATGCAGGAGGAAGCAGATGTTTAATCAGGACTGAGACGCTAATAATTGGTTTAGCTGGGAAAAAAATGCTAATGGCTTTGGTCCATTCAGCCTTTTATTTGTGTGCAAAGGGCAAAAAGGTGAAAGGCAAAGAGGGAATGGAGACAGGGACTCAGAGACATGAAAGTAAGCAGAGAAGGAAGAAAGAGAACCTGTGAGAACAGAAGCAAAGGGAAAACCAGCTTAGACTCACCACAGCAGGGAATGTGTTAGCCTGGCCTGGTGGTAGCCTGGAGAGACCACAAAATAAAAGTGCAGAAGAGACATTGGAAACGATGTCAGGAATAAAAGAATGCAAAAAGCCTTGAAAAAGAGGGAAGGGTAACAAATTGAAGGCAGATGGACAAAAGGCCTCTCAACCCAAGCGTATGAAGGTGAGGGGAATATTCCCTAGTTGAAATGTTTGACTTAGGTTCCTCTCTACAGCTAGAGAAGAACTGATGCCATAAACACTCTATGGTGGACTGAAAGGAAAAACCTTCTTTATTTGTAGTTACAGGAGGAGTAATCTAATTCTTATCCCAGGGTAAAGCTTTAATAAATGTTAAATTGGAATGAAGTATCAAAAATATTTGAATTCCCAAAAGAAAGAATGCAATGGAAGATATTTGAATAAAGGCAGTGGACCACTATTCACACTTAAGCAAAGCATTCACACTTTGGCCTCCCCTCCTCCTTTCTACTCTTCTGTTTTAAGGGAGTGTAGAATTTGGTGTTTTGCAGAAAAGAAAGTATTCTACCTGTGAAGGCCCTGCTCTGTGTCATGGTCTGTAATGCCACAGTGATGAAAAGCTTGCTGTCACTTTTCCTCTGGAAGCAGAACAAGATCATCAAACTTGTTTTTTGACAGGCCATCAAAAGCAGCTGTCAAACTGGCTAACAAGCTTGATTTTAACCTTTTTGACTGTCAGAGTAAAATCTCTGTAGCTCTGGGATCAAACCCCTGTGTGGAGCTCAGCTGTGTTTGTGTGGGAAGTTAAATACACCTCCTGAAGCTCTTGGGATGACAGTCAGCACATGAGCTGTTCACTGGGTGTCTGGACCATGGGATTTCATCTGGCTTTGGCAGTTTATACTGCCAAGTTAATAACTGTGGGTGGGCAACTCCATAGTCCTCTGTGATGGCAGCTTTCAGGGGGCAGCCAAACATCAGTGACAGCTCCCTGCAGGTTCCTGACTGACTTTTGCAGAATGACTCAGATTCTGGCAGGATTTTGCTTATGCATGTGGAGCTTCAAATGGGCTTGTCATGAGAAGATGCTGAAGCAATTTGTCGTTTTATGTTTGGTAAACCGTTCCCAAGAACCCTGCTGTGACCTTGCTCACTGTTCAGGGTGCTGCACACAAATACCCATGCATATAGATTAAGATTGTTTAAAAAGGAATCCTGTGCTCAAATCCAAGCTAGGCAGTGTCCTTACACATCCAGTGCTCTCTGGAGTGTGTCCAAAGCCAAAGCATTAAAATACTTGTAGTGTTTAATCTTCCTAAAGCTGCCTCAAGCATGGTCTTGATAAAAGCTGGAAATAATTGTGAGAACCCTTTGCTCCCCTCTCGCCCTCCCAATGTCCTGTTCCTTACCCGATATGTAGACTTCATTTTTTAGAGTAATGCATGCAAACTCCACCCATTTTTTATTCTCGTTCTCCGGCTCGTGCTCTGTGATTGGCAATTTTGCTACTTCCAGACGGCTTCGCCTCAAAGGATCCAGGCAAGTCACTTCTGCTACAAACTTCTCATCTTTTGTACAGCCCCCTATGATCATAAACACCTCAGACTGGAACTCGTGCATCCTGGGCTTGGTCCTTTCTGTAATAATCTAAATGCAAGTGAGACAGAGTGAGTACACTGTGCACTTACACCTACAATTACAGAAAGGCCAGGTGACCTTTTCTTTGATTACCTGTTTTTCAAATCACAGCAGGCTTACATCAACTGAACCAATTAGCCAACGCTTTCTAAGTTGAAAGCCTGAAAAGCATCTTAGAAGCATTCAGTAGAGGTTGCTGTATCCTTCTTTCAGCAGGATTTTTCCAACTCTGGACTTATTTGCATTTGCCTACTTACTAGGATCCCTTCAGATCCTTTTAGGAATTACCAGGATGGCACCAAGAGCTATGCAGGTGAGCAGTAGTGACAAGGCTGGGTGCATGTCAGGTAGCTGGAAAGGACAGGGTTTTTTTGGGCTGACAGAGTGAGGGCAAGGTAGGGGAGCCCCAAGGTTTGTGTATGTCTTGGGGAGCTTGGAGAGAGCAAGACTGCAGTTAGTGCTAGCAGAAAATAAGTGCTCTCATTATTTGTCCTTGAAGACACATGTTAGTGTCAGAACAATAACAGTTCTCAACTGCGGAGGGGTGATTTTTATTTGTTTCTTTGTGTATATGCTCTTATTTCAAGCCAAAATTAGAAGATTTACTCAAAGCCAGCACCAGGCTCTGAAAAGTGGTTAGTTCTAATTTACTGCTTGTTGGCTCAGTTTATTGACCAGGTCTTTGTTTCATGGACACTGGAAAAGGTCACTTGCCAGGTAGATGCTCACCAGGAGCAAAGAATGCAAGGGGTGCTTGGAAACTCATGTTCTGCTTGGAGGAAATGCTTGCAAACAAGACCCACAGGTTAAAATCTGTGTCAGGAGGCATCTTGCCTAAAGTTTTACTTCTCTTTCTGCTTTTAATGTGTTTCTATAAATCGGCATAATTTGTCTATATCAAAAAATATTATCTACACAGGCATGAATCTTGCATTTTGACTGCGTCTAGAAAATGATTCGGCGCATTTTTATAGAACGTGAGTCCCAGAACTCGCCAGCTTCCAGGACTCTGTTTTAACCTGTCTGCCACCAGTGCCAGGCGTCAGCCCCGGGGGAGGGCAGCTGGCAGCGCTGCCTCTTGCGGCTCTCCCTTTGAAGATGAGTGTGGTGCGTGCTCAGCCCGGGGCAATGCTGCCTTTATCGGCCCCGCGTGCACCTGACAGCACCGCTCCGTGGGACGAGGCTTCCTCAGGGGGTTCCCACCAGACTGCCCCAGGTCACTGTGCAGTGTTTTACGTGGCCACCGGCACAAGGAGCACCCGGTCTGTCCCCGCTCGCCGTGCCGGTGACACAGGTGACACATCCGCTGTGAGCGATGGGATGTGTCAACGTGCTCCTGCCCTCCTCTGACTCTGGCTGAGGAGGGACACGTTTCTCCACACACTCACGTGCTTCGCTCCTGTTGTGAAATCTGACCTCTTGGTTGCTCTCCCCTCTCCCCCATATTTTGGGCAAGGAGATGCGACTGATACCTAACTTTCCAAAGGGGACGGGCAATTGAAGAACCGGATATCCACCACAGCCGGCACTGAGCAGGCAGGACAGGACTCGACTGGATGCCAGGATTAATCTGTCTCTTTGGGTGCAGGGACCTCTGCAAAGGGCAGACGGGCAGTCCTCTCCTCTGGAAAGAGACCGTCTTCCTCACAGGAGGAAGAATATTTCCCTTTATGAAACATTTTACCTCATAAGTAACAGGGGAAGACGTTACATATTCACATTTGAAAGAGTCATTACAGATTGTGGCACAGTTTGGTGGGAAAATTATTCCTCTTTTCTTAGGCTTGAAGTACTAGCTGAGAGGGTGAGGTGTCAGGGCTAACACCATTCGCCTTTTTACTAGGGAAGCTACGTGGGGTCTTCATTTAGCAAGAGTGTGCATGAACGGTCAAGCTCAGATGTTCATGAACAGGAAGCTGTGCACTTCATTTTAAAACAACCTGCCAAAAGCTTCTGAACTCTACAAGACAGCAGAATAAATTCTGAGGCCCATTTGGACTTTTCAGTGGCAGTGGCTAGTGAAACTTCAGTGTGGCTACCTTTTTCTGCTCCTTCCAAATTGATTTTTGAGCTGAAGCATGAGACATTTACAAAGACTGGCCAATACCTTCCTGTTCTACTCACCTCATTGCCCGACAGATGGTACATTCTTGCTTCTTGGAGCAAAGGGAAGACATCTGGACACTGTCTAATGAGTTGATCGGCTTCAACAGTCTCTACAAAATACCAAGGGTCCAAGAGGGGCAGCCGGACGTTCTCCAGCACGTAGGGCAGGAGAGAAAACCTTTCCGACTCCTTGTAACGGACCCAGTTCATCACGGTTTCGAACACCTGCGCCTCTTCCGTGACGTACAGGTCATCACTCTTCAGCGTGCTGCACAGGATGTCCGCCGGCAGCTCCAGGAACTCCTCGTAGTTCAGGACCTGGGTGAAGTTCTGGATGATGTAGTTCTGCACCTGCTGTTTGAGGCTGTGCAGGGAGTGGGCATCAGCCAGCCTCAGGATGCCAACGCAGTTCTCCGGCTGGAGCGCTTCGGTGAGAAAACTGGCACAAGCATCTACCATGCGAAGGAACTGTGGGCAGAAAAAGCTTGTGTAAGCACAGAAGGGGTACTGTGTGACTGTCACAGGAGAGCTGTGCAGCAACCAGCCGTGCCCAATACAGCAAAGAGCTGGGGGAGAAAAGAATTAGATCATCTGAGGACAGGTATCTCCCAAGATCTGTGGTCTGAAATGAGAATTTCTTCCTCCCACTCTTTTTATACCCTCTGCATCCAATTGTTCCTTTTTTCCTCTTGTAGGATGCAGAAGACCTGTGACAGTCACGAATTTTGTTTGTTTCACAGAAGGGTTTCCGACCATTCCCCTGTCCTCCATGAGATCCCAAAGCAGTGGCAATCATGGAGTTACAAAACCCAGACAAGGACCCCAGGTTTCTGATTTGCTTCCCCTGCTTCACCTTGCATGTCAGGTCAGACCAACTAGAACAGAGTCTGGTTTTAGAGTGAAGATGGCTCCACTGTCTGCATTTATGCTCCGACCATCCAAACTCCAAATGTGCCCGAGGCCTTGTGAGAGTGGTGGGAAATGAGTGCTGAGGTCTGGGAGGTTTGGAGCAGCGTGCTGCCCCAGAAGGTATGGGCAGCAGTCCTAGACTGGGGTAAGTGGCAGGAAGAGATTGGTCCTCAGCAATACTTTTGAGCTTCCCGGCAGACAGGGTTTTCTGGCAAGAGTCTGCTGTGGAGGAGGCCTTCAGAGGGTCTAATGACCTTTGCCATCACCATTGGCTCAAAAAAATATTGATATGCATTTTACACACAGAGTCTCCTTAATCAGAGAGCTGGCTGTGTTTGCATTCAATGAGAGATCACAACTACTCTCACAAATTTCCTTGGCAAAATAACCCCACCTGAGGGTCCCAAATGCACATATTCCAGGCCCCAGATGTCTGCGGGGTATTTCCAAAAACTATGATCTGAGCTGGATTGCTGATGGTTGTTCAGGAATTGGGAACCAGTTTTGGGTAGAACTGATGAGTTACAGTGCTTCATCCTAACGGGTCTTCTGTCACCTCTGTGATTTCAGACACAGATATTGCCACTGAGCAGTGCAATGAAGGTGGGTCAGAGCTAATGTTGTGCATTTCCATCTGTGCTTTTTGGGTCATTTTTCCATCCAGTGTCAGCAAGCAAACCGTTTTAACTCATGCTGTCTCACTGGGGAAAGTTGCACAACAGTAATTGAGGGGCAAAGAGGAAGCGAAACATTTTTAAACACTGTAGTATGTAGATTTGTTTCAGTAATTAGGGTTGAACCTTCCAGACCCGTCGGTGCCGTGTTGACATATTTAGACTGTTTATCAGAGCCGAGTGATCGCAGACGCTGTGTACAGACTGCCTGGTTCCTGTTTTACATTTAGATGTGGTCAAAAGTTTAGAGAAATGCAACTGACTGATGGACGAGGCTATGTGAGGTCTCCAAATATGTTGCTGCCATTGTGATAAAAATATGTCAGAGGCACGCGGTGGCACCACGGCACAGCTCGGTGTCACCTCGGCACCTGCAGTGCTCACCTTGCCTGCTCTCAGGGCTAGCACAGGGCAAGCACTTTGAACTCACCAGGGCATTTCCTTGAGGATCTGAAAGGACTTTGCCACCAGGTAGGCTTCAGACCCGAGGCACGTTAAGCATCAGCCTTATTAAGCTTATTAAGCATAAGCACTCAAAGTTGTCAGTAATGAGACACAAAAAAAACAAACCCAAGGTTTGCCAAGGTCATTCATCGAGTCATCTGTGAGTCTGGGAACAGACCCCAAAACAACGTTCTCACCAGCCTGCAGCAAACCTCTGTAGAGTTCTCTAATTATTTATACACGGCTTGTTAAGAGCGATACTGACGAGGTGGCAGCAGAGGTTTTCTCCCAGGCTGTGCACGTTGTCTCACGGCCAGCCGGCCCCACCGCCTCACCGGGTGGCTGTTTGTGGCCAGGCAAATGCAGAACTGCGGGGTGTGGGTGTGAGAAACGGCCCCGCTGAGGGCTTCACCAGAGAGCCTGGGCTGCCTGGGAGAGAATCAAGGCAGGACTTTCCCTGGTTCTGCTCCTCGTCTCTGTGCTGCACTGTCTCCCCACCACTGCCTTCATTTAGAGACTGAATTCCCCCCAAAACTCCCCCAAAACTTGCTGGGCATATGTCAGTCAGTCCCAGGAGAGCAGGTGGGTGACTCACGAGAGCGTCAGAAGGAAGACACCCCCGAGCCTCTGCTTCATCTGCTCTGATTATCCTGGCAGAGCTCTGAATTTTCTGCTTGTCCACTGTGAGTACCCCTCCTAATGCCACTCCAGGCACTTTAAAAGCCCTGTTCCCTGAGAACAGTTTCTTCAATAAGTTAGTCCTTCTTCTAACACCCATTTGAATCCAGGTTCTCACTTGCTAGAGACATCCCATACGCTTGCTTGGCCTCCAGCTGGCCTTCACTCTGAATAGTAGAATGTATTCTCCCCATATAAGTCCTCACTTGTCCCAGCTTTGATTCAATGGTCGAGTGTAAGCAGTGCCAGCAGCTCTGCCTCCGGCTAGAACCCCCAGAAAGGGAAGGGAACGGTGACTGAAAGGGCTCTCATTCATAACCCCTCTCTGTATGCAGCGCGCTTCGGGGCCGCATCCTGCACCCTGCAGCTGGTGGCCCTCAGCCACCGGCTCTGCTGTGGCTGCAGGGACAGCACGTCCTGGCTCAGCGGTGACACCTGCGCCCCAAGGGAGCCCTGGCCGGGCCAGCTGAGGGGCACAGCCACCCCTGCAGGGCTGCCCTCCGGGGAGCTGGTGGCTTTCCGAGCCTGAGAGCCCTTCTCCCACCAGGAGCTGCCCCGACGGCCTTTGTTAGCACATGGTGCCCTCTCCTCGGGCACGGCCTGCAGCAGCCTTTGTTAGCACATGGTGCCCTCTCCTTGGGCACGGCCTGCAGCAGCCTTTGTTAGCACATGGTGCCCTCTCCTCGGGCACGGCCTGCAGCAGCCCCCCCGGCTCGTCACAGCCTCAGGATGGCCGTCAGTATTGGAACAGCGTTTCCCTCCGAGTGTCTTGTTCATGGGAAGTGGATCAACACAAGGATGAGGGGCGCTTTGGGGGTCAGTCAGGCCATGGGGCTGGTGGTGCTCCAGCCGTGCCCTCAGGCCAGAGCAGCCCTGCTCTGCTTAGAGGGGGAGCTCGGGGCATCCTCCCCTGTTCCCACGAGGCATTTCCATGGCAGTGGGCACCGCAGCCTTTGGTGTTTCCGTGGCAGTGGGCACCACAGCCTTTGGCATTTCCATGGCAGTGGGCACCGCAGCCTTTGACATTTCCATGGCAGTGGGCACCACAGCCTTCGGCATTTCCGTGGCAGTGGGCACCACAGCCTTTAGCATTTCCATGGCAGGGGGCACCGCAGCCTTTGGCATTTCCATGGCAGTGGGCACCGCAGCCTTTAGCATTTCCGTGGCAGTGGGCACCGCAGCCTTTGGCATTTCCATGGCAGTGGGCATCACAGCCTTTGGCATTTCCATGGCAGTGGGCACCACAGCCTTTGGTGACAATACTGTTTCTTTTCCATCTGCACAGAAGCCTGCTTCCCTCTCACCATTCCTTCGCTCCCACCACAGCAGCTGGCTGTGGTGGTCCCTCACCCAAACCCTGCTGAGGGAACGGGTAATACAGAGGTTCCTGGCAGGGCAGGAGCAGTGTAGACAGGTCTGGAGGTTGCTGCTGAGTTTTGGTGAGGGAAGCAGGGCTCTCTGCCATGGCCCTGGGGAGCCGCTGGGATCTCGACCCTTCCCAGAGGTGAGAGGATGAGCAGCTCTGCAGGCAGTGTGGGTGGCAGAGGGTGCTGGGCGGGACCCAGGGTGGGCACCAGCCTTGCAAGCACAGTGGCTGGGCAGCCACCAGCCCAGACAGAGGTGGTGACTGTTGAACTCATGTTGCAACTGTGCTTTAGGTGGAAAAAATTTGTCTGGGTCACTTGAGGGTGAGGCTTAGCTGTTCAGCAGCTCCCTGTTCCAAGCCCTTCACCTGCTTCCCCTACAGCAGCAGGGATGCCTGCTCCCTCCAAATAGCCCTCCACCTCTTCCTGCTGTCAATTTTGACTGCATTTGGTCAAAACTTACTAGAAGGGAGGAAAGGAAGGCATAATTACATAAAACTCTTTCAAAAACGGTTTCTAGAGAAAAGTAGATAATTTATATTGGAATATCTGTACTGCAATATCTAGAACGGTGCAAGGTATTTCTTCTTTGGTTCTTTGCCAAGTCTACAAGGTTAAAAAGAGGCACTGCCACAAGTTCTTGCTAGTCAGATAAAAAGATTCTCTTTTGAATTTGGATTNGCCTTTGTTAGCACATGGTGCCCTCTCCTCGGGCACGGCCTGCAGCAGCCTTTGTTAGCACATGGTGCCCTCTCCTCGGGCACGGCCTGCAGCAGCCACCCCGGCTCATCACAGCCTCAGGATGGCCGTCAGTATTGGAACAGCGTTTCCCTCCGAGTGTCTTGTTCATGGGAAGTGGATCAACACAAGGATGAGGGGTGCTTTGGGGGTCAGTCCGGCCATGGGGCTGGTGGTGCTCCAGCCGTGCCCTCAGGCCAGAGCAGCCCTGCTCTGCTTAGAGGGGGAGCTCGGGGCATCCTCCCCTGTTCCCACGAGGCATTTCCATGGCAGTGGGCACCGCAGCCTTTGGTGTTTCCGTGGCAGTGGGCACCACAGCCTTTGGCATTTCCATGGCAGTGGGCACCGCAGCCTTTGGTGTTCCCATGGCAGTGGGCACCGCAGCCTTTGGTGACAATACTGTTTCTTTTCCATCTGCTCAGCAGCCTGCTTCCCTCTCACCATTCCTTTGCTCCCACCACAGCAGCTGGCTGTGGTGGTCCCTCACCCAAACCCTGCTGAGGGAACGGGTAATACAGAGGTTCCTGGCAGGGCAGGAGCAGTGTAGACAGGTCTGGAGGTTGCTGCTGAGTTTTGGTGAGGGAAGCAGGGCTCTCTGCCATGGCCCTGGGGAGCCGCTGGGATCTCGACCCTTCCCAGAGGTGAGAGGATGAGCAGCTCTGCGGGCAGTGTGGGTGGCAGAGGGTGCTGGGCGGGATCCAGGGTGGGCACCAGCCTTGCAAGCACAGTGGCTGGGCAGCCACCAGCCCAGACAGAGGTGGTGACTGTTGAACTCATGTTGCAACTGTGCTTTAGGTGGAAAAAATTTGTCTGGGTCACTTGAGGGTGAGGCTTAGCTGTTCAGCAGCTCCCTGTTCCAAGCCCTTCACCTGCTTCCCCTACAGCAGCAGGGATGCCTGTTCTCTCCAAATAGCCCTCCACCTCTTCCTGCTGTCAGTTTTGACTGCACTTGGTCAAAACTTACTAGAAGGGAGGCATAATTACATCAAACTCTTTCAAAAACGGTTTCTAGAGAAAAGTAGATAATTTATATTGGAATATCTGTACTGCAATATCTAGAACGGTGCAAGGTATTTCTTCTTTGGTTCTTTGCCAAGTCTACAAGGTTAAAAAGAGGCACTGCCACAAGTTCTTGCTAGTCAGATAAAAAGATTCTCTTTTGAATTTGGATTTCTCATGTCACTAATTTGAAAGAATTTATTGAACAAAAATGTTACAATAAATTGCAGAAATAATCTTTTCAGATGCTGATATATCCAAATGAAACATTTGGCTCTTTCAACTCTGTTCTTCAGCATAAATAACATGGACAAGCTGGCAGAACTATAGTTCTGTCATCTTGATTTAGTAGATTATTAAAGATTTAGTAGTTACTAAATCTTTTTTGCACAAAACACATTTTCAGCCCAAACCCTCACATTTATAATGTGAGGCTTTAAGGCCTTATAAATCTTGATAGTATCCAAGATAATCACTGTTTTTAGCTGGACATTCCTGGTGTTCTATGTTTATCTATTCTTTTCTAGTTAACTATTCTTACTTATGGTACCCTCACAATTTTATCATTATTCTAACAGAGTTCAATGGTTTTCTTAAAAGGCACCAGCCTTGCGAATCAAATTTAATCATAATTTTAATGAAAAATAGGGAAGATACATGAAAAAACATAAGTTTATACTTCTGATAGTTCCAGAAGGAAAAAAAAACCAACAAACAAAAAGCTGAGGAATGATCCTAAGGAAAAAAAGTTCAAAAGAAGAAAACAACACAGAAAAGTGTCCTGAAAATGAACTAAATGTAGCCATCAAATGCTACCAGTTTGTAGGGTTGGTGTGCTGAAAATGTCAGTGAGTTACTGCACTGCGGGCCCAGGTGACATTTGGGGAGCATTTTGTGAAATTTTGCCTAACATCCAATCTAAAAACCTCTCTTGGTACAAGTTGAGATAATTTCCTCTTGTCCTATCACTTTTTAGCTGGGAGAAGAGCCTGACCCCCCCCTGGCTGCAGCCTGCTGTCAGGGAGCTGAAGAGAGCAGCAGGGTTCCCCTTGAGCCTCCTTTCCTCCAGACTGAACACCCCAACTCCCCCAGCTGCTCCTCACAGGACGTGTGTTCTAGAAAGCAGAGTTCCAGAACTCCAGAGCAAGATTCCCAGCTAAGATTCAGGAATCTGAATTCCCCCACGAACCACGATGGTCACGGAGCTGGGTGTTTCTTGCCTTCCTTAATGAGAGCACTGGACACACACGCGCGTTGGCACTCGGCGGGTTGTGTTGGTTACAATTTGTTAGCAATTTGCAGCATGGTACCAGACACTGCAATTTGGTAGACCTCACAGGTGATTTACAGGACACGTGAATACCTCGTGGACCAAAGGCTGAGTAACACTGCCCAACTCCGACTTCCCACAAGTCCCAGGTCATGACTAAAACCCTTTACATCACGAGTTCTACAAAGGAGGATGCTAACTTTGGCTGGCAAGCTTCCATCTCAAGGCAGGGGAGACAGAGAGGCAAAGGAGCCTCCTGCTCTGGCCAGCCATGCCAGCTGCTGCCCACTAACCCTTCTGGCCAGCCTTCACAGGCTGACCTGAACTTCGGGGAGCACTGCCAGGCAGGCAGCCCATGGCAGCAGCTCTTGGAGGCACAGCCTGGCTCTTTTCCTGTTTGCATGGCACCCAGCACAGCAAAATTCCAGTACGTGGCTGCCACTGCCATTTTTTACCTTAATGTAAGTAAATATGAAGCAAAATTCTTCCAGAACCCATGAAATCAGAGAAGTTTGCAGTGTGCTAGCCAGGGTAAGACATGGTGTTGCCAGAGCACTGAGACTGGGTCAGTGCATTCGGGTTATCTGTACCTGAAAGAGGCTGGCGGCTTCCAAGACTTTCTGTACATTCTGCTTTGTGATGAGCATCTTGCTGGTGTAGGTGTAGTCCAAGAGTATATTCATGGTTTCTGCATCAACTCCTTTTAGTATGATCTTCTCCTCATATTTCTCTCTTAAATCATTGCAGAACATGGCCCTGGAAAGAAAGACATTTATCTTTTACTGCATTCCAGTCAGGATGAGGCATTCTGAAAACATTGGGCTATTTAGATTTCAACACAGAATACTCTGATTGCTTCATATTTTATGCAACTACTCCCGTTGAAAAGAAACAAGAAAAACCTTTTTGTTGCTCTTCTACCTCTGTACTCATGAGTTTGACAAGGCATTCACACACGATGGATACCTCGGAGCTGTTCACTTCAGCAGATCAGACCCACCTGTCTGAGACCCTCACTTCTCAGCTTCCCAGCATATCTCTGACCACATTAATTCCAGCAGTGGGCCAGGGGAGAGTGAATGGCTTATGGATTTTCTTCTAATTTAGAGTCCGACTCTTCCTCTGCTAAATTTTGGGATTGTAGAGTTGGTACCTCTTGGCTAGAGAAGCAATTGAATATGCTTGAATTGGAACTACTGTTAGGCAGAAAGTGCAGTGATTTCATACCTGTAGATAGCAACTCTTCTTTGGTGGATAATACTGCATTTGAAAGGGGACCACCACACATACCTTTGGCACTAGGCAGATGTTTCATGGGGGGTATAAATCAGAAATTCTCTAGGGGCTATTTAAATCCATTTTGCACTGTGACAGCTGCAAGACAAACACACGCATCTTCCTCTGCATTTTCAATTCATGGATTTAAGTATTTCTTCCAAAGCTTTTTGCTTTTACTGAGGATTTTAATCAGCCCCTTCTTGTTCACTGCATTCAGAGAACGAGATGTCACACCATTTGGAATCTGTCTCAACAGATCAGAATTACATGAGTCCACTTGTAACTGCATTGGTGAAAAACATGTGCAGATCTAAAGTGTAATTAGAAGCGCTCTTTACCCTGCATTCCAAGCTCTTCTTTATTAGTCATATACAATGTTGACAGGACAAAGCAACCTGGGAAATGGCTAGAGATCCCAAGTCTTAGGCCATGTGTTTCTTGTAAAAGAAGTGCCTGAATAAAGCTGTCTGATTGACACATCTTACTGGAACCAAGATGTAAACAGATTTTATTGCAAAGCAGTTAGGCGCGATGAATGGCAAATGGATGGAAGAAACCAGCTGCTACTTGCTCTAAGAACTACCTGTTCCTTACCTCAGCAGAAATTTTATAGCAAGGTCTTAGTTACCTCAGTGAGCAAAACTGTCTTTGGATAGAGAGGCCTAACTTTGGAGCAGGAAATGTGGGCAGAGAAGTTACTTGTCAGAAAAGTTGTTCAGCCAAAATTCTCATTTTTCCTTTCATTCATCTCAGCTCATTAGAGGTTTTTGCCTCACTGCCCTGCCTCACGGTCCAGCTTCTGCTGCTACTGAAATCAGAATATTTCGAAGACAAATGCTCTTCAACTTCAGTGACGACGAGACTGGGATTCATTTAGCTTCTCTCCCTCTGGCAGTGTCGAGTGACGTGTGAGAGGATGTGCGGGCAGGTGGCCATCTGAAAACAGCAGCCCTCAGTTCCCACTTCTCCCTGGGAATGGGCTTCAGCACGGAGAGGGAGGTTGGCACAGGACAGCTGTTTCAGTCGTGCGGGGTTGATGGGTGCCTGATGCTTCATCTGAATGAGAAACAGGCCCATGGAGGGTGCAGGTGCTGTCTGCTCTTCTTCCTTTCATCTCTGAAGCTGGTGACTCCAGACTTGTATTGAACCATCCCTGCTGGGGAGGTGAGAGTCTCACTTCCGTCCCACAAACCAGAGTGTTTGATGGGGTCAGTCAGAGACACCCAGTGTTACACTTCTGCAAGGCCGCTCAGGAACCAGCCTCAGCGTCCTGGGGGTGGCTTTGCACAGGGCTCTGATCAAACTGCTTTGGCCTATCTGTCCCCTAATTTTCGTAGCTGGTTTAGAGCTGCCATCCACTGCCGATTTCGCAGGGTGTGGATTCACGGAACACGGCTGCAGAAATCACACGCCTAAAGCGCCGTGCTCTCCTACCAGCACTCTGTTCTAGATTGTGGCAGGGCTGAATAGGGCAGTGCTGTACAGGAGAGCTGATTCCCGTGGCATTCCTTCTGCCCAGATGGAATGGTCCTCACTCCCACCCTGTGCGCCAGCCAGAGGGAACACCTGACACCACCCAGGCTGATCCGACTGAGCTTCTCTCCTAGGGGTTAAAATGCTGCCTCTGAGTCTTTCTGAACTTACCCTCAGGAGGCTCTAAATCCTTCAGATATGGCTACTAATTCCATCGTCTGTTTCCCTGGTTCTTGTCCCTGTGTAATTCTAAACTGCACTTTTGAACCAACATGTACTCTAAGAAATGCACATCCGAAGTGAGGGCCCAGTGCCAAATTTAGATACCCAAAAATGGGTAAATTTAGAAAAAATTCTAAATTTTTTCTAACTTAAAATTAGAGAAATCTCAATTTAAAAAATGAGAAGTTGCTGTTTGTGAAGCACTTTTTCAGCACCCTTCCACACTGGAATGCTTGGGCTTGGAATTATGAACCTGACTTTAAACAACCATGCTGGAGCTCGAGGATGCTCTGGAAAATGGCTTCAACCTCTCCCAGCCCCACTGTCTTGCCACCTTGGGCAGTGCAGGATTAAAGAACTACTGTTCCACCTTAGTCAGCTGGTATTCCTCTTCTCTGCTTTGTTACCATCACGCAGGCGAATGGAGAGTTAATGTTTTCATGTCTACGGGTGCAGGACGTCACAAGAACTGGTCTATCTCCTCCCCAGCAGTGCAGAAGAAGGACTAGAAGTGGTCAGCTTTGTTTGACTGTGTTCCAGTCAGCTGCTGTGGATTGCCTGCACTGTGGCACCCAGCGCTCAGGAAAGGGGTTGTGTAACTGGCTCTTGCAGGGAAATGAAGCCCATGAGTCACTGGGTCCCTTTGCTTTGCTCCTGTGCGTGGCTGTTAGAGATCCTGTAATAGCATGCAAAGTCCTCACAAGAATAGTGTGATTTCAGAATTCCTTCTTTCTCTGGGGCCATGCAGCTCCTAGTGAATCATGGCAAGATGAACGAAGCCTCCTTGTGAGCAGCAGAACCAGTGACGCTCGGTTCCTTGCAGACTTTCATCCTCCTTTCCCGCCTCACAGTAACCTCAGCTTCCCCTTCCTGAGCCCTCCATTCTCCCTCGTTGTTCGCCTCACACACTTTGGGGTGTCTCCCAGGAGCTCAGCTCGGTGCTGGCCGTGCCAGGGCAGCGTGGTTGTCCTGGGCACCGTGCGTGCTGGCTGGCCAGGACACCCCGCTCACCACCCTGCCGAGCACCAGGGGTGCCAGTCCAGCATCCCTCCTCTGCTAGCTGCACATTTCCATCAAACTCACGGGAACTCCAGGTTTCAGATTTCCATCCTGTGCCAAACGGGATTGAAACTAACCCAAAGAGTCATGACAAGAGGCACGGGCAGAGAGGCCAACGGTGAGATGTAACAAATCTCAACTCTGTGGGAAGGCAAGCCAAACAGAAGCGCCCAGAGAGGCAGACCCCAAACACGTGTGCAGTTGCCTTGGGATGAGCAGACCTCCACCAAGCATCCCCTCCTTCCAAGGGACAGGCTGTAGCCCAGGGCTCAGTGGAAAGCTGGCCAACAGCTGTTGTCATAAAACTATTTTCCCTGATTTTAACTGGGAACTCCTGACTGCAGCACCTTCACTTAGAGTGGAACTGGGGGTTTTTGTCAAAGTATCATGATGATAATTTTGATTTTAATTTGTGCATCTGCTGTCCATCCTGCGCACAATCCTGGTAAGAAATAATTAGGCATCTCTGCTTTTAGCTGTACATTTTCTCATATGCAATAAATATAGTCTCTCTGTAGAAATAATACCTGTCTCCAAATACTCACACACACAATCTCTATTCTAGATTAGAAAAGCAGAACTGTTCTTCCAGGCACTACCAGCAAAGCTTACCAGACTCTATTAAAATTAGCCTTCTGCTCATGTCACAAGTAGTCACAGGTTCTTTTTTCTCGTGTTTCCTCTGTAGCTGTTCAGTCATCTGACCACTTTAGCAGTAAAAGAAAGAAAGAAAAAATCCCAGCCATGCAAATGTGATGGTCTAAATGATATTGTCTAAATGATAATGGAAAATCTGTGCTAAAACTGATACCGAGTTCCTCTGTGTGTCTAAAATTTGTTCTTGTTGGCCAGTAGTCTCAGATAAAATATCTATTGCACTGAAAGAATTAAAAACTCAAGCAGAGTAGAAGGAGATGGTGAAGTGGCAAAATTGCATTCAAGGAGATATTTCCCATTGCACCTGATTTCCAGCAACCCTAGGACAGACAGAAAATTCCTTCTCTTTCCTCATCAACAATTTAATGCAAGATAAATTTTTACCCCAGAATGGTAATAGGAAAAATTAGCAAGCTCCAGAAACCCACTCCTATTCCAATAAAAATAGCCTGTTATCTGAATCTCTTTGCCCAGGTCCCAAAGGGACAAGACAAGTGGCTAAAGATACTTGGTTAAAACACCCTTTTCTCATGCACTTGTCTGCCAATATTCTGTCTTCCTTGTGCCTCCAGCGGACTTTTTGAGTGCCGCTATCGGAACTCCGGCAAATCCACAGCTTGGCACCTGCCTTATTTAAGCCTCCAACTTTAAAAAACAAGCTGAAAGATGTAAGGAATTAGAGGCTCACTGCAAATTTGCAGACTTTGGCGTCCAGTTTGCGCTCCTTGGAGACCTACAATTCAAGTCTAGGAAGCAGAATAAGTTTATCGGTTTTGTTTGTTACAAACCTTACCTGAAATAATTGCTTGCTGCAGCAAGGACCACTCGGTGACAGGAGAATTCCCTGCTGCCCACACACAGGATGACATCTGTAAGGGAATTTTCAAGCCGAAGGTTCTCCAGGCCATTCTGGAGCACCAGAGAGAGACCCGTATCGTCAAACTTGACCTTTTCACCACTCGAGACTTCCACCAGGTCCCCCATTTTCGTCGAACACTCATTGTCCAAAGAGATCTCGGGCTCCTCAGAGCTCTTCTCCAGCGTGTCCCCCATTTTCTGGCCAGCCCTGCCTCATTCTGTTGGTGCTTCGATCTAAAAAGGGCTCCTCAGCTTCGGGCGAATCACACTGCAGAAGTTGGGCGGATTTCCTGTCCAGAGGTCTCTGCTTATCTGTAGCTGTCACACACACATAACAGGAAGCCTTGCACTTTCTCATCCTGTTAACACAAACAAAGGGTGGGTTTTTTTCAGTGATTTTCAGGCGGTATCAACGTATTTAGAAAAGCCCTAAGATGCCTCTGGATGTGAGAAGATTACAAGTGACAGGGACAGCCTGCTTCCCACCCTCGAGCCAGTCCCTCACTGTTATCTGGGTCTGCTGGTTGTATTGATAGGTGCACCTCACGCCTATCAAGCCACTCCTGGTGGAATGGGCTGCTAAGGGAAAAAGTGTAATATTTTGTATTTATTTTTCCAGGTATGCGGCTATTAATAACTGAGCTGGTTTGGGGTTTGGTTTTGGTTTTTAATAATAAGCTTGCATCTTCAGAAAGCCCTCCAAGGGGATGTTTCTGTCCCTCATGAGTTGGTAGCTGGCAAACATTGCATGGCTTTTCTTTAAGGCTAAATGGGCCCGACTCTCTCAAGGACATGGGGCAGCATCAAAGATCTCACAGCTGATGGTCTGCAGGCTGCACTGCTGGGCACAGGGATGTGGTCCATGCAGCCAGTGCCATGCCACCAGCTCTGACCAGCAGTGAGAGCTAAGGGAGAGAGCCTGGGGAGCAGTGTACCCACGCTCCTCCCCACCATCCCCACTGCTGGGCGTAGCTTGAGGCACAGCTGCAGCTGACTTGTCCCCAGGTCAGACACGGACAGTGGCAGGACCAAGGGCTGCAGTGGGGACACTGCAGGGCACCTCTGGGGCTGAGCCTCCAGCGTGACAGGAGCACACAGAGCACGGCACTGAAGGTTTCCCTTCCACCTAAGGATGGACCAGATCTACCTAGATGAGAAGCTGATCCCAGCTGAATTAATAACCAACACAACCTACTGAGAGTAACAGAGCAAATTCCTGGCTTGCTTAGGAAACTCTCACGCTGGACAGTAGAAAAGCACACCCCTATCTCCCCCCGAGAGGAATGTAAGGCCAACCCCTCACCTTGGTAGCTTGAGTGCTAACCAACCTTGCCTTTGTGATAATTACTTCTAGGAATCCTTGTTTGGCCAATCCACAGGTTCTTATTGTGTGTTTGGTTTCCTCTTTTGTCTCCAGCTTGTGTAGCTGAGCTCACAGTATTATGGGAAGCTTGGCTTCCCCCTCTTCTAGAAGGAGGTGAAAGCAGGGTCTGAGAGAGATTGGAAGATGAAGAGGAAGGAAAGCAAAAAATATCCTTCCTGCTTTCCTCTGCCTCCTTGCAATGGAGTTTTCTTCATTTTGTGTAGTCTGTGCAGCCCTTCTGCTTTTTCCTTTCCCAGCTGATGTAAATGTGTTCCTGCTGCCTTTTGTTAACTTTTGCTAATGAATGCTTCCTTTTCTAAAGCCAGTCCCTTTTTTCCTATGTACTCCTGTAGCAATACAACAAGAAAATTAAGGAAACCCCTCAAAAGTACTAGGTGTGCTTTAAAAATCAAAATACTTTAACCCTATCTTGGGCTAGTTTCTCTTTGCTTATCATCAAGACTTCTGACCCTTGGGAATTCATCTTATCAGGCTTTTCTCTGACGGTGAGAAGCTTCACATTGTCCTTATCTGTTTAAGCGAAAGCTGAGATTCCGCAGCGATCGCTCGATTCCAGTTGCTGAAGCTTTAAGCAAAGCATCAATAGTTGTGAAGTTGAAGTGAGACCGTGCTGGCTGTGAGTGCTGGGAACGGAAACCCTGCAGTAACTAGGTCGGTGGATGGCTGTGGTATTGTCAGTGTGCTACGCAGTCGCTGCACTGCAGGAAGGACCTCAGCAGCTCAAGGAACTGGTGACTATTAGCAGCAGCGATCATGATCCACAGTCTGTCTCCTTCTGCACCATTGCCAACCCATATGGCGTATTTTTAACCCCTAAAATTGTTGGTTTTTTCCTGACAAGCACCTCCCCTCCTTTTTTCTGTTTCCATGGTGTTGTGGTTTGACCTCAGCCAGCAGCCCAGCCCCAGGGAGCTGCTTGCTCACTCCCCCACCAGTGGGACTGGGGAGAGGATTGGGAGGACAAAAGATGGAAAACTCATGGGTTGAGATAAAGACAGTTTAATAGGCAAAGCAAAAGTCACCCACACAAGCAAAGCAAAGCAAGGACTCAATTCACTGCTTCCCATGGGCAGGTGGGTGTTCAGCACCTCCAGGAGAGCAGGGCCCATCACACATGATGGTTACTTGGGAAGACAAACCCCATCACTCCCAACGTCCCCCCTTCCTCCTTCTTCCCCCCACATTACATACTCAGCATGATGTCACACAGTCTGGAATATCCCTTTGAGCAGTTGGGGTCCCCTGTCCTGGCTGCATCTTCTCTCAACTTCCCACGCACTCCCAGCCTTCCCACTGGTGGGGTGGTACAAAAAGCAGGAAAGGCCTTGGCTCTGTGTAAGCCCTGCTCAGCAATAACAAAAACACCTCTACATTATCAACCCTGTGTCCACCACAAATCCAAACCAAAGCCCCACACTAGCCACTGTGAAGGAAATCAACCCTTCCCCAGACAAAACAAACACATTCCACCCCGTACTCCATATCATTCACATCATGCTCAGGTCCCACACTACTCAGTACAACTCATTAACCACCAGCCCACCTCCCACTCTTGGATATAATACATACATGTCATTCCCTTAGTCTATGGGCCGCCCTTGCAAAATGCCCACAAAATGTTCACAAATGTCCACTAAATGTCCTTTGAGTTAATTTAGTCTGTGACTTTGGGCTCCATCTGTTCTGGTGGTTACTTGGGACAGGAAAAGCGCTGTGTAAGGCAGAGCTCCTGGGCACCAAGGGCAGCTTAGGTCAGATGGTCAGGTCACTTCTGCACTGCAGCTGCTTCTTGAGAGGCTTCTCCACCACTGATTTGGGTGGTTCCTGCTACAGTAATTCCTGTAACATACAGCTCAAATCACAGTTTACAGCAAAGGTGTATCCATCACAATCTCCACCCCAGGTCCTTTTGGGCCAGGTTAATGGGTTTAACACTGCAGTGAACTCCTCCCCTTGTCCCCAGCCCGGCTGAAACAAGGGGATCCTGCTGTAGTCCACCATTAGCACAGTCCACATCACAGTCCTCCATGGGCTCCAGGGGCACACCTGATTCACCACGGGCTGCAGGGGAATCCCTGCCTCCCCTGTTCCAGCATGGGGTCCCACCCACAGGAGACAGTCCTTGAACTTCTCCAACATGAGTCCTTCCACAGGCTGCAGGTCACAAGCTGCTCCAGTGTGGGTCCCTTCTGGGGTCACAGCTCCTGCCAGCAAACCTGCTCCAGCACAGGCTTCCCACGGGGTCACATCCCCCTTCAGGGATCCCCCTGCTCCGGCATGGGGTGCTCCACAGGCTGCTGGGGGTCTCTGCTCCATCGTGGACTCCTCTGCAGGTCACAGTCCCTTCCACCCCAGTTCCCACCGGAGTTCCAGCCTGCCCAGGGCAGCAGCACAGAGACAGCAGCGATGCCCTGGCCACCTGCCAGCCCAGGCTGTCACCGTGGCTGTCACCAAAGTGCTCCCAGGCACAACACAGTGAGGTGATCAGAAGCAGCGACCACCCATGAGCACCAGAATGCAATTCACAGGCAGGCAAGCCACCCATGAGCACCAGAATGTAATTTATAGGCAGGCAAGCGAGCCCCATGGCAGGCACAGCAGCCTGCTCACTGCTAGCTAAACTGCAATAGCAGCTATAAACTCAGTCTAGTACATCCCAATGAAAATCTGCGCCCTTTG